>JAOXYF010000005.1:2665996-2689652 GCA_028565775.1 Sternarchorhynchus goeldii
TCTCTCTCTCTCTCACTCTCTTTCTTCTCCCCCCCCCCCCCCCACCAAAAGCACACGTTTTCAGTCGCTAAACTCCCTAAAATGTCTTGTGAGTGTGTCTTAATGTTATTACATTACTGAATTAAAATTGTTTGTGATATGACTGATGATAACGGATGGGTGGAGGGTTGATACTTGCATGACATGATTAAAGCATAGACTATAGAAGCAGTATGATTGGACTATAGAAGCAGTATGATTGGACTATAGAAGCAGTATGATTGGACTACAGAAGCAGTATGATTGGACTACAGAAGCAGTATGAATGGACTACAGAAGCAGTATGAATGCCTCTGATATGTCAGAACGCCCAAATCATCAGATTCTTAATACATTTTTCTGCTTGTCTTTTGGATATTTAGCAAAAAACCCCCAAAATGAACAACAACAACAAATAAACAAACCAAAAAATCCCTCCTTACTCCTTGCTTTATTCAGTGTTCTGATGTGATGAGGTGAAACTGTGGTAGTTTCTGGCCCTCTAATGTAACACATTAGCCTATGTGACAAGTTCTGTTCTGGTACATTGAACCTCATTACAAAACAAAATACACCTTTCTACTCCTCCCTCCCCCTCTCTCTCTCTCTCTCTCTCTCTCTCTCTCTCTCTCTTTTTCTCTCATGTACACTATACACACTTACTCACTACATATTCTTCCCATTTCTCTCTTTCATTATCTCCATTTGGGGGGTGGGGCTTTGAGGCTTCTGTCATATGGAAGAAAAACGTGTGAAATGTTTTAATCCTGAAACTAGTCCTCAGGCATGTGATATACTCAGTCATAAGCTGTCTCCCCCCACCTCTGTCTTACAGGAGATGATTATTGACAAAGTGAACGGACACCCGATCCCGCGCTACCTCATCTACGACATCATCAAAATTAGCGTGAGTGTCTCTCCTGGTACTCTCAAGCTGCAGCCGTGAGATTGGAGGCCTGTCCGGTCTTCAACACTGACCGCCTGAATAATCAAGTGGGCTTTCCAGGGTCTCTTCACACTTCTCCTGACACTAACTTGTCTCTGATTGATTAAGTATAAAATTGAAGGTGGTCCTAGTTTTCAGGGAGTATGCTAAAGATGACAGACTTCCCTGGCTCCCTTAGATTAGGGCTGTTGTCAGACTCTGTAGTGTCAATAGTGTCAAGGCTACACGGGAAGATTGCGAGCACACACTGATTCGGACTCGCCCCCTTTATCGGACAGACTTGTAACCTCAGTCCAATAAAGTTTTTATTTTTTTATTTTATTTTTTTTTTAAGCTCTGAATAAAACCGCACGTGTTCTGAATACACGTACAGTCAGGGCACCTTCTTTTGCCAGTACCAGGGCATCTACATTACCTGTATTCATTTCTTTAATTAAGTATTTCTCCAAGGTAAGCCTGCATTCAAAGACGCACAAATTAGATGACATTTGCCTTTTTAATCTGCTGGGAGAAATGAATACTGTTCACAAACAGGTTATTAAAAGTGGCCTTGAGTGTTGATTGGAAGAATGTTTTGTTGTATTGACGCCCGGTGAAGCCTGGAGGCGGACCTGGTGAAAGAACACCATGTTCAGATAATCCATCACTCAAAGCTCGCAGAATTTTTCCCTCTCTGTCACAACGTTGGAGTCGTCGAGCCGTGACCCTTGGCATTGGACGGTGACGGGAGATAAGAGAGAGCAGTGGCTTGGTGGCTAGCAAAACATCACATTGCGCCAACATTGCACCGTTGCCAGGCGTTTAGCATTATGCTAACTACCGGCACCTTTGCTCCAACTTAGTATGTTGTCCCAAACAGGCTCCCATAAGTGACCTCAGTTCACATACTTAGTTCAGTGAACTACGAAAGGCTAAATGCTTGATTTTTTTTTTTTTTTAGACCTTACAAACAAACGCATAAAACATGGGATGGACTGGAGATGTTTACTCTGAGCAGTTGCTTTTTCTCGCTCTGACAGAACCGTGTCCGTGAGCAGGTTGTGTTATGTGGCATTTGACAGCTCTCGCACAGAATGGATCATTATGGAGTTTAGAGTTCAGTTAGCAGCTGCTGTAATCGCCGGCAAGAGCACCCAGCGTAAAATATTTGTTCTCAAACACTAATTATCTTCGCTTCTCCGGTTCGGACAGTTACGCATCACATGTTATTTTACACACAGAATTACACAGACAGATATTCTAAATTGAGCTGCAAATGGACAGAAGCGAAAGTCCTCCCTACCCCAAAGAGTAATTATGATATAAATTAAATTAGCGCTTGTACTAATGACACAGCATTTCTGAAAAGTCAACTTGCATGGTTTAGTATTTGTGCCATTTTTGTCTGTGGCACTCACAGGAATAGCCTGACTCCTGTACACATCATCATCCTCCATCTCTGTCTTCACCCTACACACACACACACACACACACACACACACACACACACACACACACACACAAAATGAAGATGTGTGTCTGTGTTGGTTGCACTGAGCCTCAAAGGTTAGTATCTCTGCATGGGGTCCATATCTGTTGCTGCGCTGTCCAGACATCGATCACAGGCTCATTATTCTGCCCTCCCGTCACCTTTGTATCAGGCCAGGACTCAGAAAAGCAGCTGTCCAGGAGCCGAAGATGACAAATGGCTTAAGATAAAGGAGCGCAGCTTCCTTCAGCTGCCGACCTGCTGTCCCGGGGTTCATCCATACACATGATGCTCTTAAAGGAAGAGCAGCTTGAAATTGCAGCTTGATTGATTAGTCGTAAGGAAGATTGGATTTTTAAAAAAAAATTTTTTTGATTTCTTTAAGTTTATCAAAAAGGTCATGTTGGAACAAAACGTGACTTACTTTGAGTCGTCTGTTCAGTAGCTGCAGGTGTAGCTTTCCCCCGTCTTTTATCTTGGGTCCGTTTAAAGGTGCGACATCCTTTTAAATAAAAAAGAAAGAGAAGTGGCCAGTCTAGCCTGGGATTCTGTACTAACTGAGTCAGCTCAATTCAAGGATAATTAGCATTAAACCTCAATTTGCTGTCATGGTTACAAGCATTCCAATTTGAAACAAACAAAGCCTTTACCAGTTTGTTTGATGTCTTTATGTGTTTGTGTCTTTGCTGCAGGAAAATGTCAGTTAGCATTAGTTGGTCCTGCACTCAAGAGGCAGGATGATGGTTTCAGAAAAAAACATCATTTGACAGCAGTTACAGTAAGTTGTTTATTTGACACGGCAAGGCATGATGGGCGTTAAGTGGAGACGTGTGTTGAACTCGTCCGTCTTCACTGGGGCTCCGCATTCAGCCCTTGCGCGTCATTAGAACCTCGAGATGTACCACACTTCTCTTTGTGTCTTAACAGGACCGGCACTTAGTCATTATGGCTTTATCTGTCTTGACCTGCAAAAGCCTTCGGGTCCCAGGCTAGAATTGTGGAGAGTCGAGTTTTGTTATGCGCTGTGTAAAAGATGACCATGAGTGTCCTGTTCTCAGCATTCCAGCCAGTGGGCATCTGTTTGCAGAGAGTGATGTTTAAGAGCCACCCTGCCTGTGTCGTTTGTGATGTTTAAGAGCCACCTTGCATGTGTGCCGTTGGTGATGTTTAAGAGCCACCTTGCACATGTGCCGTTGGTGATGTTTAAGAGCCACCTTGCACGTGTGACGTTGGTGATGTTTAAGAGCCACCTTGCACGTGTGACATTGGTGATGTTTAAGATCCACCCTGCACGTGTGCCGTTTGTATACTTTCTTTACTTTAGGAGAGTGCTCACAAGACGATTGCCAAGGAGTTGTTCAGCAAAGGAGCCAGAATGGTCCTCTGTTGAAATCCAGCTTTTCAAGTGGCAATTCTCTGCAGATTAGAGTCTCTGCCATGTGTTGCTTAATTGTTGTCTTGAAGTCAGGATTTCTTCAGATTAGGTGATGCCATTTCTATATCCGGTGTTGTTTGTTGTTTAGTCAAACCCTTTTTTAAACCCTGCCACACACGTTTTCCCTTCCTTTGTTGGTATGACAACTTAATTTGGGTGTGTTTTAGTTGGTAGCAACATGTTGGTGCTTTTATACAAATTTATATATAGACTCTTCTCCTCGAGGTTGAATTAGCTGCACTAGGTACTTGTGTAATGCCTTCCATAATCTTCCCTTTAATTTGATGCGTTCACACCAACAAGCTTTTCTGTTTAGTGTTATTAGCATGCTCTGCTTTCTTACTGATTAACCCATTCATATAGTAGCATTTATTTACCTTCTTAGTTTAATCCAGTTTAATGGTGAAGGAAACCACTTACATGTTCTGGGGAAGAAAAGCATTACATCTTCCTTTGGATTTAGGTTGAGCTTTAATTTATCTGTCTTTTATTAATTTATGCCACGTTCAGAGCTTGGCTGGGTTAAAATGGTAATGGTACATTTTAACACAGTTTTTACAGATTAAACACAATCTTCCTTAGTGGTAAAGGCTTTTACTTATGCTTGAAATCATACACTGTTGCTTTTACCTGCTGTGTGACTGATCTGGATACATCCCCAGTCCCATCCAACACGCCGTTCATCCTTCCCATGGTCTCATCTCCTACTGAAATCAGGCGTGGACTTTGAAACAGTCGCAATCTGTCAAATGTGTTTCCCATCTTTGATGAGGCCGATTTGTTGAACCCCTGTACGTGAGCGCTGGAGCATTCAGTTTTCAGCTCTGGAGCATTCAGCACATTCACAGAATCAATAAGGAAGCCAATCAGAGCTTAGCGCAGGAGCTTTGCCCCCCCCCCCAACAGCTAACCTGAGACCTGTTTGTCCATGACCGCTCATAATGGAGGATGATTTGGATCTGGGGAAAGGGAGAATCATCCTCTGTCATTTTAGAAGCACTTGGTGCAGCGTTCAGCTGTCTCTCCGGTGGCCATTTTGTCATTCGGGCAGATGGTTTGGAATTAGGCTGGTGGGTTCGGCCACCACAGGGTACTTTGTCATTCTGAATACCTGCCCTCTTGGCATTGGCTAATCTTGCTGGTGCCTACCTGGCCTTGTGTCCTGTTAAGAGCATAATATTGTTTTTAAGAGTTTTTGATTTTGTGTAACAACATAGCTTTGGTGTCTTTCAAGCATGGCTTTAAAGCTGTTACCAGTTATTATGTATTTATATAGTCCAAACAAAAGTAATACCTCAGACCGTTATTACTCTTGTACATCTCTGTGATCTCCTGCATGTGATGTAGAGAACTTCAGTGTGGAAGTTGTGCAGTAATCCCTGCTTTAATGGATGCCGTGCAATGATGGACCTGAAACATGTCCCCTAAAGATAATTTACTGTTATACTGAGTTACAGCTATCCATTTGTTCATGCAGTCCTGTTTTTGGACAATATATTTTTGTACCATATCTCAATCAAAATTGGAAGGTATAAAAACGTGTATATTCCATATAATATATATTTTTATGTTTTATGACCTGCTTCTGTCTAAATAAATACTTTTTTGGTAAGGATTCTTAAGGCCCTATGCATAGAGGATTTCCAGTCGTACTGAACACATTGTAAAATATTTGCAGGATACCACCGAGATGATCACAGATGCTAAAGCTTACACAAGATGCTAAAGCTTCCTCCAAGATTAGGACAGCCCAATTTACACTGTAAAAGAGAGAAATTGCAGCAAAGTATGCGGACACGTTGACGAGGCCCCGGTTCATATTTATGTACGCATGTTGTCCAGCCACAAGCCCAAGATCAACCTGATGAGCCCAGCCATCACAAATTTAGGAGCTTGTGGCTCTTCCGCAGACAATTGCAAGGCAGCCTTTCTACCTTTTTGTTTCGACACATTGTGACGTAACCGTTGTCCCACTTGGTGAACGCTACGCGAGCGAAACAAAGGCGGGGCCACGCAGCGCAGCGTTCCTGTAGGTTGAGCAAGTCTAGGAACGCCAGCACTGCTACAGTCTCCTGAAGCAGCAAAATCATTCGAAAAGAAAAGAAAGACCCATTGCTGCCAGATAAATATTTAGAGCAGGCGGAGCCGTATCATTTTAGCTGGTATCATATAAAGCTAGTTAACACCGGTGGACCAGACCTACAGTGTCTAAGATGTTTTCTTCTTAATTGTCATTTCCACGAACAGAAGCAGCACTTTGCCCAAATTGTGCTACGAAGGTTTTCCTGATATGAGCTCATTGCTGGCTGCCATGGTAACACCTTGCCCGCGTGGTGTTAGGCTGCATAGCTTTACACAGCCTAACACCACACAGAGTGTATAGGTTTATGCAAAGCCAAATCATCTGACCACAAATGGACCCTTTACCTTCCCCTGAGCTTAACACGTTTTGAGATGAGCAGCGTGTTTGGTAAACGCAAAAGTGCTGGCAGAAACCCTCACATTACCTTCACTAATCCGTGAAGTTGTAACCACCTTTCAGATTGAACTCCTGCTTATCATGAGCAGGCCTTCAGAGCCTTCTTAATCTGGGTGAGGGCAATACATGCCTAATCCAAAATATTCCAGCATAACCTCCTTTTTAATTCCAAGCAAAAAAAAAAAAATCTTCTGCTCCTGGTCTGTGTTGCCCTCCCAGCAGCAGTACTACTACTGGTTTTTAATTGGATAAAGCTTTTGAGGCACTGACAGAGCTGTGATCACACGTTGATCTTGTTTTGTTAAATTCACGGGACCGACTTTCTGGGCTGCTGATCTCTGGGAAAGTAAAATAAAATGGGCAGTAGATTGATGCATTTCTGATTGTTCCTGTGGGTGAAATGGTTTGTGGAGGACAGAAATCCCACTCGCATTACGCACACACGAGGAACGCAGAAGATCACCTCTCCATACAGTGTGGAGATGTAGCGGTCAGGAGTGGAAAGCACCATTTCTGAGTAAGCTTTTCATCCTCCTACACAGGCCTGTGAAACTGCCAAAGAGGCAGTGGCAAAATGGTGACCTTTTAACCACCTATAAAAAATAAAAAAAATCTTGGATCCTGTGATTCCAAAGGGATCTTCTCCCCCTCTTTTGCGCCGCCTCCTCACAACAGGAGAATCGATCCTAAAATTATGCGCATAGCCTGCTTACTGTGACTGTTGAGACAAAGTGCCTTGACGGAGGCTTAAATGTCAGTCAGTCTTTACTCATGAATCTGAGCCTTATGAATTTTCAGCGGGTTTGAGTTGCGTTTACGTACGACAAGCACGTTTATCTCAGTTCGGCTCAGATGTTGGTTCAGGGCCAGAGTTGCCGGTTGTGTGGCATTTCGGTCTGGTGATGTTGCCAGCCTTGTAAATACATCTGTCTGTCTAAAACCTCTCATGTGCAGCTCTCCGTTAGCAAGTTCAGATCCAGAACAGGACGGCCACACTGCTAGTTTGGCCGTTCTCGAACTTCAAGTGTTGGTTCAAGCAAACAGCGCTAAAATCTCCGGAATTTTAAAAATGTAACTAATCCAGTGCACTCACAACTGCAACAAAAACTGTTCCTCCACATTTCTCACCTTTCTTAGATTTCTTTTGGAGTGTTTTGAAACTTCTTATCCCTTCCAAGTAATGCTACCACTGGAGCAGGAAGTGTTTGGGCTCTTTTCACCTGACTCACTGCTCCAGGTTTGTGTTCTTCCGTCTTTTAGATATTTTTCTTTTTTCTGTTCCCTTCTTTGTTTGATTCTCCCTCTCTTTCTGTCTTTATGCCAGTCTGTCACTTTTATTGATTTTCTGTCATCTCATCCAATTCTTCAGTCATTCTCTCCCTGCACCCCTCATATTCTGACCTAGAACACAACACTAAAGATTTCAACTAAATTATACAAACCTCCAGTGTGTGTTTTGATCGACTGTTCTGTGCCAATTTGCACTTGAAAGCTTCCAGCCAGGACCCTGGACCCAGAAATTGTGATGCAGGTGCACTTGATGAGATAGAAAATAGGGAAATTGCAAATGGAAAGTAGATTCTGGTGGTAGATTTTGGCAGGCCTCCATCTCTCTCACTCCCTCTTACTCTCTCCTTCTCGTATATTGAAATACCAGATGAGTATTGGAGGTGTTAAGATTTTCAAATCACGACTCACTAATGAAGGAGCTGGCTGTGGATCTGAAGTGTTCATGACTGCAGTGATGATAGTATCCATTACCATGCTAATGCACACACACGCGCACACACTCGGACTGGCCTGTAGCTTTAATTGATGGTGTGTTTTAATGCAGGTTTGTAGGCAGTGGATAGCTGTGTGAACATGTGTTCAGCTTCATCTCACTGCCATTAATTTAATTTATTTATCACACCCATTAGATTTTTATTCATCTCTCAGTAGCACATAATTCAGGTGTCAATGAGCATTTGGACTGCTGTCTGCTTTCTTGATCATTCATTAATTCATTCCTTCATGTTTTCATTAATTTATTCATTCATTCATCCTGCTGTCTTCTAAATGGGTTGACCAGAATTTTAAAAGTTCTTGTAATTAAAACCCAACTCCTGTGAATGCCCAAGATCAGCACCAGGACAACAGCTCCCTCTTAACAATTTAGTCCTCTTCTGATTTGCCCCTCACACGCGGCAGGCAACATGTCCCTTGCCACACGCAGAGCAGACAGCATGTCTTTGTAAAGGGTCATAGGTCATCCTGTGGGGTGGGTGCAGGGGTCAGGGGCGTGGTCCCAGCAGGAGGGCTGTGTCGCACGCAAAAACAGACACCCATTAGAAGGGTGCTGTGTTGTCATGGAGACGGCCGCCGAGGAAGCAGCCGGGGGGGGGGGGGCGGGGGAGACTGATTTAAATGCAAGGTCATTACCACACAGCTTTGTAGCCACACCCCTCCTCACTCTGCCTGCACGGCCAAACGCGCAGATGTGTGCTGCACGTGTTCGTCTGAACACTTCCAAACAGAATGATCACAGCTGTTTTGTGTCCTTAAGAACAAACCAAAAGGTTGCCAGTTTGATTCCAGCTGGGAACATGGTACTATTGTTCTGGAACATGGTACTATTGTTCTGGAACATGGTACTATTGTTCTGGAACATGGTACTATTGCCAATTTCCATTAGTGTCACACCACTGCATGACTGATGATCCTGTATCTTCAACTGGGCAGGACAAGAAGCTAAAAAAAAACCCCACCAGAAATGTAAACATCAATATGATATGTTAGCAAACAACACTTTTCTGTGGCTATTCTGTGTAGACAAACATACACACACGTACACATAAAACGCACCAACATGCAAAAACACTCTGGTATGCTTTTCCCCATCCGTCACAGTGAAGTGCATTGTTGCCATGACAGTGGATGGCAACTAGTCAATTAAGGTTTATGATGTAAATGAAACCTTATATGAGGCGCGTGTGACTAATGACATTGCCATCAAATGTTTCTTCAATCACAGCGATGTCGTGCGCTTAAACAAAGGGGTCATGTGACTGATTCTGATTAACTGAGTGCCTTATTGTTATTATTATTATTATTATTATTATTATTATTATTATTATTATTACTACTACTATTATTTTAAATGTGTGTGTGGTGCAATTAAGTTAATGTCGTTTGTGCTTGTGTTTGGCAGGGCCAGCCGGTCGGTCAGTGTGACTTCAGTAGACGACTCCTGTGCATAGAGAAAGAAATAATATTCCCTCGTTCTGAGAAAATCAAAATGGGGCAGATCGACAAGACCAAGGAGCCGTTCAGCGTGAGGAACAAGCCATTCTTCGACCTCAATGCAGCACGGAAGGTGAGAAAGTGGCAGTGAGTCTATCTCTCTCTCTCTCTCACACCACACACACACACACACACACACACACACACACACCTGCTTAACACATCCCCCCAGGTGTTTGCCCCATATATAAACACCAGCAACTCCATATCAGAGTTTATTAACTTTCAGGATGGAGTTGGTTATCCCTTTACATTTCCTTGTCTAGAAACCTTCCTGGGTGTAGATCAATACGCACATTTGCATTTTCAGTTATTTAATGCTTAACTAATACATTATTCACTGATTAAAGGGTTCCTGGTGTGTTATTGATGGGGTGATTCTGGTGCTGGAAGGCTACTGTGCAGTGCCTTACGGTTAGGCACAATACAGTGCAGTGTTCTGCAAAAGCCAATTTACCTGGGATTATGTAATTATGTCCTTGAATGGGGGATGTGTGTGTTGGGGGTGTGTGTGTGAGGGGGGTCACCCTTTCTCTAACACACAGTTCTTTTGAAAGAACATCCTCAAGGCTTCGATCATCAGGTATCTAGAGACGGTGACAATATTCATGCTCGCAAAATTGAAATGTGTTTTGAGTTTTTCCCTCCATGACGCGTGCAGAGAGATCCTCTTCCCCGTGGGCGGCTCACTTTGCCCGGCTCCGCTTCGTTCTCACACAACCCTTCTGAATGGAGGTTGTAAGGGCAAAGAGCAAAAGGGCTAGAGTTCGGAGCTCGTTTTTAATTAGCGCAAAGCCGTCTTTGCCAGAGCGATTCCTCACTGCTCACTAACTCCCGAGGCAGAGGAGCCCACCAGGAGCTGCGTCTGTTTCACAGACGAAAAGCCGGGCGTCAGGAGCTTCTGAACGGGGAAAAAACTTCTCGACCCCTCTTTCGTAAACGGCCCCCTCGGTGCAGCTCGGTCATGACCGTGGACAGGTCGGGTTGTGCCATGCGACCAGACCGGTAAATTAGAGCCCGGTTTTGTCAACACAGGCTTGTCCCAGACTCTCTGCAGTTTTCATCACAGATGAATAACAGATTAAATGTAATATATTTCATTCTGTTTGAAGTATTGCCTATAGAACCATCTAGAAGAGCTGTTGTTTTTTACTATTTAAGGCTGTTGAAGTCTCAGGGAATAAGTGTGAGTGTGGGTTTAGGCTCAGACAGTGTTGAAGGGCGTACAGCAGTTTTCCGCCTCTGCATCGCGCTGTCTGTCCGTCCATTCATTCCAAACACAGGCGCACCTCTACTTTGCACACAGTTCATGGCTGCTGCCTAGAATCAAAGTCTGTCTGAGAATTTCCGAGGGCTGCACTCTCACACACGCTGGCTTTATCAGTTGTTCTTTTGTTGTCTCATCTATTACTGGTCTCCCCCTACCCCCGCTTGGCTCGCATGAGCGGAACGGTCGCCTCTGGTTGACCTCGGATCGGGTCTGTGACCCGGGCCCTTTCTGGGGTCCCGCCGCACACGTGCTTGAGGCGTGAAGTCACGGCGACGGGCCCTTAGCGACTGAAAGGGTCTTATTCTTGTTCTGGAGGACCATCTGCCCAGCGTACAGCGCTGCCTCTGTTTCAGAAGGACGAGAGCGAGGCAGGAACGGCAGTGGGAATCTGGTTTGCACGTTCACATGCACAGACATCCGCCGCCGCTCTGAGAGGAATATATCGCGGAAATCCCCTTCTCCTCCTACGTTCTGTTCCGGCTCTTGAGAGCTTCTGTCCGGCGAGGTCACCGTGGTAAATGTCGCTCCCAGTCCGATCACCATTGCTCGGTAATCGTATCATCCGGCCAAATCTGACATAGCTGCGTGTTTTGCGTCTCAAATGCCTCTGCCGGGGAAAAAAAAAAGACAAGAAAATAAAACTTCTTTCCGCCCACACTCGGAGAACAAAACACTTGTGTCAGAACGGCTGCTTGCAAGCAATGGAGCACGTTGCTTTCCTGGGCCCTCCATCATCTCGAAATGGTCGCCAATGGCGACGTGCGTCTGCCATAGCGGCTGAGGAAAGGCGAATGCCTGGATTAGATTAGCGGCTGCCAACCGTCCCTGTTGAAGTCCAGTTGTTGGGCCGTGGAGCGAGGGGAGAGGCGTGGAAGACTGTCGCAGAGAGACCGCGCAGAGAGACCACGCCTCGCCCTCTCGTGATCCCAGTGGCTCCTGCACCTTCGCCCTTCGAGACGAGCGAAATTTGGCCGCCGGGTTTGGCCGTATGATCAGGTCAGTCGGGGCTTGTAGGTCACAGTCAAACGCACGGCCATTCCTCGGCACGGTATTACAAGTGTAACAGTATTACAGGCGTTATAGAATTACACATTATTACATTATTGCATTAAAGATTGCAGTACTACAGGTGCAGTGTCATAGTATTACAGGCGTCACAGTATTACAGATGTTACAGTATTACAGTATTTAAGGTGCAGTGTTACAGTGTTACAGTATTAAAGGTGCAGTGTTTGCAGTGTAACAGTATTACAGGTGCTTCAACTCGGTTGCCTAGCAGAGTGAAGGCAGTGGCACATAAGGAACCAATTAGAAGCCACATTAAAATGGGGTTTCGGAAGGGTGATGTGTGAAAACCAGAGGCACACAGCTCACGGAGAGGCAGAGATGAGTGTTCCTACTCCGCAATAGCTCCGCGATTCCATCCACTGCAGTCACTGCCTGACGAAATTCAATTAGACCGAACCGAAAAATATACTAGCGCAGTTGATTTGTGCTCTGCATATGCTAAGTGGTTCGATGACCCCTCATGCATTCGACATGAGCTATTTTTTTTTAATTAACTTTTTCCCCCTCATAAGTGGAATGAAGCTCTTTTGTAGTATGAGATCACGAAGCAGCCTGCAGTACAGATCGTCACACGCTGTCATGGACTAACCCTAGATTTATCCCACGGCGGAGTCGAACTTGGACACATCAGGGACTGTCAAGGCTAAGCACTGAGGCTCAGAGCCACTGTGCCAATAGCATTTTTTTGGGTTTTTTTTTTTTTTTTTCTGTATGTGCGGAGATGCGAGAACTTCTAGTAATAACTAACTGTTATTTAGCGAGTTAAATTTGCGCGTCTGGCAATTCCGCTTTGCGTGTTGCCTGCTCTGGACCATGGTGCTGCACGGGCCGTGTAAGAGAGTAAATATGACGCTTCTTTTTTTATATATAGATCAAAATGCATGGTTTAATTAATCATTAGGTCAAATGCAGCTCTCAAGGCTCTCAAATCCAAACGCTGCCCGTTTGCCCAAAGTAATCGGCACATGTTAAAATGGACAGTACAGATCTTGGGAAAAGAGCAGCCACATCTGGCCAAACTCACTGCTCAGTCACTGCATACCTTGCATGCAATTAACTAATAACTGCAATGAATAAGAATGAAAAAATTAACCATGTAAAGCTGAGTTGATAAAGCGAGTGCTGGTGACCATGGTAGGCTGTTAGCTCGGTGTAGATCGGGTGGCTCAGATTGAGCTGAAGCTTGGAGGCTCACACAGCAGATTCGCTTCTTTTACATAATGAACTGATGCTCTGGTTTCATGTGATTGGACACTTTCCCACAGGGACTTGAGCGCATCAGTCCTTCCGTAGAAAGGATGAACGTGTTTCCCTGTGACATTTAAAAAATGATTCTCTTATTGTGTGACTAACACCTTCGTGTTTGGAGATAGCGCCAGTGTACAAGGGCTTCATCGTACCTCTGTTCTGTGCGTCTAATGAGATTTGGCTCCTGGACCTCTGCTAATCGCTACGTTTATCTGTTTTTAATTAAGTAATCTGTAGGTATCTCTGTTCCCCAGCAGTCCAATATTCAGACCTGTAAATGATCCATCCTCAGCAATTAGGCTAGTAAAACGTATTTAATTAGACCTTTAGATTATTCTGATTACAGCTTTTCTCTGCAGTTTCTTTAGTCCCCATGTTACTTGGGAAAACAGTTACCCCTGAGAGACGTGCGTGTGCATACATTCACTTGCATGTGCGTTTATAAAAACGCTGATCCTGTCAGCTCATTTAAAAAAAAAACTGTTTTTTTTTTTTTAAGACAAATGATAGCAAACTTTTGTATCTTATTGCATTATTATTATGATTTATTTTATTTTATTTTTTTTTAGCCCACCACCAATTCTCTCCGAGTACATTTGAAGCTCTTGCTGGAAGATTGAAGGGTTATTTGAAGCAGCGTCTGCCGCTTCGCTGAGAGAGGTTGGGTGGATAACGACGGTCTAATGCTTCTGTGAAATGATCTCCCTGCTCATCGAAGCAGAAGGTTATCCCTCAGCGCCGAGCGAACCCTGCCTCTCATTTGTTTTGCTTGCCACACAGAGCAGCAGAAACCCATTTTCTTTTGCGACAGCCAGAGCTGGCCCTTTTCTGCTGGGTCCCCCCCCCCCTTGTGCTGATTGGTCGGTAAAGGCCTGTGATGTCACCGAGTTGCCTGCGCCTTTGAGAATGTTCCAAGGTTGAGGCTGAAAGGTTGGAAGCTTGGGCAGATGCCACTCGGGAGGCTGGAGGCTGTTGTGCCGAGGGGCCGGAGATTATTTGAACACCCCGTCAGAGGAGCACCTGTCTTGGCTGTCCTTTTCCTCTCAGGTCTTTCCCACCTGAGAGCAAAACAGAACAGAGACATGGTTTGGACTAGTGAGCAGGTGTATTGGCTGTAGCTACTCTAATTGATTTTGATATTAAAAATCAATAGGAGATTCCTGACAATAAACTCACTGATCCCAAGTTCTTCTGTTAGCTGTATTAGTTAGTCAATCAATTGTAAAATCTACAGTTTTTTTTTTTTTAAATTTGGAAAATATGCAGTAATCAGATCTTTCACACAAATACTGAATTTAGATCATATGATACCGAGTCGTTGACCGCTTAGAAAGAGACTGCATTTGTTAGAATCGGTTAAGTGTGTGTGCACCTTCTTTTACCCAGATGTCCATTAGTGCATTTACAAGCAAGCTGAAAATACGATTAGAATCACATTAAGGCTTATAAACACCTTAATCAAGTCGTAGTAGTTAAGGTAGAAATTGGCGTAAATAAAAACTGATTAACTGATTTCTCTTAAATCTTTTGACTCGCCGGGTACTGTGGGCTCCTTAATCCGACTGCTTATGGTATTTTGCTCTTCACATGCAGTAAAGGCCATAATGTTCTGGCCTGAAGAACTCACAAACTTCACCAATGAAACACTGGATTGGAGGGCGTACAGCGCTTGGAATAACGTGTATATCTCATCAGACTTAACAGTCCATCAAGCAAGTCATGTATACTTGTGCTGATAAAGAAATCCTGTTATTACAAAAACACAAACACCTTGATCGAGGAATAACTGGCTCTGAGTATGGCTCTTCACATTAATTAGATGGGCTTGTGAACACAGCATATCCATGAGATAAGCTAAACACAGTAATTAGATGGGCTTGTGAACACAGCATATCTATGAGATAAGATGAACACAGTAATTAGACGGGCACGTGAACACAGCATATCTATGAGATAAGATGAACCCAGTAATTAGATGGGCACGTGAACACAGCATATCTATGAGATAAGATGAACCCAGTAATTAGATGGGCACGTGAACACAGCATATCTATGACATAAGCTGAACACAGTTTGTGGAAGTTCAGGCTACAGTGGTTCTTGGCTCAGTGGTTCTTATCCTCATTTTAACACTCTGTATAGTTGGTTCCTGCAGCCTGGCTTATGGTGCTGCAGGCTTCCGTCTTCTGAGAGTCATTTATGCATTTCACTTTGCGCTAATTGCAAATGTTTGTGTAGCTGATAAGGCCTCTCCACTCTGCTGCCATCAGTGTTTAATTTACTCCAGACCAGGGAGGCATGTAATATCTCATTACGTTCTCCTCAAACGTTACCCAACTTCAGCTCTGGAGCGGCTGCCTATCGAGCCTTAAGATCGATTCAGAGAAACACTAATGACGTTTCTGGCTCTTGCTTGCATCTGATGATTTTCTAAAACTTTGAAAATTTTTTCGAAGTAGTGTTTTATTTTTTTTATTAATTTACCCTCATGGCTGTACAGTATCTCACAAAAGTGAGTACACTTCACATTTTTGTAAATATTTTATTATATCTTTTCATGGGACAACACTGAATATATGACACTTTGATACAACATTAGTGAGCTTGTGTACACTTGCTGTGCTCTCAAAATAACTGAACAGACAGCCATTAATGTCTAAACCGCTGGCAGCAAAAGTGAGTAAAACCCCCAAGAGAAAATGGACAAAATGTGCCTACAGTGTAGATATTTTGTGGTCACCATTATTTTCCAGTTCACTTCCACTCCTCCATGACCACCTCAGCTGGTGGATGTTGGAGACCTTGCGCTCCTCCATGTTCCATTTGAGGATGCCCACTGCTCAAGGGTTTAGATCTGGAGACATGCTTAGCCAGTCCTGCACCTTTACCCTCAGTTTCTTTAGCAAGGCAGTGGTCGTCTTGGAGGCGTGTTTGGAGTCGTTATCATGTTGTAATGCTGCCCTGTGGTCCAGTTTCTGAAAGGAGAGGATCATGCTCTGCTTCAATATGTCACAGTACATGTTAGCATTCATGGTTCCCACCACCATGCTTGACTGTAGGCAAAACACGCAGGTTTATCTTGATCTCATCAGACCACAGGACATGGTTCCAGTAATCCATGTCCTTAGTCTGCTTGTCTTCAGATATCTGTTTGCAGGCTTTCTTGTACATCATCTTTACAAGACGCTTCCATCTGGGATGACATGCAGACCAATTTAATGCAGTATGTAGCGTATGGTCTGAACAACGACAGGCTGACCCCCCCCCACCCTTTAACCCCTTTAATGCTGGCAGCACTCGTACGTCTATTTTCAAAAGCCAACAACTGGCTGAAGCACGTGCACTCAACACTTTTGGTCCACCATGGCGAGGCCTGTTCTGAGTGGAACCGTCCTGTTAAGCCACTGTATGGTCCTGGCCACCGTGCTGCAGCTCAGTTTCAGGGTGTTAGCAATGTTCTTATAGCCTAGGCCAGATTTATGTAGAGCAACAATTCTTTTTTTCCCTCCAGATCCCCAGATTTGCTATGAGGTGCCATGTTGAACTTCCAGTGACCAGTATGAGAGAGTGTGAGAGCGATAACAACAAATTTAACACACCTGCTCCCCATTCACACCTGAGACCTTGTAACACTGATGAGCCACATGACACCAGGGATGGAAACGGCTAATTGGGCACAATTTGGCCATTTTCACTTAAGGGTTTTACTCAATTTCGTTGCCAGTGGTTTAGACATTATTGGCTGTGTGAGTTATTTTGAGGGCACAGCAAATTTACACAATTCTACAAGCTGTACCCTGACTACATTGCATCAAAGTGTCATATCTTCAGTGTCATCCCGTGAAAAGATATAATAAAATATTTTCAATGATGTGAGGGGTGTACTCACTTTTGTGAGTTATTGTGTGCCTTCAGACATTTTCACTGTATACATGTACCTGGCTAATTGATGCGGTTACATATTAAATCTACACTTCAATTTACATATTTATGGTTATCCGCTGTAACTTTGCTTTAAAATGTAATGTTTCTTTTAAGATATAGATCTTACATACTCTGAAGTGGAGTTCAGCGGGCTACAGGAACTGCAGGGGAGCCCAAAGGACTCCACCGCAAACATCGATGACCCCCATGCACTGCTTCCTGGGAAGAATGGCTTGCTTCCTTCTCTCCCATCTCTCTAATTGGATGTTGGCCAGTCATGGGCATGGGCCCAGCTCACACGCCCAGAATCGGGAGTCGGTGCTCTCCACCAAACGCATTACGTGGGGAGCAGTTCAAGAAAGCATGGTATTTATTCTGAGATCCGAGATTGCTTGATGCCACGCAGTGCCAGACTCGTATTGTGTTGGTGACTCATGGTGTATCAGTTGTTTACCTCTGTTGTGTTGGGCTTTGAGGAGAGCTTCTGCAAAGTTTTTTCCAAAGAGATTATATAATGTCTAACAAGGCAGCAAATGTAGAGTACAAGCTCTGCTTTACTGTGTAACTACCCCCAGGAGAGTTCATGCACAGAAGGCAGTGGTACGTCGCCCTGGCCTTTGTGTCCGTTTGTCTGAAGCTTTTCTGCTGTGGCCTCCTCCTGTGTTAGCTGGTCCAGAAAAGCTTTGGCCAGTTCTAGAGCTTTTGCAAGATCCAGACCCCTTGTACTACATATTTTAAAATGTAAGTAGGGGTGGTTGACATTGAAAAAATATATTCACTGTGATATGCTGATATATCACATTTGTTAACAAATTGGAACAGATACGCAATACATTAATGCCACATTTTAAAGGTAGGAAATGTTGTAAAAGAATGGACAAGAACAAATCAGCTCATTGTATAATGGGTTACCATTACTGTATTATTACCGTGCAATTTTAATTTGAAGTGTTTTGTCACTGGTTGACATTTACAGTCCTTGCCACAGCTTGAAACTTTTCTGTCCTGCAGAGAGGACAAAACCTTTCACATCTGGGATCTAGGGCAGAACCTTTTTTATACAGTTGCGTTTGGTCAGTGTACTAGATACAGTGATACCCACCATATGCTCAGGAATGTGTCTTGTGATGTAATTTATCTCAATACCAGCAAAATATTGTCATATGCCCCAATGTGCTTGGAAGTCCTGGAAGTCTTGGAAGTCCTCTGTGGCTGCTTGGGGATCCACACACCCTCCCACGTCTTTGTTCGTGACCCTTCTGGTGTGACTCATCGAGCAGGTCGTCCCTCTGCCAGGCTTTGTGGGACTCGTGTGTGTCGGAGACAAAGCAAGCCAATCGAAAATTAATCAAGCAATAAATACCGGTAGCCGCCACACAGCCAGGAACCCGGGGTCGCTGGGGAGCCTGGTGTTGACCCTGAGCTGGTGCACGGACGAACTTCAGCCCTCGTCTGGAAGTCCCTAAGCACGCGCCATTTGTTAAGTGGCAAACGCCCACCAAGAGGCAGCAGTATGGTTAGGCAGTGGCCCAGTGATGCTTATTTGGGAATAACGCACAGCATTTTTCTGGAAGGCCACAAGTGGGTCTTTCGAAAGTGGTAACACACTGAACACAGTTTCTCAGCAACTCAGTGGGTGGTTCATCTCTCAGAAGTGGAATACTTTGAACACCATGTCTCAGCACAATGGTGAGTTGAGAGATGGTTTTCAGTGCTTTATCGTTCTTGGTTACAGACCATTAACCAAAGTGGACAGACTGCACACAGAAGTAACGTACCTGACTCAACACAAGCTGTTCCTGTGATTATCCTGACCTTAAAGTAGCTCTCTACTCAGTTACCCCATCATTACGGTATACACCAATGTTGCACAAATGTCTCCAAAAGAATTGTAATGTTCTAGAAAAAAAGTGGTGGCCTTTAGAATGATGCACTGCCTGTTGCAAAAAGAGTCAGATCGAGTCGAATTGATTCAATGTTGACTCAAAGGACTATAGGAGTGACTGTTTCATATTTTCCAGCTGATGATTGAAACCTTTCGGCTTCTGAGTGTGAAGTGCAATGGTGGTGTTTGTAAATTCCCTAGATAACATTGTTGTCATTGGTTTAGATGTGCACTTATGCTGTCAGATGTTTTTAAATAGTGAACATAACATTTCCTTAATCTTTAGACAGTCCTAAAAGTTTAATTTCCCATTACCCTCGGTGCATAAATTTTTAATAATAGGACTCTAAATCTCCCTTGCAAAATATTTAATTTGCCCCTTCCAGACCTCTTCTCTTGGCAGAGATGAGGCGTGCATACAGAATACTCCATTAATTTGAGCCTCAACAGCTAAAACTGTGCCTCCTTTCCACTTATTGGCAATTTTTTATTAGTTCATAGGAGCGTTTTAGAGTCCTTAATGGGAGCAAAGGGTCTAATTAAACCTAGCTGCCAGAAGCCCGGGCCGTTTGGGTTGTGCATGACTGCAGACGCGCTGGCCTTGTGTGACGGGGTGGGTTTGAGCTCCGGTCATGACCAACACTCTGCAGTGTTGGGAGCAACACTTGGAAGTGTCTGTTCCTCTGGGGTTTGGGAGTGTTGAATTAGGTATAAAAGACGCCTCCAGCATGAGGGTGGCTGACTGGAATATCAATCTGCTTCTCTGCTTTTCTCTCTCTCTCTCTCTCTCTTTCTCTCTCTCTCTCTCCCTCCCTCCCCTCTTCCATTTTCACTCAGTGGGATTCAGCTTCCTTGTGTGGAAGACAAAAGAAAATAAAGGAGTCTGTTTGGGATTGAGGGGGCTCCTGAATCCACCCCAGGTGTGTTATGGGTAATCAGAGGTGCGGAGGAGTGCTGAGGTTGTGGCTGAGGGACACTCGCAGAGCTCTGACTCTCCTCTCAGCACCTCTTGCTGTTCTGTCCGACCCATCAGGCACTGCAGATATTCCATTTATTTTGCAATGTATAATATGACTTATGGTTTCCATTCAGCAACTGTGGAGCATATTGGTTCTCTCTCTCTCTCTCTCTCTCTCTCTCTCTCTCTCTCTCTCTCTCTCCCCCCTCCCTCTCCTCCCCTGGAGGGTCCAGCTGCTTTAGATGTTGCCTCTCCTCCGTGCACATTGTCGCAGTAATATGCATCAGTAAACAGTGGCGGTGTTCCCCAAACCACACAGCCGAGATGGTCTCCCTCCTGTGCTTTCGCTTGAGCTTTTAGGGAATTGAAGTTCTCCCTGCCTGAACACTGAGGGAGGGGAAATCCCATGCCGGTCATCCTGGTGTCTGTGGAGACGTGATGTACCACTGTGATGGCGCTCTGCTCCAATAGGTAGACGTCCCAGCGGGAAGGTCCCAGCGGGAAGGTCCCAGCGGCGAGCTGGAAAATGACTGGCCTGTGAAACACACAAGCTGTGTTCCAAAAAGGTGCCAGTGGCAAAGGGCACAAAGCATTTGCGTCATGTGAGGTTGATGATACACCACATGCTAATCCAGCAATGTAACATTTAACACCGGATTTGGCTCACAGTGCTCTTCAGCTGAACAGCCTGTCAGCTCCACAAAGACTAATGATCTCAGTTCCGTCGGAGACCAAGACACGCAGATTGGCTTCTGGGATTGTCACTTGATGGGGCTGATTTAGCAGAGACGTCCTGCTCGTTCTTCTCAGTCGCGCCCAATCAAGCCTTGATTTGCCTCGAACTGCTTCTCTTAGTCAGGCCTCGACTCCACCGTCACAACCTCTGACGCTGTTCTTCCTGACGGACTCTGAATGTTCTTTTTGCGGAGTGAGACCAACGCGTCTTCACTGCACCGGTGCCTCTAACAAGTTCTAGGACATCTCATTCCACTTTAATTACTCCTTTGGTGGGTTTACAGCCTTTGTAACATTTTACTTTTCGTTGTTTTAGACCGTTTTGCCGTTAATGAGGGCGGCCTTATTGGTTATGAGTTAGTCACTTAAAGTTCTGATGCCTTTTTCATTTGGAGTTCCCGTTAGTTTGTCTGTCCTCTGAATCTGCATGTCATCTTGATGGACTGATTGGGGCTTGGGCATGCTGAAGGAACAGTTATTAAGTTGTCGCCTGTGTGGAGAGACTTTGATAGATTTCTTCATACCCGGCCTAAAGCGATTATTTGTAAGTAGAAGGGGGCTTGTCATCTCTGAAGTTAAATTAATGAGCTGGTAGTTTGGGCTACGTTATTTACTTAACAGTCTGTCAGCTCTTCACAACGTTGGGTGGGTGTGTGTGTGTAGGTGTGTGTATGGGAGGTGCTGATGTGTTTATAATGGTGGAGGATAAAAGCAGACGCAGATTCTTAATTAAAAGAGGCATTAGGTCCACCTCAACATCCTGCATCTGTGGAGATGTTTTCAGACTGAAACGAACTGCTGATTGATTGAGTGGCACAGCACGTTCCGCAGCGAATTTCACGAAGGAAATGCTGTCGCATGCTGGGTTAAGTTAATTTGTATAGGATCTCAGTATTCCGGATGTAATCTCCTGTCTTGTTCTTTTTCATACGTAACCCCCCGCCCCTCCTCTGACCTTTGAGAAAGGAGAGCTCAGCACTAACGTGTCCACGCTGATCCAGAGTGCTCCTTCTCTTTCGTCCATAATGGAGTTTCATGGCCTCCAGCGTAGAGTTTAAAGACGGTCTGGATGAACAGGAGTCTGTACCGTGACCCGACCGACGGAGTCGGTCTTCAGCAGACCTTCACAAGCTCAGCCACCCACTCTCACCTCGTTTGGTCCTCAAAGAGCCATCGATGTAATAGTCTTTACATGCATCACCCCAAATGGAACGGCTCACTGTCCGACAGTGACTGGGAGAACTCAGTGACTGGGAGAACATTTAAGCAACTGGTTGCTTAAATGCCAGAGTTAAAATCGGCGACGACTCTTTGAGTTTGCCTTCCACCCAAATGTCACAGCACCCAGTGCAAAGTGGTGCAAGCTGTGTTCTTGAGTTAATACTGCTGATAATGCGGAGGTGGTGGGCTTAACCTCTTGCGGGTTCCCACCATAAACAGAAAGGTCCAAGGTGGCCTGTTTTATCAGAGACACAGTCGCCATGTGAAGTAAAAACGCTAAGCCCTTGAGACTGAGCTCCAGGAGTGGGGAAATGAGCGTTGGCTAAAAAATGAAAAAATAAAAAAAAAATTCAGTCATGGTTAAATCTTGCATCACCTTGAAAATAGTTGAAAGAGGTGGCAAGGATCCAACAACCTTTGCACTGATCTGGAACCTGTTTTGTCCTTTCATTTCCTGTGATTTTATTACAGCTCAACAGCCTTACCTTGAGATTCAGGGGGTGTTTGACTCCTGTCTCAGAGGAAAGCATGTTCTCTGTAAAAACCATTAACTTTATTATGGTGCTTGGATTTCTGTTCTTTATTTATGAAACAAAAACATTGTGCTTTGGTTATTTCACATGTTCTTGCTTGTGTGTAAAAAGCTTCGGCTGTCACTACTTCGACCTGGTGGAATAGAAGTGATTGGTGGCTGGTGTTTATGTAAAACGATTCTTGAGGATGAGTAGCGGTGGGCGTGTTCAGTGGGCCAGAGATGCCTGTGGATGCTTCACCTCCGGTCGGACAGGAGCTCCTCCCCAGTTACATTATAACCTACATCGCACGAAAGTGTAACAATAAAAATGAACAAACACCACTCCAGGGTCTGTGAGGTTTGCTTGATTGTTATTGTGAGGGCCATTTCTGTTAGGATTCCAAATTAATGCTTTTTTTTTTTTTAAACTCATGGACTAGAGACGTATTTCAAGCGGAGGGATTCTCAGAACGCCTCACGATGGAGCCGGCAAACCTCTTCTTACGTTTTAATGTTAATATTAAGCCTGTTCTCAAAGTGATGAAAGTACTGACTTGCTATGGCACAAACACACATTCTCCCGCAAATCCTGTGATACTGAACTGAAGTTCAAAGATGAATTTACTGTGGAGTTGCCAAGATTTTTTTTTTCTCCATCATCTCTCCGCTGTCTGTGAGTACGATTTTGAAATGAAGTTTTTTGACAGATTTGACTCAGCGGTGACATTTTGACTGACTCACCAGCCGCAGTGTTTACAGTTTGATGTTCTGGCCCAGTTTAAGATCAGAGGCCCTCCCCTGAGGAAGAGATCCTCGAAGGAAAGACCTATTACCACAAATGCACTCTTGTTTTCTGAGCTATTCTGAACTTGTGTACACCCACCATGCACACCTGTCAAACATTTAAATTCAAGGACAGAAGGGCATCAAGAAAAGTGTGTGTGTGTGTGTGCGCGTGTGCGTGTGTGCGCGTGTGCGTGTGCGTGTGCGTGTGTGTGTGTGTGTGTGTGTGTGTGAGAGAGACACAAAACACTCCCTAACATTTGTGACAGTAATACACAGGTTTTTTTGCTAATGCACTCAGATTGTGCGCAGACGTTCTTAGTTATTCTTCTCCATTAAAGTAATTGATTCTTTGCCGATTGTGCATCACATTGGCCATCAGATCTGATCAGACAGAGGGTATTAATATAACGCATAATTGG
>JAOXYF010000005.1:2690329-2714536 GCA_028565775.1 Sternarchorhynchus goeldii
TGATTCTTTGCCGATTGTGCATCACATTGGCCATCAGATCTGATCAGACAGAGGGTATTAATATAACGCATAATTGGATTTTAGCAGACCGAAGGGGAGATTTGAGGGAGACGAGATCGAGCAGACATGATCAAGGGAGATCTTGTGTCTCGTTCAACACATCCAACATTGAGCCTGGAAGTAACGGAAGCAGTAAAAAAAAAAAGTATCCAAAGTACAGCCCTTATAAAGAAAAAAGTCCAACCGGTCTGTTGACTCGTTTCATGTCCTTGGTGCTTTCTGTGTTTTGCTTGTAAGGCTTAAGGTATTGTGTAGGCCGAGGTTGCATACCTCCTTGTTGGTGTGTATGTGCGCGCATGTTACACATGCATGTGTGTGTTTGGGCAAGTGTGTTTTGTTAGCTTGGGTTATTAAGTGGCTGAACTCTTTTTTTTCTGTCTAGGCTAATAACCTTGATCAGCTGAGCTTGGCTTTGAGCACAGAGTTACTTAGCCCTTCACAAAACTGACTGGAACATTCTCTTCCTTTTCTCTCCCCCCCCCCCCTTTAGGACATCGTCCAGAACATTCTCCCTTTTTGAACAGTTTGTGGTGTGTTTCTGTCGTAGCTTGCAAAGCCCTCTCTGTTCAAATGCTTGACTTTGTTGTCAACATTCAAGCATGTTGCATTCCACAGCACACGATTCAATAGCTGTGCGTTAACGGCAAGGTCTCGTACAATCGCTGCAGCGAGAGGGACTTGCCTGTGGTTTAGGGTCAGTTTCCCCTTACTGAAGTTTCAACATTAACCATTTTAAGAAAAGACAGAAAAACTTGCATCAGTAAAGGTGCAACTCTTTTCTACTGAGGGAATGCAGACAATGATTAGTGCTAATCATTGTCTGCATGTGGCTGGGCACATACGATGCATTCTGTGCAAATGAACATCTGTTCCCACTCAGTTCGTATGATGGCTAACTACTTCACTGATCTCACAGTTGCACACTTAATTACACTGCAGGCTGCCCCGCAATGATCAAATAACACAATGCTCTGAATTGGATGCCAGCGATTGGTCAGAAATGTTTGAGACCGTTGGGTTTCCGTTTTTTAATTTGAATTTGGCCTGGGAGCTGGGGGAGCTGGCGTGCGTACGTGCACGTGGGAGTTTGTCTCCTGGAGGGATGAGGAGGTGCGATGCTGTGTGTGATGTCTGGTCATGTGTGCCAGCAGAGCCCAGTAACTGCCCCCTTAACACAAAGGAATCCTCCCCTTGTTCCATTTTAACTGCCTTCTTTCACATGTGTTTCACCTCCCACCAACCCACGGTCACCAGCTCTCTCCTTCTCTTCTTCCTCCTTTTCTCCTCTCTCCCTCATGTGGCCCTGCCCTGCTTCACCCCCCCCCCCTCACTGTTCCTTCCTCCTCTCCTCTCCTCTCCAGTGCTGATAAACAACTTATCTGTGTGTTTCTCCCTCAGCTCTTGGAGGGAAGTTTCACCTCCCAGGTCAGCCATGAAGTGGACGGCCTGATCTTCCAGCCTATCGGGGTGAGTAGAGTTCAGTTGCACACACGCACACACACACACACACGCACACTCCCACACACATACTCATGCAACGACATTCACACACTCACACACACATGCGCACACACTTCTAATCTGATCTACAGATGCTAGCTCATGGGTCCAGAAACGTGAACCCACACAACCTCTCTATTCTTACTGCACTGTGTATTAAAGTGCATTAAAACCTATTTTGCAGTGCTAGTGTGCAGCAGGTGTTTGCTTCAGCAAACCCTCCTCATTCTACCCCAGGGCCCCGGTGCAATTCCGAGGGAACCATGTGCTGATGTGTTTGATTAAACCAAACTCTGGGATTCTTTAAGCTTCGGTACGGTAGTGCAGCTCTGAGATGAGAACTCCAGCTCACAGGGGCTCTTCATCATTCTGAGAGTAGCACGTAGGTGTAGCTAGTTATTTTCCTTCCTCTGCTCATTCATCTCTTTCTTTTTCTCACTCTTCCGCCCTCTCTCCTTCTCACTCTCCCTTCCACCCTTCGTTCCTCCCTCCCTCTCTCCCCCTCTCTCTCTCTCTCTCTCTCTCTCTTTCCCCATGGGTAATGTTCGTCTCACACTGATGCCTCTAAACTGTGTTATCTGCCAAAGCTCTGGGATTTTCAGCCACATTAATCCCCTGTCAACAACCTCTGGCCTCGAGACAAACAGCAGCGAGGGTGAGCAGGCACAAAGCCACCTCAGTAGAGCGGTACCGCTGGGTGCCTAGAGCGGTACCGCTGGGTGCCTAGAGCGGTACCGCTGGGTGCCTAGAGCGGTACAGCTGGGTGCCTAGAGCGGTTGCTGTTCGGATCTGCAGCTGTGCCGAGTGCATGTGTTGTCCATGTCAGGGCTCGGATGGCCGCTCTATATCGACATCTTGGCGGCCGAGGCCCGGTTGTTTGCGCTCCAGAGACTTCACGACAGACTGTGTGCCTGGCTCCCCTTCTGTGGGATTGTCATGAAATTAACTCGCGCCGAGAGATTAGACAACGGGAGTGACATTTAGGAGACGTTCAAGTTTCTTCCGCGGGCTCCTTCGTGCTGCGGCAGACAGCTTCTGATAGAACGGGCCTCACTCACTCTTCTTCAACATCATCATCATCATTGTTAACAGCCTGCTGTGACTCTGGCGTCCCTTGGCAGTGCCCGGTCCTCGGGCGCAATCGCCAAGCAGGTGAGGGAGGGCACAGGCGAAGGCCCTGTCTATTACATTCATTTGCTTGTTCGCTCTCACACCATCGCATCCCGTTTAGGAAACTTAATTGAGTTCCCGCACTTATTAAACATAAACCTTTTACTGTATTGTCTCCCACTTCAGCCAGGCCTTTATATAGCATCTTGGTACAAAGCAGCCTATGCCCCATTAGGGTATATGTATTTGATACGTACTTCAAAGCACTTCTGCAGCTCTGGACAAGGATACCTGCCGATGCTGTAAATGTAAATTAAAACATCGACATTTCGTTTCTCGTTTTTGTTTATCATGAGCAGGATCCGTGCCTGTGATTACATTCTTTGAGCAACACTGAGAGGGTAAAAAAAAATAAAATGGATTTTCTGAAGTTCAGGAAAATGAGAGATGCATGTTGCAAAACACAAACCCTGCCCCCGCTTTCTCTCATCTAGTGCTTTGAGAGAAGCTGCAGTCCCTCAGCACCTTTAAGCGTTCGATTTATTCTGATTTCCAGTCAGGTATGGGAAAGAAGCAACTCCTCTCCAAAAAGTGTGGGTTTAAGTGCAACTGCTTTGGAGAAACAGCTCAGGTGTTAATGCCAAGGCTGAAGGTCAGGGGCACTTGGGTCACGCCCAGCCTGACCCCTTCCTTGCTGATGCATGATTGGTTTTGATCTCAAGTTGTGATGGAAACATTTAGATCCATCACATATATGTTAGTCTCTATATCTCTGAAATCTGGTAATGAAATCTACTCTGGGCAGTGTGTGTGTGTCTGTCTGTCTCTCTCTCTCTCTCTCTCTTTGTCTCTCTCTCTCTCTCTCTCCCCATGTTTCCTGCTTGCCTCGGTTGGCAGGAAGCTGAATGTCGCTGTGCAGATGCAGATTGGCAGGGAGCTGGCGCACGTCTCACTCCAGCGCATGACAAACAAACAAACAGATCGGTGGACCGCTGCCTATAAAGCTGTCCAGACAAACTCCCTCTGTTTCCCACATTAATGCCAGCGATGGTGGCCAACAACAAGGCCCTGTCTGTGCGCATGTACTTCCAGGTCTCTGTTTCTGCCATCAAACTTCCCTTTAATTCAGAACTCACCGGTTCATGAATCAGTGAGCTCTGAATACATCTTCGTCATATTCATGAATAATTTATTTTCTCCAAAACAACTCCACTGGCTCATGAACTCTGCTTATTTGAATGTCGCCAATTCATGATCATGAGTCATTTGAAGCCCTGAAACTTTGCTTCATCTGGTCCTGTTGAACTTGGGAGGGGGATTTAGACCGTCTTCAAAAGTGCAACACACTCCTCCTTCTGTGGGCTGTACAGTTGCTAAAAATATCAGTGTGATTGATTTTTATTATTATTATTATTATTATATTAGTCAAGACTAGAATTATTCCCCCTCCCTTTTTTCCGCCCCATTGGGGGATTGACAAGTATGTCTGCAAATCAAGTCAACCTTCTTCTTTTAGCAACCTAAATAAGCACTGGCACATGATGGTGGGGTTTGCCGCTTTCCTCCTTCCTGCATGGCATGTACATACACTGCTGAGTTTACTCTGAGTTTACTCTGGCTCGCTGCAGTTCCGGTGCGAAACTGTACCGAATCCAGAGCTCGTGACCTGCTTTCACCAGGAGACCGGACAGCGTGGGATTCCCGGTCAGAAAGCGTGGCTTGTCTGCTAGCGAACAAGACTGCAGTTAAGCGACTGCAGAGTTTGAACTTTCGAACAGTAAAATGTACTGGAGAATGAAGCATCACCCCTGAGGTCTGATGGAGAGGAGGGGAGGTTCATTGTTCATGCCGCATCTCCTGTTGTGGTGTGACCACGAGCTCTCCAACTCCTATCAGCCTGTCAGGAGGTGTGTCCTTATTAAGACCTTAATTGCAGAGGTTATAAGTAGGACCGTTGGTGTGATTTGTTATTCCGTTCTTCTAAACCGATCCGTTTGGACTCACCGATACAGCGCGAGAACCTCTCCCCACAGAGACGGTGCTCTTCCTTCTCTGACACCTCCTAGCCCATGTTCTGCTTGCGTGGCTAACACCGGTGCAGTGTCGTGACCACCTTCCATCCTGACCCTGCTGCAAACCCATCATTACTTCTCTGCCAAACCAGAACCCAGCAGAGCTGTGTTCGCGGAAACCTCTTTACAGAAGAGCAGCCTCTCCACGTCCTACGTACCGTGTCAGAACAGGATGTATACGTGCCCCTCGGCCTTTGCTCATTCTTCAGTCTGTCTGAAACGGCCAGTGGCGAATCTCATCCAGAGAGCACTGATGACATTCTGAATCACTGAACATTCTGCTCCATTTCAAATGGCAGTTTTGCAGATGGCACTAATGGCTGCTGCCTGAATATTCAAATGTTTTAAAACACATTTTATCCAAGATGTGGGGGAAAGAAAAAAAAAAAACCCATTTGAGGCAGAGGAGAATAGATGACAAAGCAGTTACTTTTTCGCAAGGTTGTCTCCTTTGTTGGCTGTAGAGGGATCTCGGCTCTGTTGAGAACAGGTAAATTGCTTTCTTCGCAGTCTGTCCCCCTTTGCCCAACGGCAAGAAGCATCTTGCATCCAGCATCTTGCCATCAACATCGAAGACGCGTGTGCTGAGCAGAAACGAGACACGCCTATGAAGAACGCAGTTCAAAATACCCAACGTAATACCCAACATAATACCCAGCACCCCCTAGCCACTCCGGCAGGACTTAAACATGCGTTGCGAAGATGAATCACGGGTTCAAAAGTGTACTTAGACATGTTCCTGTCTGTCTCAGTCTATTAATGACTGCTTCGGCATGAGTCCAGATGAATCACGCAGAAGAAACCACTAATGTTCCCAGCGCTACATTCGCACAATAATATCAGCCTGTTTGTGGATCTGCACACACTTCCAGGATCAATCCCCGGCACTACAGTAACACAGACACCAGCCATCACAGGGCTCAGCCCTGCATTTGCATCAGCTCTCAAAACTCCAGTCACGCACAGTGCCGAGCTGTTACTCAAGGCTCTGTGCTGGGCCTCAGAAGAGTTTCATGTAATTGTGGGTGTATGAGAATGGACAGATCTATGACTCACACATCCCATGTACATGTACGGTTTGTCTTGTGTGTGTGTGCTGTGATGGTTTCTATGCCAGGCTGATGCAGTTTGGTGTCAGAATCACATTTATTTGGCAGTCATTTTTGTGCTTATTTGTCATGGTCCTTCTTCGAACTGAATGTTAGAAGAAAACATGTCCCAGTTGTTAACACTGGTAAATTTACATTAGTTATATATAAACTATGTCAGCACACACAGTACATTAATATGGGTCTTGTTTTTGTTTACAAGATTCTTACCTGTAAACAAACCAGTATCATGGTTTCAGTGTATGATTAGAAATGTTACCTCACAGTAGATTATTAAAAAAAAATACTAATCATCTATTATCATCTATTATCATCTATTACCATATAAATGAATCTTAAATCAAAGGTAGTCAGGCAGGCCTGATTTTCTGTTTAAAACCAGTGTTTTAAAGTTTCAATCTGATCATTTAGCACATAAACAGAAAAAAAAGTTGCTCTTTGGTAATGGGTAGGGCAGGTATTGGAGAAGATAAGGTCGAAAAATCTCAGGTTTGACTTGCTTCTTTTTGAAGACCTCTAGATCAAAACATGTTTGAGGTGTTTAATCACTTATTAAGATCAGCAAGTGAAGTGGATTTTCTTCCCTTGTTTCACATTCCGACAAGTTGCATTGGTTTCTTGCGATGATAATTTAGTCATTAAATAAGCAATTGCTGTGATTAGAGATGAATGTCAGTGCCTGACTTCTGGAGCCAAGTGTGTTTGATTTCCGATCCAACTTTCTGCACTAATTCAGTGTCTTTATAGAGGTTTGTGTGATTAGAAAATCAAAGTTCAGAGAAAAGGTTTGGGAACCCTTTGGGTTTATTTGGATTTCTCTACAAATGGATTCTTAAATGTCATTTGATTATCTAGGTGATGGTAATGAACATACTTATTTAGCAAAGCACACACACGCACACACCGTTATTGCAGACTCCTGCCGTGACTACAATGCAGAGGTTGTCGGGCATCTGTGATTTCGTACCTGAAGAGCTTTGCTGAACGAGCTTGGCGTTCAAAGAGGATCAACACACCATATACGCTGAAGTCACCACTATCTTCCTACCAACCACCTTGTTAGTTTGATCCAGTTGTTGAATATGGCGCTATAATGCCTGTATTCCGTTTGCTATAACATGTTACAGAGGAAAGCTTACGTGTCGCCCGTCTAGTCAGTTTGAAAGGTTCCAGTTGGGTGAAACCTTACCAAAATAGAAGATCAGGCTTGTTCACAGAAATAAACTGTGGCTCAGAGGGGAAGTGAGCAGGTGTAAGGATGGCACTTGGCCCCTCATGGAGAGACTCTCCCCAGGAGGGACAGTATACAGGGAGAGTGATTATGTGGGACAGGCCTCACCAACACACTTCAGACAATGCCGTCTCGACAGAAGCCCTTGTTCCTATCCCCTGTTAATGGTCGCCTCCGTCTCTCTCGCACACAGCATACACTCCACTTCAATAAAGCACATATTTTAGTCTTAACAGGAGATATTAGAATGCAAGCCTTTTTTTTTTCTGACAGCTTCCATCTGCACAAAAAGTAACTATAAGGAGGGCTGGGGGGAGGTTGGTCTCTGTGTGTGTGTGTGTGTGTGTGTGTGTGTGTGTGTGTGTGTGTGTGTGTGTCTGACTGTGTGTGTGCATGCGTGCGCTTTTTTAAAAATTAGCCTTTGCATTTCTCTCTAAACATTTAGAAAGAGCTTCAAACAGAGTGGATGCTGAGTGAATACAGAGGGCAGACTCTAATTGGCTGTTATCCGATGTGCTTGTGACACTGAGGTGTCTTCTGCAGCTGCAGTTGAATATTAGACCTACAGAGCTACACTTACAACTACAGTCTTGGAGCTTTGCTGTAAGTGGACACCAAGGCACAGATACGCAAAGTCCCACTAGGTCTACACAACATATTATTTGTTAATCAATCTTTCATTATCGGTGTCTACACTGTGATTATTGCAGAAGCTCCGTAATTATTGAACTCCATTTAGTAGCATGAAAAGTGAGCCAAGCTCTCATAGTTATAAATGCGCTTCTGAGCTTGCGAATCGGTTCCACTTGCCAGATGTACTCACTCAGTTCATAGGTTGGTTTCTGTATCCACATCAGGTTGGTCAAGTAACTCGACCCCTAATGAAAGCAGCTGTAAACTTCTGCTCCAAACGTCCTCAGTGTGTCGGGGCAGCACAGAGGCACCAGGCACGTTTTTTTTCCTCCACGAAACAGTTCTCGGACCTCATCGCGCGGCGCACGGGTTTGTCTCGACTAGTGCTTTGTTCAGAGGCATTTATGAGTCCACTCCAGCTAAACCCTCTTTTCAGAGTAAGCAAACAGTAAGCTCCTCTTGCTTTACAGACACCATTTCTGATGAACCAAAATTCAGACACACACGCGCACACGGTCCTGCAGTTAGAGGAAGCCTGTTAGAGTGCTTCTGAATGTGCAGAGCAGCTAGGCGGTACTTGTAGGAGATGGGAGACACTTACAGACCATGTACATGTAATGATCACCTGGAGAGGCGACTTGGAAAGGCATCAGAAGGAGCCTGACTGTGAAGTCAGGGTAGAGTAAGTGGAGTAAAGGCAGAGAGGTGCTTGGGAGGGTCTACAAAGGTATCAGGGGGGAGAGTTTCCCCTCGGAGACACGGAGCCAGAAGGCAGAACAGACGCGCGTTACGCCGAGTTTTACTCCAGAATGAGTAGTTACTTCTAAAAATGAAGCTTCTCTCCACCATTAGATGCACAACAGTTTCTCTTCAGATGTGTTTGTGTCCTTGGAAAATTGCTGTGAGCTTTTATGATCGCTCATGAATGTGCAAGGAGGGCGATAGAGAGAGAGAGGGAGAGGAGTTGAGTATTAATTACAAAATAGAATGTCATCACTGCAGATGGCATGATAGCGAGTTGAACACACATTCCAGATGGCAGTCTTTGCACCATGTGTACGAACCTCCACTAGAATCTTCTTTTCCTTCAACCATAATCGAAAATAAGATCCAAAATGCTTGTTTGGTTTAAAGATGCCACCTATATATTCCTCCTAAACATCAAACTTTCCCTTCTGCCCTTTTCTTTAACCATGTTTGAAAAAGCACAAGTGTTGCGCTCTTCATGTCCGCACATAGCCATTTAAATCGCTGTTCAAATACGTGAGATTATGGCACATCCGTGAAAGCTCAGAAAAATGAGCTTTGTCGTTTGGTTTTATGAGCATCGGCTATCAGATGACGGGTCACAGTATCAAACGTCTACCCTTGTGCAGAGTCCACCTGCTCCTCTGCTCTGCAAAGGAAATTGCCCTAAAGTAATTGATGCAATGGACTGAGATAGATATTATTAATTTCACTCTCGCGCCCACCCACCCCGCCTCCAGTTGGACATATCTCTCAGCAGTTTGTAACAATAAGGCAAGAGTGTTTGGTTGTTGTTGTTGTTTGAATTGTATCTGTGTTTTTTTTGTTTGTTTGTGTTCTTTCCCACTCTCCACTTTTTCTGAAGGCCAAACTCAGGTTGGTGATTGGTATTTGTAAACGTTCTGAAGGCCGTTTGGGTACAGTCCAGTGTCTCTCTCTCTCTCTCCCTCCCTCTCTCGTCCCCTCTTTCTCCCTCTCTTTCTCTCTCCCTTTCCCTCTCTCTCCCTCTCTCCAATGATCCAGAACAGCACGCCTGTGCTCCTGGGAGCAGAGCGAAAACAAAGAAATAAATAAAACATCTGAAGAGCCTGGAGCAGTCGTTTAGGACTGGCTCGCCGCATTATTTATCTGGATTAGCGAAGCGTGCATAATTTGTCCTCAGGACGTTGTAATAATGTACGTCGTTTCACTCTCGATGAGGACTTAATTAAGGCCGGTGCGGGACTCAGCTCAGCGGCTGCGCTCCCTGGGCGACTGTCAGGAGCAGAGCCTCCAGCTGGCCTGTGGCTTTCCGGCCATGCCGGTCCTACGGGCGCTGGACCTCCGGGGCCTGACCCCACTACGTAAGACGCGTGCTGTAGCTCTCCTGAGGATTTCTGGCGAGGTCTTTGTTGGTGGAGGCGCCCGTGTAGGCAACAGTGTGCAGATATGGCTGCCAGCAATGGAAACCGGGAACCTGCTGCAGAAATAATGAACAGACGTTTGTGTTTGGTGTTCCTACTGTTTAAGATTCTCTACATCACAGCGCCACTCAGATTAGAATCACACAATCGTTGTCTGGATCACCGAAGGGGAGGGGGAGTGTTCTAGTCTTTAAAAGGTGCATTCGACATCATTTACGAGATGCGCCCACTGGGCATGCCTACCCATGATGCATTGTGTAGTTAGGGGAGACTGGAAAGTTGAATGAGGATGTCTTAACGGTGTTTTATGGCTGGTCTTTACAGAGGTCTGCAGTCATCTCACTAGTGAACCATCTTGAACACTATATAAGTTGGAATGTGACATTACGGATTGGGTTTTTCACAAACGCACTACTCAGAACTTGCTACATTAACAACTTGCACACCTTTTTTTTTAAATATATATATATATATATATAACTCTTATCCTACCTCATTTCACATTGTCTTGGTTTTGTTTTGTCTCTGCAAGCTTATCCAGGCCAGAGCAGGCGAAAAAAAGGCCGTTCCACACAGAGAGTAACGCATCAGCAGGATTGTGCTTTGCAGCCCTCCATCACCAAGTCACTTAGGCTTCTCTCACCAAAGAGGGCGTTGAGTGTCCTGAACTATATCCCATTCATAGTCCCGTCCTCAAGTCCCGCACGCGTGGTTCCGTGTCCGTGTCCGAGGGCTCGTGCATACGGCAGCGTTGCCCTCGGCTCTTTCCTGTCGGGCCTAGCCTGCCCTCGGGGCGTGAGGTCGGGCAGCGGCTTCGCCGTCGAGGGCACCCTGCGGGAAGCCTTGGTCCTCTAGATCGACGTTCTCTCAGTCTCTCGCTGTCTTCCTTCCGTCTTTCGGGTTTTTCTGCCCACGTGACCTTTGCGAATCCATCCGTCTCTTTCTCCTGTTCTCGGTTTGGTCCCTCGCTCCCGAGAACTAATTCTCCAAAATGAAGCTGGGAGTCCTTTCAGTCAGACTCGCAGTGCCCCACACCATGCTTGTCCTTAACGCTAATAACTTCACCTCATTAAGATAAGGTAAGTCCCCACCAGGATGGCACAGCACAGAAGTAATATTATTCATGCATTCTGTCTTGCCTGTGTTAGATAGTGGTGACATTTATTTTTGTGCCGAATTCAGACTTCTTCTAAATAGATAAAAAATAAAAAAAAACTTTCGTTTCCCTCTTCTGTAAAATTTCATGGTGACAGCATTCCAGATCATTTAGGCATTAATGGACAGTCGCTCTCAAACTGCCTTTCACTGCCAGTTTGTCTTTAATTGGAGAATCAGTTAATCAGGGATAAGAAGGGTTGATGTTGCTCTTGTGTTGAAGGTCGGTGACAGGATTTTAGGCAACCCTGGATATGCCTGAGCAAACTTCTGAAACATGGGTATTCAGTGTACATAGGCTATTGGGCAGCTAATCAAAGCGTCCCAGATCAGATATAGAATATTTGTTTATTTTGGGGAGGAGAAATGTCTGGGTTTTTTGTTTGTTTGTTTGTTTGTTTTTACAGGGGCTGTAGATGTGTTTTGTTTGGTATTACTTTGATGAATATAAGAGACTGATTGATACTGGTTATGATAATCAGTGACTTTCTCTGTAAAGTTCTAAAATTATGGGAGACGACCTGTGTTTCCCTTTGACTGTTACATTAGAGACCGAACGATTCCTGGGAAATTGACTTGTTTCCTCCCTCCTGTTTGTTTACCCTGAATTTGATTCTTTATGTATTCATACATTGTCCATATAATGTTCCACATTATAAACAATCTTAGGTCATGTAGTGAAATGGGAAAAAAAATGATTTGTAGATTTAGTAATGGTTTCCTGGTTATATATCAGTATTATTTTATTCGTTGTCACTACTGATAACTGTTGGAACTACATCATATTTAGTAAGCATGTTGAGACCTAGTTAGTGGAGTAACACTATTTAATGGTTATGTTCCCAAACTGAATTTTCACTCATAAGAGTTTTCACACTCTCTCTATTAAAATGGGCAATGTTTTATCAAATACATTTCAAGTTTCTAGCGTAATGAACTTTTCTCACATAAACCTGACTGAAGCCATTAAAAATTTAGCTTGGAGGGAATTTGCTAATCATCTGAGCGTGCTCAGATGGTTTTTATTGCCCATACCAAGACTCACCCACTTTCCAGCATGTGAGCATGAAAAAGCGTTATTGCCCCTTTAAGAGCCATCAGTACCTCTGTGGTTGCTAAGTTACACACATCAGGCCCTGACTGCTGCTCATTGCTTAGCGACGGAATTCACCAGGTGTGGAAGCTAGGCCAAATGTCAATGTTTTGTTTTTTTTGTTTTTTTCTTCCCTTCTAAAGTTTAATGAAAAACTTCAATGTAAGGCAGGGAAAAAAGACTTTTCAAGCTTCAGGTATAATAAACGTATTCAGCAGCTCACAGGAGGATGAGGGAGGATTGGCCTGCACTGTTCTCCAGAGCCTTTGACACGCTGTTACCGACCCTGACAAGCTGCCTACATGCTGCCTAATAGAACACGGAGCACCAACGTATTACTGATTCTGTTTCTTCGTCAGTCTCCGTGTTCAGAAGTCGAGCTCTGTGTACTTTCCCCTGGCCTCTTTTTCACTTATTTGCTTTTGTTCTGGACCCAGACCACTCAGTACTGTGTTACTTCGCTGCCAAAGTCCATTTTCCAACAGGTGCGGGGCGGGGCCGGGGCGGGGCGGCCCGGCCCGGCCCGGCTGCTCCCTGGTACTTGCCGTTTCACACCAGGCGTGACTGACCACGCTAGTCTGTGTACATATGGAAACAATGAAAATGGATCCTAAAGTAAAACCACAGTAATGGGGATGAGTTTTATGGTAGCCTTCTACCATGAGGAGGATTAAAAATGACCTGTTAACATCTCTGTAACTGGGACTGCATTTTCACATATGGGTTAAACTAAAATGGCTTCTGAATAATAGAATCAGTAGAAATACTAGTACAATTACTGATGAATAGTAAAACGTGAACTAAGAACTAAACGTGAATTAAGAAACGTGAACTCTGGTCTTTTCGATGGACTTTGATTGTATGATGCATAGAAACTGCTGGCTTGCTGCAAGCAGCAAAAACCCAGCTAGAGTCAGAGGTCACGTTGGCATGGCAAGCTTTGTGGTTACTGCGTCTTGAGTAAAATATGCTGTGGGACCAGGGTCACCCCGACTCCCCCCCCACCCCCCGTTTCCATGGTCTACGTGACGAGCTGGATCTCTAATGCTGGAGAAGGAAAGGGCCAGAGTTTTCTCCTGTGGGCAGGCGTGTTAAATCAGCCTCATTCGCCCAAGTGTGTGTGTGTGTGTGCACTGTACTGATTCTGTTTTATTTTGGAGCTCAGTTGTACTGAAAGATGAAAGATTTGTTTGAATTTTTAGAGAGAGTGAGGTGAGGGGGGAGGCAAATATCTTTGAATACATCACGGAACATCAAATCAGTACACAGCTGCCGCGACTGTTGATCCTAAAATCAAAGAGATCCTTTGACTTGCAATATATTAATATATGAATATATTTATTTGTATAAAAAATATTAGAAGATCTAAAACCTCTCTCTCTCTCTTTCTTTCTCTCTTTCTCTTGGTTTCTCATGGTCTTGTACACGCTCTCTGTCTGTGCAGAAATATAAGCCAGGCCGTTGTGAAGACATTCTGAAGTGGAAGCCTCCTAGCCACAACTCTGTGGACTTTCGCCTGAAGATCTCCAAGGTTGGAGGTGAAGGGTGAGTCCCTCTCACCTTGGCAACAGGCCTCTCCAAAGCCCCCAAAAAAAGACCATCATCAAAGCTCACACACACACACACACACACACACACACACACACACACACACGCACACACACACGTACCCTCTACGTTATAACATAATCTCTCTGAAGCCTTCTTTTGAACACTGGAACATTTCTATGGTTGATGTATTTTTCAGATTTTTCTACATGTGCTGTTAGTGTGTGTATATAGGTGTGTGTAGATATATGAGAGAGGGGGCCTGTTACACAATCACATCACAGACTTGTGTACCTGTAGTAGCAGTAAGATTAATCCAGCTGTATACACATCTCCCTGGGCTCTGGATGATATTACTGTTGCTGTGGCTCAAATGGAAATCTCCCCCCCCCCCAATTCGCCCACAGGCATCTGTGTTATTATGAGTCTTATTGTGCCCCAGAAACTGACCTTGTTCTTTTTGTTTTTTTAATTTGACTTCAGTGAGGGGAGGGGGGGGGGTCGGCAACCGCAACTACAGCAGGCAGCGAGACCCCGGCAGGTTTGTTCGTGTTCTTGGGGAACCTGCTGCTCCATGGGTGTTTCTTTTACTCTTTCTTGCTTTCGTTCTTTCAGCTATTAGTGTTTGGAGGCTCTTCACAGAGCTGAGATGGTGCTTCAAGGGGTTGTCATGACTCCTTTAAGACTGTGTTAATGATGGTCAAGATTCACACCTTGCCATCAGGACAACTGATGGCAAAAAAAAGACTCTCTCATACACACACACACACACACACACACACTCTTTTTCTCTCTTGGCCCATATACTGCCTTTTTGTTGATGCTGTGGGAGTGTGTGTGGTAGCTTGGGAGGTCCTGAGAGGTGTTTGAAGGAGTCTAGGTGTTGAGAGGACTTGCAGTTGGAGTAAACAGATCAATTCTTCTCAAGTGGATGCAGATCTCTTCCATCCGTGATTGAACTGGACCACCACTGAGCCATCAGCATATGCCTGTACACACACACACACACGCTCACGCACACACAGACTAAGAAATCTCGGAGCGATACTGCTAGGCCAATACATATTGTTTTTTCCGGGGTAATCACTAAAAAAAATACACACATGGCATTATAGTCTGTGATGTCCAGCTTGCCATCCCCCCCCCCCTCCTGCTGATGCTCTGCTGATGCTCCGCTGATCTTCTAAGCCCCTGCTCAACATGTCAGGCGTTCCTGTTGCATGTTGGTGAGCGAGTTTGCCGGTGGGCGGGTCCTCACTCCTGAAGGGCTCTGTCTCCACCCCTGCAGAGAAACGGGAAGCTGAAGATTCGCTCGTCTCTTCCTCCCACGCCGCACCTCTTCTTCCTCTCCCTCCCAGCCGCCCGTGTGCGCTCCTGTCTCCCGCATCCCTCTCGCTATTTTCAAAGGGCTCGAAGAACAGGGCGACGACGAAGACGTGGGGGAGCTGGGAGCTGAAGAGCACAACGGCAGACGCCTCTGCTCTTACAGCCAAGATTCTGCAGGCTGCTCCAGGCATGGCACAAGGGGAAACAGACCTGATTTCATAGGGCTTGCTCTCTGGCTTTCAGTGTGTGCTGCTGGTTCTGTGTCGGCTGAGCAGTGGACCTCAGTACCGTACCAGAACTGAAGATCGCATGTATTGTTGTTGTTTTCAGCCCGTTTTATCACACCTAGTTCAGTTTATCGAGTGGTAATTTGACTCCTCCTAAGCTCTGTGAGACGTGTGTGTCTCATTCATAATCGCATTTATCCACTGTTGGCAGCAACAGTTGCTTTTGGGTGATTAATGGCAGCTTTCTACAAAGCACCAAATTTAAACTTCAGAGTTCAGACTTTAGCTTCTGAAGTTGCTTTAGTTATGCTGACGTGCTACTGCAGGACTCCTGATTCCCAATTAAACCTGTGTGAAGGAAATACCCACTGGCTGTCCAAATGTTCCACCTTTATCAGCGGCGTTGCAGGCCCGGGCTGAAAATAGCCTTTATCCCTGTGCCGTGTCTCCCTGAATACATGAAGCTTCTCGGCCGATTCTGCTGCTCTCCCCTATCTCCCTGTTCGGCCCCCACCTCAAACCTCTTTCCCTTTCCAAACCCGGTCAACGTGCAGCCAAACAAACTTTGAGTCTCATTTGTTCCACGACTGAAACGAACGATCGGCTTGTTCCCAGGATGTGGCGTTTCGCCACGGTTCGACGCAGGGCTTCCACGCACGGCTGCCGGTGGATCGTGTTATAAACGTTCGTCCGAAACGACACACCAGGAGCGAGGGGAGCAGGGGAGGAGATCGGCGAAGGGCAGACCGATGAGAGGCGTGGACCACGAGGGAGCCGCTGTTCGCTCTGAACTGAGGGAGACCTCGCGCCTCATTTTGTCCGATTTCGTCATTGTGACCATCTGGGACAGGAGACGTCGAGAAGCTCTCCCTCCCTAATCACAATGGGCAGGAAACAATCACCAGCACACACTAGATCAGTTCACGCGCAACAGGGCATCACCAGTATGCCCGGAGACGAAGGGAATGACTAATAATTTACTAATTTAATAACAATCTTAAGTGAATACACTCAGAGGACTCCACACTATCAGCCACTGGGAAAGCCAAAGACAAATCCACTGCACTTGCAGTGCGACTTAGAGAACAGTGAGAGTGCCTTTGCCAGTTGGCTATGAGTACAGTCTGCGCTCGCTGATTCAGCCCCCTGGAATTGTCAGTACCTGAAATCTATGTGGCATGTATTAATGCTGAATGTCGAGGGTATTCCAGGACAGCCCTCCACAAATCAGACATGGCCTCACCGTGGCCCAAATCTCTGGCAACGGGAGAGATAGACAGTCAGACAAGAGGGTGATTGTGGACTTGTATAATGCCCCTAGAATACTGATGAGCTTTGACTTGTGCTCTTCTTTGTTTCCCCACTGGCATTTTTACACACAATGTATTCCTTTATTTTCGTCTCTCCTCTCCTGTGAAATGGTCGAGACGCAGGAGAAGCGAGACGGGATTGTTTATGCAGTCTTTCAAACGCAGAGCTGCGCTCCTTGTAGGCTACTTGACGAACAGCAATTTGGAGAAGTGATTTCGACCCATATGATAATTGCAGGTTGTCTAAGTTGGGTTTGTGGTGCGCACACAGCTACTCGCAGATACAACTGATGATTCTCAAAAGCACATAATGTCAGGCCAGTTCAAAGCTGTCCTTGTTAACTACCCTCACTGCTAACTAACCCTTTAAGTTAATTTAAATTTTTTTTACCAACCATTCTAGCTGCATATAAAATAAATCCATTACATGCTAAAAAAAAATAACATACCTCAAGCAGGTGACGTGGAGACACCGTTTGAACTCCATGTTGGCTTCAAGAAGTATTCTTCAGAGGGATCATGAAAGCTTTAACGTTCCTCTGACTGTGCAGAGTTCTTCTGGACCAAAGGCTCTGCTGTCCACTAACTACAGGAATATGATCCATATTAGATGAGAGAAGTACTCCAATGTGATCATTACATATTTATTTATCTAAATATCAGCCCATGAGCAGGTTAAAGCGCTGGTGCTCTCTATAGCCAAAAATCAGCTGCAAAACACTTCTGGTACAAACGTGCATTAGAAAAATGGCCAGGCAGTAATCATTTTCTCCTGGTAAGATTTGGAGAAGACTGGAGAAAATCTTCTGGGGAAAACAGGAACCCAACATACACATACAACCCAACTGTATGTTTCCTCTCACATGGACACCTCTCTCTCTCTCTCTCTCTGTCTCAGCCCAGTGAAGGTAACGGGTGCCACTGCAGTTCAGCGTGAATCAAACCCACACTGCCGCTGGGTGCTAAACTCAAACCCGCTTCTGTAATACGTTGAGCTAAAGCGAGTAACAGCCGTTATCACATGCTCTTACAAACAGTCCAGTAAAATGGCACACGGTATTTGGGAATCCCACAGGAGAAATCGCTGCAGCTGCATCTCAACAGGATCCAGCGTCACCCTTCCCTAAGTGCCAGAGTGGGTCAGTGGTGTGGCTCATAGTTCTGCAGAAGATGCTCCCAAACCCTAAGCAAGGAATTCTACCTTCATCAGGAACTATCTATAAACACCATATCAGACATTCTCTGAAATACACCCCCCCTCCCAAATATGTGAAGTCTTATTCTTTATTTCTAGAGTGAAGGGGGGGGGGCAGAGATGAAAAGATCTCTGACTAGAGCTACATTCGTCTCCTCTCTCAGACGTTTCTGACAGCTTGTCTGAATACGCCAACATAAAGAACAGAAACCAAATTGGATTCGGGCAGTATATCCTTCTCTCTTAACCGGTGATCTTTTAAGGTGGTTGAGCTGAACCGTGGGTTTTACGCTTGGGGCAGCTCTGGGAGCATTCTCCCACTGTTCAGACCCTGACCTTAACCACCATGGACGTCGCAGCCTCGCTGCTCTCAGATCAGCTGCAGCTCTGCCAGTGCCATGCTGTTTGAGCTGTGTTCTTGTGCTCTCTCTATGTTTACGCTGTCAGATGATGCCTGAAGCCTCTCATTGCCTCTGCAGTGTCTCACTGGGATTGAACAAGCTTCCACACACTCCAGAAACACTGAAACAGGCCATCACTAGTGCATTGTGCGCGCGTGTGCGCGCGTGCGTGTGTGTTTACAACTACTTTTTTTTAAACAGTAAAATACAGTAAAAAGCTGTTCTTTTTTCCTAATATAGTGGGTAACTGGGCTGACAAATTGCTGTTTTATCACCACTCCCCCTATGGCTTCCTTCTTCAGATGTGGGCTACACCGTGTCCTTCCGTTCATCCCACACCCCACACGTTAGCCCTGACTGGACCCTCCCCTTCCCCACACGTTACCGCTGACTGGACCCTCCCCTTCCCCACACGTTAGCCCTGACTGGACCCCTGGACCCTCCCCCATCCCTCACGTTAGCCCTGACTGGACCCAGAGTCTTGCTGCATACAAACAGTCTGATATGGAAGAGTACAGAACCCCATTCGCACCAGGACTAGTTCTGTTAAGGATTCTGACTTAGTTGTCATTAGGCACAGATTGATCAGGGATTGATCAGCTCCATCGTTCTTTGTATTATTTGTATTATCAGAGTGCCACCCTGCAACATGGTGATCATTCACATGAGAGGTGCTCAGTTTGGTTGTTTATTACCCACTCATCCATTTATTCATTTATGATATATCATGCAACAGGGCAGCCGTAAAAGGTGCTTCCCATAGGCAAATCAAGACCAAGTTACTCTGTTGCTAATGGGAGGATTGTCCAGCAAAGCCATCTGGAGTGGGGGAGTGTTCTTACATCATAAGACATCAAAGCACATACTTAATGACGATGGCTTGTTTACACCTTTGAATCTACGAAGAGTGGTGATTCTCGCGTTATGAATAACTATATCTGTGGGTGTCCGTATGGGGGCGTGAGTGTGTAAGCGAGGGAGCTGTGTATATGCAGTGGAGAATGCAGATCTGTATGCATGATTGATTGTGTATATACACATTGATCCACGTGTTGATGTTCAGGCACTTCAATTGTATTGATATTTGTACAGATGTTTAAAAAGCCCTCACTCTTTCTCGTTCTTGCTCTCTCTCTCTCTCTCTCTCTCTATCTGTCTCTAACCAGACTGATCCCTCAGACTGTAGGCCTGCTGTACGTCGGCAGCTATGACGTGCCCTTTGCACAAATGAAGGTGAGCTCTCGGCTAAATACAGTCTTCTGCCACAGAGCTGGAGAGGAGCGTCTAAAACCAGCTCTCACTCAATGCTATGCCTGTACACATCATTGCCCTGAACCCCCACCTGATCCCACGTTCATTAAACCTCATGTCCGGTGTCACCGGAATCGGTGGGTTTATGGCGGAGTCTCCCTTCGATGTTAATGGCTCACTGTCTGCAGCGGTTTCAGAGAAAATCCACAACGCCGCCTATTCTTGTCTTAAATAAGGCCTGAGGGGGATATCAAAATGTCTGCCCTGTCTAAGACACACACACACACACAAACACACACACACACACAATATGATGACTCACTGAGCTCTCAAATCTGCATCAGACAAATGTGCATGCATCCGGACCTCTCACAGTGTTTGCCGTTCCTGGAAGGCCCATCGTTAACTTGGCCCACTTCTCTGAAGCAGAAGCGTCCTCCCCGCTCGGGAGGGGTCCACTCGGACGAAACACTCCGGCACATTCTCCCATTCCTTACAAATCTTACATGCACTAAACCTGCTGCTTTTTCCCCCCCAAATAGCTACAGGGGGGCTTGCTGAGTGAGAGGAGTGGAAGTTTCTGGAAAAATGGGTTTGATTTAGGCTTGTGCATGTGCATGGTAGAGCACATCTCCTGCTCTGCCCGCTTCATTAAACGAAAGCCTTTTTGTTGTTGTTGTTTGGTTTTTCCCCCCCCAAGAGAACAAATATTCATTAAGCTGCAGTCCACGTTTTCCTGTCTGTGACAGAACTGTTCTGCAGAATTACACTGTCTGCAAAGTAATGCAATATTGCCACAGGTTTGTGTGGAGTAGTTGCAAATTGATCAATATTTGATCTGAACTGCTCATTTTGGCATTGGCTTGCTTGGTGTTATTTTCGAATCATTTTCACACAGACTGCAGATATGTGCCTGTGTTTTTTGTGTGAAAATCTTAACTTGGGTGGAGGTGTATGTGGAACTTGGGATGGGTGGAGTTCTAGATGGAACTTGGGCTAATAAATAATGCCTTAGTTTATCAAATAAAGCCTTAGGTTTCTATATGTTATATGCAAAGCCTGCAGTGTGTATAATTACCAGAAGCAAGCCCAGTTTTTAAAATCTAATTAATTCATATGTACACTGTACATATTAGGGTTTTGGAACTAATTGATTTATGGTTCCCAGTGCCTAGAGTTATTGATAACTATAGCCTGCTCTATAGTGGCTCTTTCAGCTTCATCAGCCAATCAGAAAACAGAGTTTTCTGATTGGCTGTTCAGTCTAAAATTGAGTCAAACCAGTAAACTGCAAAAGGGTTTTTCTTTGTTATTGTTGGTTTGTGGCTTTTACTTAGGCTAGTATTATATTACATGGAAAGTAGTTTTGTTGTGCTAAATATCTAGAGAGCAGGTGGAGCATTTGTCTTTACCTTAACATTACCGTATGCAATTTTATGGAAGGAATGAGCTCAAGGTGGAACAGGTGGAAGTCACTCAGAACTCAACATAGTCATTATAAGAAACCTGCACCTTCAGGAAGCAGCGGTTTCCTATTGAATGATTTTCTCTTGTGCAGAATGGATGTGGTTCATCAGCTGTAGTCTGTGAATACACACAGTCAATGAGGTCACTGCCAGTTGATGTTAGTTCTTCAGTGTCAGTTTGGTGTGACCCTAGTCTAATAAAATAAAAACATTGGGTTGATAAAGTTCATGCGTAACTTGCATAACCTGATTTATGAGATCAGGTTACACCATCATGGCCTAATGAGGAACAGGCGGTCAGCTCCGAAATTTGGTGAAGGTAGGGAAGCAGATACTAGTGATGCGCACAACATACATACTCCACGCCTGTTCCCCAGACTCAGCCTCTCTCACTCCAGTTTGCCCTGATCGCATGGGAAATGTTGCAGAATAACACACCTCTGCTTCTCGAACCTCTGTAAGTACCAATGGAACACGTGGGTTTTTCCACTTAATAATTTGGTGTCCACTGAATAAACTTCATATGTACGATGCATCTTCCTGGAATTCTCAGTAATCTCCATAAATGCATGAATAAGCGCCGTTAGAAACACTGACATGGAAATCAATAAGTGAGTCACTTCAGGGTCCACAGATGGAGAAAGGGGCTTTTTAGGGTGCCAGGCATGTTTATCAACTGTTGTTCCAGTGCTATGTGCTCTGTTTATTTTTAATGCAGAAAGTGCTACTTTTTAAAATGACTTGTTTTAATTACTTGTCTACAGTAGTACCATTAAAAGTCGCCAGGCTTCATTAGATCAGACCTAATTAGCAGTTTGCCGTGGTTAATTGATTGGGTGATTGACCAAGAGAAACGCAGTTGGAACTCAAGGACAGCAGAAAGCGTGGCTTCTCGTTAGCTGCCTACAAGAACCCCGAGACTAATTTATTTAGTGTGGACGTCTTGTTTGTGTGGCTCACTTGCTCTGACAAGTTCCTCTTCTCTGTGCTAATGGAAGCATTTTCTGGTGTAGAGAATATAGCAAATGAAAGAAAATTACACCATTTATATCATTAACTTCGCTGAGATTGTCATCACGGATGGCTTAACTGCCCCATTACCCAACGTAGGATGTGTAATAGTTTTCTGTGGAGCAGATAGTAATAACACTAAAATATTCTAGAAAGCACTGTAATGAAAACTGTTTGAATCTCTTGGAGAGGTGTAAGGTGTGTGTTTCGGTGTCTGTGCTGTGATCTGCAGCCTCTGTGCTGCGTTCTGAAATCTCTCTGCTGTACCTTGCAGTCTTTGTGTTGTCTTTTGAAATCTCTGCTGTATTTTGGGTTCCCTACTCTCTGTGTACTGAGTCATGCACCACACGTGCCCACGGCTGAAAGCCCCCACACAATCTGACTATCAGGCTCTGACCTTACTGAAGCGAGTACACACTAATTACCATTATCACAGCCACCAATTCCAAACGCTTTGCTTTGAATAGATTTTTGGCCACACCACTGTGACTCTGAGAGGGACTAAAAAGAGTCCCAGTGGTGTGCCTATGAGTCTGTCGGTCCGTACAGGTCACATGTCCTGCCTGCCAGACCTCTTTAGTGATATTTCACCCTGCTTCGCATCGTCGTGTGTTGGATTGTCATTCCCCTACACATCCTTCCTGTCTCCTCACTTATGGAAGTAGCCTGCAGGGCAGTTCGCGTGGCCCTTGCTCGCCTCCTAGGCGACCCGCGCCATCTCCTCCCCCCCGGAGCTCCTCGCCGAAGCGGCAGGCCAGGTCGTGGACGAACACGCTAAGCACACACGCCGAGTGAAGCGGCTACCGGCCAAGGTTTGAAATCCGACGGCCGCCGTGCTGCGCTCCCGCCGCTGCCACCCAAAGCTGTGCATCACGTACGTTTACAGCGGTTGGCAGACGCTCTTATCCAGAGGCACTTCCACATATTTATCAGTATGACGGTATGGGCGCTCTCTGGAAACGGGACTCATCATCTAGGTGTTGACAGCACTTTGCTCTGCCTGCTCTATCAGCTGAGCTACAGGTGAGCTTCCAGTTATGTTATAAATGGCTACCATTTCGCCCATTAATTTTTTTTTCTAAACATGACTGACGACATCAGAAGCAGCTCGGGAGGTACCCAGTTGTAACGACTCGGGCAGACGTGTGTGTGTGTGTGTGTGTGTGTGTGCGCGCGTGCGTGCGTGCGTGCGTGCGTGCGTGCGCGCCTGGCACTGGGGAGAGGATTTTAGGCGGTTGCTGTTGCCGTGATACGTGCATTCCTGATTGCTGATGCTCTGTGCGCGGAGTAAAACGAGGAAGTCGCGTTACAGGCTGGATCCGTAATGGAGTTTATTTGGCAGATTTACACACCAAGTTGTATTCCGAAATGGCTGCCAGAATCTCACGGTTACAACTGAGGTGTGATGGCAGCCTGGTCCAAACAGCGACGAAGCTGCTCTCACCCTTCCAAATGAGAGAGGATTATCTCCACTGTAACATGCGGGTGTGTGTGCGCGCTATGTCTGTTATGATTGTGTTTGCTTTAGTGTACAGGTGGGTGGGTGTCCGTGCACGTTCATGTGTGTGTGTTCTTTGAGGGTGTTATTTCTCTCCTTTCTGCCTGTCTGTCTTTTCACTGCCCCCCCCCCCCACAGACACACACACACACACACGCACGCACCCCCTGTCACGCTCACAGATGCCCTTCCCAGCTGGAGTGTGCAGGCTTTTACTTACCCAGCATGCCACTGGGCTCAGCCATGAACCAGTGTTTCCTTTCAGAGCCACCCACTCCTCCAATGTCCCAGGAAACCAGAGCTTAACCTGGAACAAGGCCTTCTCTCTCTCTCTCTCTCTCTCTCTCTCTCTCTCTCACACACACACACACACACACACGCACACACACTTAATCTCTCACTCTGACATACACCTGCTGTCTCTCAGTTCTTCTGTTTCCTCTTTCCAAAAGCAACCGTACCATGTTGATATTCCTGAAGGTTGGACCACTCGCGTTATGTTATGACAGCTGAGTGACAAATGTTATGACAAGAACAGGTCATTACAGGTTGTAACTGTCTTGCGGCCGCGCCGTAACAAGGCCTGTGGACGCATCATGAACATGCCAATGCAAACATGATGTTCATGCTACAAAGTGGGATTCTCATGGAGTAACTCTCGTTTTACTGACCTCCTGCCATGTTAAAGGCTTCTCATTTGTCACATTTGAGGCTGCATAAGCAAAGCACTGTTGGAAAATAAATAAATAAAAAAAACTACGTCGGTGGCCCGCCTCAAGCCAAAGGCTTGTGTGTGTGTGTGTGTGTGTGTGTGTGTGTGTGTGTGTGTGTGTGTGTGTGTGTGTGTGTGTGTGTGTGTGT
>JAOXYF010000005.1:2723108-2739740 GCA_028565775.1 Sternarchorhynchus goeldii
CTAATTTTGATCAGTGTTCTTTTTCAGTTATATCATTTAAGGTTTTTATGCTGTGCTTTAGAATATATACAATTTATGAAATAAGTACATATAAAATGTATACATGTATGTATGATTATTAAAGTACATATAAAGTGTATACTTGTATGTATGATTTAACGACTTATGACTCGATTATTTCCATTTAGGATTTCTTTGCCCTCACACTCTGTGAATCGCAGGTAGAAGGCGTCAGAATAATTACACACTGTGGATCTCGCACAACCGTGACGTCACAAACGGCCAAAGGTTCGGTAAGCAGTTTGAAATAGGAACCTCAAATCTGTACAGTTATAAAGGGTGAATGCTGACAGGCAGTCTCACGGTCTCTGTGAAGGAGAAAGCGTAAGCACTCCTTAATGACTAACTCTAACCCTTAATGCTCTCTACACAGACCAGGCCTCCACATAGGTCAGCTCTCTACACAGACATCTCATCCAGCAACCATGAAACACCACAAAACTTCAGTGAATCCCAAACAGGCATCCGTCACTAAGCCGTGTGAAGTCTTCTGTTCCAGGTGTTCCTGCTCCTGTTCCTGTCACTGCTCCTGTACCATCTCTAGAAAGACATCTTCTAAAGTGGTGGGGGAATGTCAGCAATGCATGAACAGTGGCCCAGTTGCTGAGATGGCACATGGTTCTGTCGGATGTGTTTTGTATATTTTTGTTTGCGAGCAGGGGGTGGCATGCAGAAGTAAAGAAGACAGCACTTTCAGATGCCTACAGAGAGCAGTGTGTGTGTGTGTGTGTGTGAGCATGCATCGTTTCATGCTTATAGAGTCTAGCGTAAATAAAGGCCTGCTCGTGTGGTTTGCAGTGTGGGTAAAGCACCTGATGCCTCTGTTAAAGTCCTCTGTTAGTCGTCTGTACTCTCACTGTTTAAAACGCCAGTTTCAAAACGTGTGATAACGAGTGCTAAAGTGGTTGTAATGTTGCTGGAAAGGTGTGGAACCGTGTTGGGATGTTTCCAGTTGGCGCTGAGCATCGTTGGTGTCTGTTTGATTTCAGCGAGGTCCCAAACTAGCTCTGGAAGAGCAGGTCTGTGGATGGTTTTAGCTGATGAAAGTCATTTTGGTAATATAAGAAATAAGAGCAGAAATGTTGCTTAAAAAAAATAAATAGGAAAAAGGCCTGTGTGGTTGCAGACACGCTGACAACTTCCTTCGTTTTTCATCTCACGGGCCAATCAAGGAGCCACCAGGTGTGTGATGTCACTGCCACTGAATTAATCCGTCTTGATTATTTGAATCATCTGAATCATTCTGGCATCTGCACATAGGAATCAAAACAGTGCACTTTCTCACACACACACACACACACACACAAACCAACCCTTCATAAAGAGCAACTGGTAGCTTTTCTAGCCTTATATTACTAGATCAAGTTGATTTATTAACTTTATAATGAAAAAAAACCCCAACGAAATTCCATTAGGTTTGCTAACGTAGATTTAACATTCAGTAGGGATATGATTCTTTTGATAGATTCTTAGAGATGGGTGAAACTGACAACCCTCACTTTCCCAAATGCACTGTGGTAGCGGACTCTGTGACATCAGTGAATATGAAATCATTCTGCCACCATCTGTGCATCATGGATAGGAAACACTGAGGTGACAGCTGCATTTTGTCATGTGTCAAAAAAAACAATAATGTCCCTACAGGTTTATTGAGCAAAACACCTTAAGATGCCATTTTCAAACACACACACACACACACACACACACACACTTCCTTTCATACTGTCATTAGTTTACTTTCTTATCCTGGAGTGTTATTTTATGGTCTATTGATGTAGTTAAATATTGCAATTACATCTAAATCAAACCCTCTGAATCCAGAGGGAGAACCGTTATGTTTATCAAATAAATGTTACAGCTATATTTTCTTGTTTTCCTGTTGTAAATTGGGGTCCTCACTTAAAGGCCAAGGCAGTCCATTCTCTTTCTCACACAAACACAAACAAATGAAGCCTCAAGCCAGCGACACACGAAGCCAAATGTCCTTGCGGCGTGTAACACCCTGCATGGCTCTAAATAAACATGTTAATATGGCTTTGTTTTAGTTTTTGGCATGTAAGTAGAATAGCCATGCTGAGTATTTGTAGTATAGAGACGGTGAGAAGCTCGATAAATACGTTTGGCGATGGAACAGGCTGTAATTTTTCAGAGGAGCAGAATTAGCATCCGGAGGCAAGGGGTCGACACAAATAACCCCCGTCCGTGTCGTCATGGTGGCTGTTTCCGTGCACGCAGTCCCAGGCAGCTTCCATCGTCTGCCCGCACGTGCGCCGCGTAGCCTGGAAACAACGGCGGCTGCGGGTTTGCGAGCTTGAGCAAAGAGCCGATCAAACACTGTTGTGATTGAGCTGATGTGTACCGATTCAAAACAGGCGTGGGTCTATTGTGTTTAGTGAAAAGAGCAATATTCTCATGAATGACACAGCCTAACGTTTCAAGTTATGTGGGATTTTATGATGGTGATTTATATGAAGGATTAATGGAGATGTATACATCTTTTTGATTTTGAAGCTTTTTTTTGGGGTGGGGTGTTGGTGTTGGGGGTGTGGGTGGGTGTGTTGGGGGTGTGGGTGAGTATGTAGGGGTTGCGTGTGGTGTTCTCGTCATAGCAGAGTGGCAGTTTCTAGATTAAATCATGTATCAGTAAAGCACATCTGAAGGGGAGAGATGTGATTTGAATATTAAATGTCACTGATCTGAATAAGGTGGATGATGGCCTGGTTAAATGGACTGATTAATTTGTTGGGGAGGCTGATGAACTGATTATTTTACTGGTTTTTATACCAGGGGGTCGGAGGAGGGGGGCGTGGACTGGATATTGTGTAATTAAAATCTTTGCACAGCAAAAGTCACCTAAACACATATGCATGAGCTACAGGGAAAACACAAGACTAGACGCTCGGTCACAGCCCAGTGCTGTTTCACCTCAGCAGAGCTCCGTGTTTCTGCCTGATCTCTGCTGTCGGAGTCCTGCAGTGTGTCTAGACAGCAGAGGTTGTGCCGCAGGAGCTAAATGTTTCCTACAGACCTTTAGATTTGTCCCTCCAGCCACGTTCAAAAGAGCTGCAGCCATACCGTGACTCCTCTAAAGCCTTCGTCTAGACCGTTCCACTTCCACAACCGTAACCTTTTCCCTCGCCTCCCTGGGTCTGGACCTTCACGCCCCCCCCCCCAGCTTCTTCCTGCAAGGGCTGGCTTCTTCTCTGGAGCCCACAGCCGAGCCCCCACAATGTGAAACTTGGCTGGTGGGACTCCAGCAGTTCAACGCTTTGACCTACTGAGGACAATCAGGACCAGTGAGGACATATCACAGTGGAGTTGGAGGAACCTTGGCTGCCACAGCCTTTACTCACACAGCACATGGCAAATACATGCACAGTATGTTCCAAACACTCCCGCTGTTTGAAAGAACGTGTGGTAGAGCCTAAGAAAACTGGTTCGTCAAAGCTCCCAACAGGAGCTTTAATGAAACAGACAAGTCTTGGTCTGGCTCTAGGATGTTGATGTCTGGTGATTTCGGTTCCACATGTTCTTCAGTTTGGCTTTTGAGGGGGTAGGAGATGGGTGTGTGTTTGTGGGGGTGGGGGGTGTGGGAGGGGTTACAGACAGGTGTAAACAACAGGCTCCTCCTGCTCCTGGCCCACAAGTCGTGCTCGGAGCGCTTGGTTCCTCGGCGAGAACAAGCTGTGCCACGAGTGATGCCCAGATGGCGGATGCTGGACGTGCGTCACAGCACGCCATCTGATTGGCACAAGCAACTGGGCAGTCACCAAAAACAATCACGCTCGTCTGCAAAACGCGTCTTTAGCTGCTCCGCCTGTGTCAGGGCCCTCCTGGGCCGAGTGGTACGCGTCAAACAGCAGTTAAAGGTCGCGCGCCCATCGTCAGGAGCCTGGCATAACTGCTTCAGGATGCTTTCTTCATCAGAGGATGCTCACTGGTTTCCTGTGAGAATGAAACGGCCTGGTGTGTAGCGCCGTGGTTAGCGCCGTGGTTAGCGCCAGCAACGCTGATCAACGTTTGCTATTTTGTCTCCCTTTCGAACAGCGCGGCGATGTCTCTATAGATTACTCCTCTCCCCTGCTTGCGTTCCTGAAGGCAGACAAGCACACTGCAACTTTCGCTGTTATTCTGATTCAGCCCTTGGGGCAGCAACAGTCATGTGGTGTGATTCGTTGACATTCATATCTCCTCAGCAGGGGAGGATCGAGAGAGAGAGAGAGAGAGAGAGAGAGAGAGAAAAGAAAAGAAAACAAAACAAAAAGAGAGAGAACACTCCCCCTACCTCCACGCCTAAAGTGGCTTTGGCAGCAGTCGCCCACAGCCTGTCAAAACGTCATTCAGACATGCAGAATGACGGGATGACACCGGAGATGCGCACGGACAGCACCAGCCCATTTACACACCAGATCCTTACTGTCCACACAAGAAAACAGTTACAGGTCCCCAAGTTCTAATTCACTCGATGTTCGAATCATTGCCAGTTTGCCAGTGACCTGTGTGTTCAATGGCTAATAGTGATTAAACAGTATCACCCTTCAGCTGTCTCTCTCCTTCCCCTGTCTCACACTCTCACTCCTGTCTCTTTGTATGTTTATTGCTCAACACAGATGTGACTGCTACATTTTCTGCTGTTAAGGTAATTATTGTGTTATGGATGCAGTTCTTTTTTCTATCTAGGCTAGGAGCAGCTGTTTATTAACAACACCATGTTATGTGCTCTCATGATCAGTGTGAAGAATACTAATTCCAGACCAGTCCACTCTCTTGGCCATGCAAGGGTTTAATAAAATACTGATTAAATAATCTGTTATCCATGACCTTCTCCAAATGTTCCAGATGTTTCTCTTATGTAATCATTTGTGCTAATATAGCAGACAAAGACCTATTGGAATTCTCTCTGTGAATTAAAGAAATACATACATACATACATACATACATACATAAAAAGACGTCATTAATAAATACATTATCATTAAGGCTTTTTTGTAATAGTAACAGTTTTTTATCATTAAGGTTTGTTGTAATAGTAACAGTAGTAGTCTTATACTGCTTTTTGTGTTGTAACCACTGATTAATGCTACATGATTAATGCTACTGATATAAGTTTGTTAAATTCCTAAACAGGAAAGCCATCTTTTGAGATGGTAGTCATTCACTTCAACAGCAATGTTTTGTTTTGTTTTGTTTTGTTTTTGCTGTTGTTGTTGTTGTTAACGAGCCATATGTCTAGTCATAGGGCTCGAGCAGGTGGAGAGCGCACGAGCCCAGTCCTGTGATGTTCCATACCTTCAGTCATCTGCACAACCTGACCTACCGCAGCACCTGAATTTGGACTCAAAAAACGATTTACAAATCACGTTTTAAAACGGTTTTTAAAACGAAGCGGCACTTCTTGCCAGTGGTGACTGCCGCATGTTCTTAAAGGCTACTGTGTTCGCTTATCTTTAAGATAATCTCCAGACCGGCCATAATCGCTATTATAATATGAAGTGGTGCATTACACATAATGCTTCTTAATATAAGGAGTTTCTTTGTGACCCGCTACGCAGCTGTTCTTTTGTGTCTTCAGATCTGGGGTGAGGGGCTTTTTTTATCCTTACTGTGTCCGCTTGTTTCTTTCGCTCGTCCACTTATAGGATGCTTCTTGTCAGTACTGTTACGAGCACGTGACTTGATGCACTTCAGAGAATTCATAAATAAGCACTGTTACAGCGCGCGCAGACAACGCCGGCGTCGCAGACCATAACCACACGCGGAGAGCGTATTTCACTGTCATTCCGTAAAGGAAACGAGAAGCTCAGAAAAAACCCTTAACACTCTTTTAGGCTGTTCGTGTATACTTTGCAGAAAAAAATACGCTTAAGTATTTAGTAGAATGTAAGCGTACACTTTGATTCTCTCGATTGTTTTTGGTACCCAGAAACGTTCTGCTGGTTGGATTACTTTAATTAAATACGAGTGGAGAGCGCGCAACACCTGCGTGAACTATGTGAAGGTAAGTAGATAGGACTTTTCTATATTGCACATTTTGTGCATTATGTGTAGATAAAAGGTGTTCCTGTTTTTTTGTTTTTAATAAACAGTTTAGTAGTGAATGCATGTTTCGTGGCAACGGTTTCAACTTGTTTGCGATGTATTCACTTTCTACTTATATATATATTGTGTAGTGTTGTATTCAGATTGTATCCAAACAAATTATGTTCTGTTAATTTCTATTAATATTGAGGTCTCATAAAGTAAACTTAGAGATGGGCTTCTAAGAAGTAAAACTACGTCTTTCAGCACATAGACGCATAAATACCTCGTAAATCAATTCGAAAATAACTGAAAAAATCATGGATTTTGTTGACTTCTTGTCGAACTTGGCTCAGTACGACCTCTTGTATGATTTGCATACAATGTGATGTATTCAGAAAGGGCTTTAAATTCGATTCTTTCTTGTTTGTTAGTTTTGTTTGTGTGTTTGTATTTTTTGGTCGTTAGACAGTATCCCTGGTCATAATTAACAATTGATAATCGAATTAACGACAAGCAATTAGACAAATCGATGCGTGTCCGTATGTAAAATGACACTTAACTGAAATTGTATGCACTGGTAAAGCAATGTCAGCGGCTCGAGACGTATGCCTACCGTGCCTCATAATTCAAGACTGTCTGCATATAATTTTCCTCCGTAACAGCTGGTTAACAGTGATTGCCGAGCGAGTTTACCCGAGAGGATCCCTCGGATTGTGATAGCTCCCTCTAAAGATATTACCGTCGACAGTTTCATTTGACGTTTTAAATCATTTTCAGCTTCACCGTGAGCCACCCACTGAAGTCACTGTTTGAAGATGCGCCGGTCATGCTAACGTACGCAAAAGTACCGAAAAACCCGTGCTTTCCTCTTCCTTGTGTCTGATTTAGTCATGATAAAGCAGCCGCTATTTGTGGTTTAGTTGGTCCTGTACATCTGTCTTTTCTTATCTGTCTCTCCGTAGGCTTTGTAATTAGACTCAGTGTGTGTTGAGGAGATAAGTCTCATCCCACTGGGCCACTCTGATTTAATGCCTAAAACTCTAATTTAATGCCTAAAATGCTTTTTGCTTTTCATCTAATAGATATTGTTTGACGCACCACTGGACACAGCATTCCCCTAAGAGGCAGACATGAAGTCTGTTCTGGATGGCGTGGCGGACACCACCTTCAGGACAATCACGTCCGGGCTCCAGTACCTCGGCTCCAACGATGCCAGCTATGATGACCCAGCCATCAATGCCGACTTCATCAAGGGTGGCTACCCATTCCAGAAGCCATTGTCCGCCTTCCGCGGCAACTCATTCCCGGACAAGGTTGGTCCGGACGAGGAGCTCATCCTCAGGGGCCTTCCGTTCTTCCCCACCAATGGCACAGACGTGTTTGGGAACCGTAGCCTGGCCGAGGAGGCCGGTGACAGCATGAAGTGCGGTGAGAACTTCATGGACATGGAGTGCTTCATGATCCTGACACCTGGCCAGCAACTGGCCATCGCTGTCATGTCCCTGACGCTGGGCACCTTCACGGTGCTGGAGAACCTGGTGGTGTTGTGCGTGATCCTTCACTCACGTACGCTACGCTGCCGCCCCTCCTACCACTTCATCGGCAGCCTGGCTGTGGCCGACCTGCTGGGCAGCGTCATCTTCGTCTACAGCTTCTTGGACTTTCACATCTTCCACCGGAAGGACAGCCCCAACATATTCCTCTTCAAGCTGGGCGGAGTCACGGCTTCCTTCACGGCCTCCGTTGGGAGCCTGTTCCTCACGGCCATCGACCGGTACATCTCCATCCACCGACCCCTGGCTTACCGGCGCATCGTGACGCGCACCAAGGCGGTCATCGCCTTCTCCATGATGTGGACCATCTCCATCATCATCGCAGTGCTCCCCCTGCTGGGCTGGAACTGCCGGCGCCTGAACTCGGTGTGCTCAGACATCTTCCCGCTGATCGACGAGAACTACCTGATGTTCTGGATCGGCGTCACCAGCATCCTGCTGATCTTCATCATCTACGCGTACATGTACATCCTGTGGAAGGCGCACCACCACGCCGTGCGCATGCTCAGCCGCACCTCACAGAAGAGCCTGGTTGTGTACTCCGCAGACGGCACCAAGGTCCAGACCACAAGGCCCGAACAGGCGCGGATGGACATCCGCCTGGCCAAGACGCTCGTGCTTATCCTGGCGGTGCTGGTGATCTGCTGGGGCCCCCTGCTGGCCATCATGGTGTATGACCTCTTCTGGAAGATGGATGACGACATCAAGACGGTGTTCGCCTTCTGCAGCATGCTGTGCCTCCTCAACTCCACGGTGAACCCCATTATCTACGCACTGCGGAGCAAGGACCTACGCCGTGCCTTCCTGGCTGCCTGCCAAGGCTGCAGGGGTGGCAGCAGCACGCAACAGCTGGACAACAGCCTGGAGTCTGACTGCCAGAACCGCAGCCTGCACATCCACGCCAACCGGGCGGCAGAGAGCTGCGTCAAGACCACTGTGAAAATAGCCAAAGTCACCATGTCCGTGTCCACCGACACCTCCGCCGAGGCCGTCTGACGAGCCAGGCAGATGCTCGAACCCCTCACCCTGTGCACCCCATCACCCACGCCCCAACCCCCACCCCCCCCCATTCGTCCCAGGCCTGGGAATGGGGATGGAATGTTGAAGCCATGTGCTTAATCTAACAGTACGTTCGGGTTCACGCCTGGGTTCGGATTCGCCGTCGACTTTGTCGAACGAGCGAGGGAATCCAGCGTTCGAAGAAAATGAGAGGTCCGGAATCAGCAAAAAGAGGTCCATTTATTGCTTTTCATTGGATGATGTGTGCCACTGTTGAACCAAGTGCCAAAACCTTCTCAATCATGGCATCTGTACTTGTGTTGGGATTATGTGCCATTCTTACCAATCATATCAAGGAACTGAAAATGTGTGGATGTCCTGAATGCGCTCATGAAGGCTTACTATATTTTTATACTTTGAAAAATCAGGTTTTTGAGCGATCATATCTTCTCTCATGGGGACAAGGGGCTATTGATCTTTTTAGTATGAAAATGTTTAAGGATGTATGATATGTAAATATATTGTACTACACTGTACTATATATATATATTCCACGCAGTTGTACTAAAAGATGTGGCAAATTTCTCACAGGTTGTGAGATATTTTGTCTGGCTCTTCTGTGCAAAATGTTAGTAATGGTAGTGTAACATCACTGAGTCAAACACTGAATAACAGGGGATAATTGCTGTCCTCCTGAAAAAATATAACATGAAAAGTGTGAGTATTGACTTTGATATTGTTAACAACTGTGTTGAGTCTTAATTTATGTAGTGTTCTGAGTTCTTTTACAAGACTGTATAGGGTTTGCTTTGGGTCTCCTCCTCTCCTCCTCCTGTTTCAGAGACAGGGATTATGTGTATGAATTGACTGTTCAGTAAGATGAGTTCAGTATGTTTTTGGCTCCTCTACACAGTGCTGCACTTTGCCGTTTTTAGCGAATGGTGTGCAAGTCTATTGGACACTGGTCAGTAGATGATAATAGTGATTCACAGTCAACTATATCACTTCATTCAGGCCAGAACTAGGTTTTATTTGTCTGGTAAATCAACATAGTGTGCTACCACACATAAGGAGAGAAGATCAGACAAAAACTATATTCCTAAGTTTCAAAAAGAAAAATATGGACCGCCACCCCGAGGGCCCAGCAAACGTGTAAATATTGCTGTTCGATAATTGCAATATTAAAATGTAGTGTGTTTTTCTTCTCCTTTTGATGTGCTCACAAAGAGGCCAGTTTACGTTGCAGCTGTCCTCGTACACAGCATTTAGCCGTCACTCATAACACACAAAGGCAGGAGCTGCATGTGAGAAGTAGCTTCATGATGTCAATGTCTGACAGGAGTTCCAACTACTTCTTGGGGTGAGGAACTTAAAAAGAATAGAAAACCACCCACTGAATACTTAAGAGTGCAAATGTATGTTTTGTGTATTGCGGTACAAATAGTGGTGATATTGATCCAAAACTGTTACATATAGCTTTTTAAAAAAACCTGTCTCAGAAATAGCTAAGAAAACTGTCAATGTTGTGCTAAAATCAAAGTTACTGGTGTGCTGGTTACACCTCATTTAATACAAACAAGAGAAACGTACAGAACGCATATTAGATTTGAGTCTTAGGTATGGTTTTGTACACCAATGTTAAGCCAAGCTCGGAAAAGCATTTTGGTTTGACAGAATGCCTCACCACTATTTAAAGCAAGTGTTTATACTTCTAGGAGTCCAGATCCATTTCTGCAATCTATAACAGAGCTACTTGGCTGTGGTGTGCAGCCTAATTCTGTATTCTGAAAACAATGCTCACACCCCCACTCTGGATATCCAGGATCACATGCGTTTGCTAGAGTCAATGGTAATTCTACAGTGGAGAGCATATGGACCCCTGGAAGAGAACACAGCTTTTTCTTAAAAAGCAATGAAACTGGTTATTTGAACAGTTACTACCACATTGGTCTGGTGGGTCAGTTCCCTTACAAAAAACCCACCAACAGGTGCTGTCCTTGACTGGTAAAGCATCTTTTTGCCAGCACAGGAAAGGTTGCAGCCATATTAGGCACTAGTAAAATGGCTCTACCCTTCCTAGAGGGTGCACAGTTGAATAATTCCCAGCCTCTGCTGCACCAGCTGTTCTGTGCAAACGGGAGATTTAAGCACCACAAACCTGGCGACTGGCACCACCAGGTCATATCAAAAATGAACGTGACAGCCGCTTGTATTATCTGTATCGCAGTGTAGTCTGTTTCAAGCTTTTGAATAAAGTCACAACTGATGCGCAGAAACTGATTGGATCTCTTTATTTTGCAGACATCGTCAGACAATTTAAATGAATATACAATGGAACACATGGTACATAAGGGGTTTATCCGCGCATTGCAGAGCTAATACAGGCCTTTGGCGCCATCTTGTGGATATGAACTGCGCAACTCGAAGTCTGGGTGACCAACTGGTTTCGGATTAGTCCAAGTTCTATCCGCAGTCATTCGAAACAAGGCCTCAGTAGCAAAGTGATTTTAAAACCATGAATGTTCAGTTACGGAGCCTTGGCCAGAACACGGACTGCCTTGAAAAACACTGCCTACAACTCAATACCTTCTGCAGCTGCACTGGACACAAAAAGGGACTTAAACTCGGTGTTAAAACAGAAACGGGAAAACCGGAACTCTAAAACAAACGAGCACCAAACGAACGCCCAATGAGGATTCTCTCAAATGACCCAGCACGATAGACAACTCAACCTTGGCATTAAGTCGATTTATTAAATCAGATGTTAGAATGAGGCGAGAACGCGTACCTAAGTAGACAAAATCCAAGTTTACAGTGCGTGCGGCAAAAAAAAAAAAAAAAAAAAAAAAAAAAAAAAAGACATTAAAGACAGGGGTCCAACGTAGCTTTTAATTAAACCAAATCGCCATGTAGCATTACTCTCATACATGCTCCTCTTCTCGTGGCCGGACGCCCTGTGGACAATTGAAAAAAAAAAAAAGTTACCACCACAGTTTACATACGTTTGCTAAAAATATGTCCAAGAACTGCTAATCAGAAGTCAGATCCATAAAATTGTGTCAGTCAGAGGAGATCAGGTTCGGGATATATTCATCATGAAAGCAATGGAATCGGATACCGCGTGACTGATTTAGTAGGGTACTTACCCACGAGATAAAGAAACACGAAGAAATACTCGAGCCCACGCGTACCTACTTCTAAACAAGCTCAACAAACATTCGAAAAGGCTGAAAGGGATCAAAATATTGTACTCAAATAACGACAAAATATAACAAATTGAAATAATCTTATCACTACACACTTTACAGTATCATAAGACAAAAGAGGATTCGGCCAACGGCGCGCACATTTATATAGTTCCACTTCTTCGTCACACAACAGCAAAGCGTGTACGGATTACACTGCCCCCTGTCGTATCGAAACCGCATTAAATCGACAAAGCTCTAACAAGCACAGAACTGTGCATTTTAACATCTGCATTTTTTCCCTCACGATTAATCAACTAATTGCGCACAAATACGGTTATAGCATAGCCATTTTAACTCGTTTAGAGGCAGTCTCTTATATAATATATAAACAGTAGGTGCGGGACAGTTACGCAAAGGATTACCTCTCTTCAAAATAAAAGTGACTATGTACCTAGACAACTGGCCAATTTCCAACTTGAAATGTAACATGTTTTGTCATTTTATCGGTTATACTCGGGTTCTGATGTAAAATGTTGTCCTTACTTTGCATTTATTGCATAACATAGAGAATTAATAGCCTTCTGAGAATTTTGTTATTCAAATGACTTACTAAAAAATGTGCTTGCCATGGACTTTTGACTTAAAATATAGTACAACGGGCTGCGAATGGGTTGACATTTCTGACTCACTGTGGTTCCGTAATCTGTTTGGGGAAATAAGTTTGTCAACTGACTAACTCTTGGCATTATTCGGATGTCTGCTACAGCAATGTAGTAAATAGATTATGATATGCATTACAGTTACAATTTAGTCTGAATTGCTGAGAGCAACTGTTTCGGCGGAGGCTAGCCAGCGAACTTTCAAGGTAATGTTGGCTAAGTTGACGATTGATGAGCTGGCTAGCTCGGTCATTTTAGCCGGTTAGCTATCTAGCTAGCTAGTAAGCCAACTAATTTATATAACACTTAGATGCGAAGAAAATGTACTGGAATGGGTACGAAACAGCTAAACTACATAACATGTCCACATACTAATGCATAATGACCATCGTTGCTTTTTTTTAGCCAGATTAAAATTTCTTGTTTGTTAAATACGCTAGCTAGAAGTTTCGGTATAATTCGCCTATAGTACTGTGAAAGTCAGCTGACATTTGGCGATGTAGGTTTGTGTGTTGTCTCTTTATTCAGTTAACCATTAATATATTTATCGTACGTCATTTTTAATAAAAAAATAACTTTATACCCTCTAAAACTCCTCATTAACGATAATTAATGCAACTATTTGTGTATTGAGGTTTATTGATTTTTAGGTTACAAGGAAGCTGTAGTAAAACAAACAATAAAATTAATAGATGTCCAGGAGGTTAAACTTTTGATGTTTTCCATTTCTTCAGCAGATCCCAGATGGCAAAGTTTAAAGCGTTGTCAGAATCCCTCAGGAGGACTTTTAAAATCGATATGTTCAGGGAAGTTGCTCGGCAGTATCCTTTCATATGCTTTTTGCTGATGTCCATGTTATCGTCAACCATAATTCTTAACAGGTGAGCATTGTACTAAGTTGGACGAATATTTTTAATTAAAGTACAATGAATACAAAATAAGGCCCAGTCACTGTGCTGATGGCCAATAAAGCCAAGTGCTGATGACAAACTGTTGCAGAATGTTCCAGATGGTTGCAGGTATCACAGTAGTTCATTGTGCTGATTCTTTCTCCCAGGTATCTGCATGTTCTGATGATATTTTGGTCGTTCTTGGCTGGAGCAGTCACTTTCTACTGTTCTCTTAGTCCAGACTATCTCATGCCCAGTGTCTTCTTTTCTGTGAAGACAAAGGACAAAGTAAGTTCATAAATGTGTCCTGTGTGAGTTTTTTCTTTGGTGTGATGGATTGGTGGGGAAAACAGATGTGTGTGTTTTTGTTGCAGAGGCTGGAACAGTCTGAGCTCTTCCCGCAGGGTCACAGCTGTGCAGTTTGTGGGAAAAACAAGTGCAAAAGACACCGGTAGAGTTTCATTTCTGGTCGTCCAACTGTGGCTGAGGTCACAGACGCATTTTCCATGTTGCACAAACTGGACAAAACTACTGAGTGCTGCATGCATGCCTGTCTGTCTGTCTGTGTTTCACAGGCCAGCCCTTCTTTTGGAAAACTACCAGCCATGGTTGGGTTTGAAAGTTCACTCTAAGGTGGATGCTTCCATTGGGGAGGTAGAGTCCAACCAGTGATGTTGTTGAGTCAGCCGTTAAATGAATGCTTCTCAGTTCATTGACACCCTGGTTCGCCTTTGTCTTCAGGTGCTGGAGTTGGTTCTGGAGAACTTTGTTTATCCTTGGTACAGGTAGGACATGTCAGAAAAATGTTGTATGTTTAGAGGACTGGCTCTGGGTTTGATTGTATGTTCTTCAAATAACAAATAGTCCTGTTTAGGTCATCACAGTTGAACCCAAGGTCATGGATTCCTGGGTCTCTGGGCTTTGCTGCTGTGACCTTTGTGTGTGTATGTGTGTGTGTGTGTATGTGTGTGTGTGTGTGTGTGTGTGTGTGTGTATATATATGTTTGTGACCAGGGATATCACAGATGACGAAGCATGTGTGGACGAACTAAGGCAGACATTTCGTTTTTTCGCCTCGGTTCTAGTCCGTCGGGCCCAGAAGGTAGGCATCACGGAGTCGAGGGCTGTGGGAAATGACGTTCCCGTCTGTGTGTTATGTGAACCTCACACTTTCTCTCCTTAGGTGCATGTGCCGTCCGTTGTTACTGGCAAAATGATGAAGGCAGCGGTGAAGCACATGGAGATAATTGCAAAAATCAACAAGAAAGGTAGGAAACCACGTAATGATGCATAACGTAATGTTCATGATATAATTGTTTGTTGTTACTTTGTTGCCATGTTTAATTGAAACGAGGTGAAAACGCAAAAAAAATCCCGGGAGTATCCTGGGATATGATGGGAACAGCAGAAATATGGACTCAAACCTGTTATTCTCAACATAAATGTTTTGCGCTCGGAAGAGTAGATGCACCGTTAGAATTTCGAATTTGTGCTACACGTTATTTAATTCATGTTTAACGCAAGAAGAAACCTTATAAAAACTTTAAATAATCTGTCATTCTGTAGCACAGCGATACCAAACTCCAACGATAGCAATGACACCAAATTTCCACAGGTGTGGTGATGACGTGGTGGAGATGGTGTCAGGTGCGTCTGAGATGGGCACGGTAGAGATACAGCAATAATACTGTAACACTAGAAAGCGTTTGGGGAAACCAGGCCCTGGTCAGTCAGCCCTAGTGAATATAGTCTGTTCTAGTCAGAAGAGAACGATGAAGTCCAGTTTTACCTTGACTGATTTACACCGTCATCACTCACGCTGTAAAACTGAAACAGTCAAATCGGTAGACGTCTAATTTAAACGAATCGTTTGAGAGAATTGGTTTCAGGTTTTATCTTGCCATCACTTATGCATGTGTACTTGCGTACATGTGTGTGTGTTTGTGTGTGTGCATGCACGCATGCCTGTTTTTGTGTGGTGTGTGTGTGTGTGTGTGTACAGTGAAGAGTCCTGAAGCTCTGCAGCAGGCTGTGCTGGAGGAGTATGGATCTGATCTACATGTTGCTCTGCGCAGTCGCAAGGATGAGCTGCACTACCTGAGAACACTCACAGACATGCTGTTCCCTTACATCATCCCTCCCAAAACCACAGAGTGCAGGTACAGAGAACACTCACACACACACACGCACACTTGCACTTTGCAGTTGTAGTTTTCTGCCTCTTGCCCCAGTTACTCAAGGGCATGGTTCCTTTCTGCAGCTGTAACCCTTCTGTTCGAGAGTCGTGTTTGTCACACCTTCACCAGGCGCTAGAGTTTATCGCTCCGGGCCGCCGCTGCGTCGGTGAGAGGCGTCATGCCGCGCGTGAGCCGCTCACGTGAGCTGTGTGTCTGTTGTCTCAGGTCCCTGGCGCTGCTGATTCGAGAGGTGATGACGGGCTCTGTGTTCCTCCCCACCATGGACTTCGTGGCAGACCCGGTACATAACGCACAGGACTGTGTTCGCCCCCCCATCCAAAGCCCTTAAGTCCTGAAACACTGGGGACGTGGCCAGCTCTTAGTTAAACGCACTTAATGCCGACTTTATTCGTTTCGTTACATTTGATTTATGTACAGCTACTGTTTATGTAGACTGATACTGAAAACTCCTCTTGGATTTAAATCGGCTGAATCTTTCCTCTGCTTCTTTTCCAGGACACAGTGAACCACATGGTGCTGATATTTATCGACGACACTCCTGTAAGTGATCACGCACCCATCGGTACACGCTGCTCTGAGAACAACCGGCTCCTTTAAACGGATCTAAAAACCTCGTGTGCATGTATGTGCGTGTGTGCATGCATGCTTGTGTGCGCGTGCGTGTTCTTCCACAGCCGGAGCAAGCGACGGACCCTCCGTCTGCTCTTGTGCCTTTCCTGCAGAAATATGCTGACTCACGCAACAAGAAGCACTCGGTGAGTTTAGGGGCCTGGGCACCTGACCCGGACGTGGATGGATGGGGAGCAGAGGGAGCAGGGGGAGCAGGGGGTCTGTCTCCAGTCTGCTGAAGCTGATCTTTTATTTAGTCTTAAGGGATGGAGATTTATTCAGTACACAACTGTAGGGGAGTTGCTGTCTGTATCCACATGCATTTGTGTGTGTGTGTGTTCGTGTGTGTGTGTGTGTTTGTGTGTGTGTGTGTGTGTTTGTGTGTGTGTGTTCGCGTGTGTGTGTGTGTGTGTGTTCGCGTGTGTGTGTGTGTGTGTGTTCGCGTGTGTGTGTGT
>JAOXYF010000005.1:2789456-2805423 GCA_028565775.1 Sternarchorhynchus goeldii
ATGCCAAAGAGACAGTGTGCATTTGATCTGGGAGATGCTCAGAGCACTGTTCATGTCCCAGTAGATTTAATCTCTTCAAAGACTGAAGAACATGTTGCCCTCAAAAGTGCACATGAGAGTGTTTGTACATGAAAACACAAAGTCTAGATAGATAGATAGACAGAGATAGATAGATAGAACATATCAACAGAAATTCATTTAATTACATGATCTGCACAAGAGAATTGCCAAGCCAATCTAAAAACTTTTCTGACATGAAACAATTTGATACAGGAGAGTGAAAAATTAAATGTCTCCTCTAATCCACTTCACTCAGAACACGGAGTTGGAACCACTACAGATGAGAGCAAGCACAGTGCCCCCTTCAATAGTTCATCTACACTTCCTTCATATCACACGAGCCTGTAGTCAGCACAACCCGGATGGTGTACAGCAAAAAAAATCTACATGTTACCATGGTTATGAAGGGAGGGAGAAGGTGGGGGACAGGGAGGCGAAAGGAAAACACACAAGATGTTTCACACTTGTGGCATATGTCGTTTACTTCTACTTACGAAAAGAGAGGTAAGTGGTCATTTGCGCTTGCTCGCCATGAAAAAAATTAAAGTACGAGGAAGATATATCCTCTTCAGGCGGAAAGGAGGCGAGGCTAGAGCGCGTGGTCTTCCATCAGTGAAACGCTGTTCGTCCAGGTTTCCTATCCATCCAGCGCCAATTTAAATGCGCGGTGCCTACAAAGGCCTACAAAGGCGAGGGCGACTGCGGACAGGCACGCTCCCTACACGCGTCAACATTTGCTCTCGGAAGTACAACAGAGTCGTCAAAACTTCACTGAGAGGGGGTGATAACTTAGTCAACCCAATCATCCTCCTCGTTAGTCCGCTCCATCATAAGGTGATCTCAAACCGAATCGGAAGGGGCAGCCGAATCGGAAGTCAAACACACTACTGGGTATCGTTGTAGAATTTGTGGCATCATTAGAAAGAAGGTCCTATTTCGGCTTCGTAAACCAGTTGAGCTGAGAAAGCACCGAGTCCTCCAAGCTGCACTGCTGAACTTAAGATAACTGAATAATCACCTTTTAGGCGAAGCGCAATTGCCATGACTGCAAAGCATTTGCCACTGAAATAAGAATAAAGCAGACCGCACACATATAGGTTACTGCTCTTGAAATAAGCCCACTGGCAGGAGGCGACTAATGGAGTGATTTCTGTCTAAAAAAACTACATAGAAAGTCAAGCTGTTTTCGTAGGCCACTGAAGTGTGGGCTACACATACCTCCTTTCCATTAGATTGACCGACCCCTGTCTTCCATATTCAGCCCAGAGGTGGAGTGAATGACTGTAGTTCGGCCCAATGGCTCGTGGCTATGAAGTTTAATTTCCACGTTTGCGAGCATTGTTAGCTGTCTGCCTGCCTCCGGGGTCATTAGCAACAACCCCACCGAATACTGCTGATATGCAAATGAACTTAATTATACCATGCTTTGTATTTCTGGATTCGACTATGTTTGAACTGCTCGGCGGTGCATGCATTTCTGTAGAGACACCAGCGTTGGACTTTTTTAAAGGGAAAATTACCTGGAACTACCTTCTGGCGTTCAAATTTCCAAGAGCGTAAGAGGGACAGTTCTATTTTCAGATAAATTTAACAAACATTACATTTTGGTTATATCTACACGTTTTCAACTTTGCATAGTAATAGTTATAATTTAAACCTTAGCCTTGTACGTAGGCTGTAGGATTGCCTCAAATCCCCATATTTAGTGAGCAAAATTCAGCTAAACTATTCCTTTAAGTACATATTGCAGGGCAATACATGCGTGAACAAAACTCTCAAACTAAATTTTCAAACTAAAAGTGTCTGATTATGTCCATGTCTAAAATACTGTAGATACAAATTCGACATGAACACGAGACTTACAAAAAAACCCTTAATTACCAGTAATATTGATATAACCTTTAAATATTTTTTTCTGAGTAAAACGGGGTGGGATATGCTAAAACGTGAAACATAACACACATTTGAGTACACATTTCTAGAGGAATACAAAGGAACAAAACAGCAACTACAAAAAATGGCCTTCAATTCACTAACTGAAAACGTGTGCACTTGTGTATATAACTGTACTGTCTTGTCTCCAACAACACTGGTGGTTAAATGCCAGCATTTGAATGCGTTGTACTGACTCACATCATCTTATGTAACTCAGACAGCGCAAACTGTGAACGGAAAACCTCCAGAGGAAGGACATGGGTGTATATTCCAAGGCTGTTTCACTCGATGAAACTTTCACAAGTCAAAATTGTGTTTCTATGGCTTAGGTAAGTGGATAAATAAATGGATAAACAGAACGTTTGGAACGGAAACGCCCTCCATGCAGCAGCTCGGCGTTGTTTCTTTAACTTTAGCCCTTCTGGAGTCTGAAATCCCCGTGACCAATTCAACTGTAAAAGCATTCAGGCTTGTTCAACGGAGCATGTTTCTCACCCTTTTATATATGGCATCCCCACAGAAAAGCTTTATTTTAATTTTATTAGCTGTACTATGCATCTGAGTTTCAGCAATATGAGGGAGGCAAGGATAGCTTGGTAGCAATAAACTGACCGATATCGGCTTCTCCTCCAAATCTAAATTTAAAAAATGGGGTGAGGGGGTCTATTAAAAAATAGATCAACCGAACCTTCGATATATCGAGAGGACGTTTGGGCTCTGCTGCTTGTATATTCTTCCACTGAGCACGAGGGGAGCGATAATAATAATAATAAAAAAAACTGGTTACTGAAATAACCATCACATCACCTGGATAATTTACATTTTAATTATAGTTCTGTTTACATTCCAATTTATCATTACCAAGGACCATTTCAAGGTTGTTCTTGATTATTGCTGCCATGAAAGGTGAAGTTAGCAAATTATTATAGTAGAACATTCCACTGGACTTCTGGTTAAATCAGGTAACTCTCAAGGATATACATAAATTAACCACTTGAGTCAGGAAAAAAAAATTCAACTACTTATTTTCAAATCCCACTTTCAATGATCTTTTCAAGCTGTGAGAAAGTCGCTCGTCATTCTTAAAATACTAATTATTCTATTGATATGGGAAGTGCATCAAGAAGAGCAAGATGATCAATTTGATTCCATCCCGAATTGATTTTAACATCATTTTGATTTTCTTTGCCTCTTTACCTCTTCTAAGACATCATAGTCTTTTAATTTTACCTCTATGTATCAACAACACACACACACACACAAACACATACATACAGACATATACATACATATATATATATATATATCCCTCAGAATTCCAGTGCTGCATCACAGGTGCTGATGAGTCATCTTCACCTAGAGAAGCAATGACAGACTCTGGCATACATTAAGGATGTTTGAGGATTTTTGTATGCTGAGGCAGGGCCCAGGTGACATCTCTTTTTTTGACTGATGTCAGGATCAATAACGCCAGAATCTCTTTTCAAACACATAAACTGCCAGCTCTACACCTTATCATCACTACATCTCTCTATCTCTCTGTCTGCACGCCACCTATCTTTCTCTTTAAGCCCCAGTCTAGAGACGTCCTGTGTGTCCTGGGTTTTGCTGCAATTCCAACAAATCGGGCCCCAAAGCCAGATTTTCTCCACGTGTTTGCTCCCCTCCTTACAACCAATGACAATTACACAGGTCATTTTCCGTGACATTTGGCCACCTGGATGTTGAAGACCTTCTGCTTGCTGTGCAGGGACTGGAATACGAATGCAGGCTGAACGTTGGCCCACGTAGCATCTTCAGATCAGTGAGTCAAGCCGGTACCACAAAACGCTAAAACTGTTAAAACCTTGCAGGGCATACACCGTGAAAACCAGTTCATAGGATTTCAGAATTTATATGTTGTACTTACTTAGGAGCTGCATCTATCACGCTGTCCAATCACATTGCCTTATGCAGATGTACACATGACAACCAATCACCCTGCCTTATGCATATACGGCACATGCTGTCCAATCATATTCCCTTATGCAAATGTGCACATTCTACCTATATATACAAAAAGGTCTGTGATTCCTCTGTGGTTCATCTAAGATACCGTAGGTGTATATATGTTTTAATTTTACATTGCGCAGTTTATGCTTATAGACATTGTTGCATTTTTAATGCATACCAGATATGTCAGAACAACATAAATGGTGTTGCTGTCCAATTACTTATGGACTAAAGCCACAGTTTGGGTTGTGGATGTGCCACTGTTCTGGCAGTTTCTTATGGAGACTTTAAGATCAGTGTTACATTATTACACAGAGAGGAGGCCAGTAGAACATCATCTCCACCTGAATGCTCTTACATTATTAGCTGATAGTCTGTACTTACCAGTCTCATTCTAAGGGCAATTAACAGCTGGAAAAAATCAGCTGGTGATAAATTATCATTGTAAATTGCCATTTGGTGCAAAGCCTGTGAAACTGGGGAGTCTAATCATGGGCATGTGAGCAGTAGTAATGTAGTAGAAGGTTGGACTGGTATGAAAAGTCATTATAAGCCTGAGACCACGACGACTCCAACAAAACAGGGGAACTTTCTTATTTCAACACTTATTTTATCCACCACTGATCAAATTCCTTTTTGATGTCAGCATCATTTAAGAGCTAATGAATATTGCTTTCAGCATATTCTCAACATACCCCATAATGAGATTCTAACAACACATGAATCATAGAGCTTGCGTTTGGTTGTTATATTCAAAAACGTTGTTTCTCTAGGACGGGTAAAGTGGGTGCTGTATGGTTGGTAGCGTACCGCAAAAGCTCTTCAGCAAAATCTGATTGTGTCTCCAGGGGTCTGATCAAAAGGGAGCACTGGCTGTTCCTGTTAACGCCACCACTGAATCACTCAAAGCAGCATTTTAATCAAAGGTCAATGGCGGACACGTGGAATTACTCTGCCTGATCAGTGCACATGTGCTTCAGCACGATTCAATTCCCTCTCCTTCATGTTTGACTGTAGGTCATAACGTGGGGTGTGGCGGAGGGCTTTCTGTGGCTCGGAGGGGCAAGCCTTGCCAAGCCACTCCACTCTCAGCTCCGTCGCGCTCTAGAGCTGACTTCATCCCTCTCATCACCGCCATCGCACGTGGATGCCAACAGACGTTGTAGGAAATGCACAGGCCGTGGAGTGACTCATTCACATGCTTTGCTGAAAAACACCATTAGGTTCTTAGTAAATAAGACTGAAAGGTTCAGCGCGCTGTTACTCTGGCATGACGTCACACAGCATTATGGGAATAACCAGACATTAAGATGTGATACTGATGGAGTTCATAAGACCCTGCACAGATTATACAACAACTCAACTATTAAGCAACACTGACTGATTAATTCAAAGGAAATAAGATTTATTTATATAGCGCTTTTTAAAACAGGCGTTATTTCAAAGCAGTGTTGAGTCCAAGCACCCAGTGATCAAGTCAAGGACGACAGTGGCAAGGAAAAACTCCCTAAGAGCGTGTGGAAGAAACCTTGAGAGGAACCAAGACTCAGGGGGGGAGCACATCCTCTTCTGGCTGACACTGGTCACCACGACAACAAGATAAATATATAAAGAAATACAAACAATAATGAGTTATGAAATATACAGTAACAGTCCAGGGCCATGCAGATTCAGGTAGCTGGGCCACAGAGGGGCCAGGACAGTTGGTAAATCCTTCATCCATGTCTGGATAAGTAGGAGGCAGTTGGTCTGGTGCGGGTAACAGAAAAGCCTCATCAGTCCCTACTCAGTATGAAGCTGGACAGGAGCGCAGCCATTAGCTTGGTAAGAGTAAAGAGAGACAGTTATCTCTGTATGGGACTAAGTGTGGAACATACTTAGGCCAGAACCAGAAGGTAACACAGACTTGGGGGCGTCCTGAGGCGCTGGCATCCCTCCACCCCACCGTCAACAAACTTGAGTGAACGTGTGCAGTGGTGGGACGACAGCACCGGCATCTCAGCATACCACAAAACCTTCTGCCCATGAACCCCTGGATCTGTAGTCTTTATCTAAGGGGGAATATTAATTACCAAACGCTAAACGAAATAAGTAAGTTTTTAACCTTGACTTTAATTAAACCCAGTGGCAGGTTAAGTGTTGTAATTTTTGTTGAAACTTGAGCTAACAGGCTTACATTTTAAGAAAAAGATGCGTAAAGAAACAGGAGTGTGAATATGATATAGTCATGCTCAATTCCTTAATCCATACAAACCTCTGAACCGATGACAGTCCATACTGCAGTCTTTGGCTAGCACTGCCATAATGGAATCAGTCTTGATGACTGTGGTAATTCATTAACTGTAGAGGGGATTAATTAATGTAATGGTGGTTTGGATTTATTTAGCACACACTTATCATGACATAACTTGTTTGTAGGTGGGAACAGACACTCTTTCTGGCTTGGGAATCTGGACAGAGTTCTCAGCTCAGCCTACAAAGTCGAACCCAATCGGAATAAATATGCTTTTGTCAGAATTGGTGAACCAAATCTCTCGGTCATGAATAACTGTGGGAGGACAGGAAATATTCCCTCCCCAAGATCAAGGAAAAATGGTTGTCTGACAGAGAAAGGAAATTAAAAGAGGGAAACTTTGCACTTTGCAAATGCTCTTGGTCAAAGTCATTATTTTATGGCAGCATAATTTTATGACAAACAACTAAAACAGCAAAGCTTTACTGGAGACAGGCGTCTGTCTGATTGCTCACCAGGGCATTATTTCTCGTGTTAAAATCAGACGTTAGCTGAGGCAACTCAGAGATTCCTGGTGTCTTCGACATTTGCGGTGATAGACGTGGAGATATGGAGATATATACAACGCCTCAGTGTAATTTCTCTTTCTCTGCTCTGTCTCTCTGTTCCCTCACGCAGCACAGCAGAGGTTTTTCACATTACCATGGCTTCTGGGAATGATGTTATTTCAGTCAACATTGAGAAGCGTGCAAAAATTAAGACAAATGAGTACAGACCAATCCTAATTTTCCGGCAATGCAAAAATTACGGAAGATGAATCATGTTTATACCTCTATCCAGAGAGATAGAGAGAGAGAGAGAGAAAGAGAGAAATAGAGGAAAGAGAGAGAGAGAGAGACGGATGTTTAACAATTATAGAATGAACAGAATGGCAGACCAAGCAAGTCCGTTAGGGAACAGCAAACACTATTGGGCCGAGCTTTTCCCATGGTGTTTTAGTCGAGCCGTGTGATCATCAGGACATCAGTTCAGCAATGTGATCCTGAGCTGTTACACTACAGTCATGTAGTGTGTTTTGGAGAGAAGAAGTAGAGAAGCAGGTTTTAAATACTGATTGTGTGATTCAACTTGAACATGTTTTTAAGCTGATAACAGCTTGCTGAAATCCTTTGGGGCGAGATGCCTTATGCAGCAGAGACAAGCATGAGCTTGGGAGTTGGCGAAACGTGGACATATTGCAATTATTGAATTAGTTATGGAATTAAGAATACAAGCTAATATCTCAGGACTGGGAACAAGTTTAGATATTTATACCTGGAAAGAGCAACTCTGAAAATCCAATCACAACCGTTGTGAACAGTTTTCAAACGGTTTTCACACATACAAACAAGTGTGATCACATCCAAAGTCTCTCTACAGTGCAGCAGGCGTGGGGGTTGTTGTTAAATACAGCTTGTTCTCCGCTTTTCAAAATATTTAAAATGCTACATATCTTAACACATGGCCACAACACACCACAAACAACCATAAACCAACTTGTTAGTTGATTTGCAAAATCAAACCATGACAGGATTTAAAGTGACGGCAGCAAACGTTTCAGTGCCAGAAGGTCAAGATGAACAGTTAAAGAGAAATTGCGTAGGAAGGAGACCATGGGAGAACAAACAATCAAAACAAACAATCAAACAAAACACAACAACAAAAGAAAACCAAACTGATTGATATTAGTCTTTGAGGTTTGTTTCAGGTGTTTTTTTTATCCTTGCAACTGCAAGGTACCAATGCATTTTGGGCATTAGGAGGACAATGTAAAAATGTATCGTCTTTCAGGTCAGGAAGATGATTGGTATTAAAGGGGGGTCTAGCTGAGTGAAATCAGATCGGGCATCAGATTGGTGATGCACAGCAATTGAAAACACCAGCGAGAGCTTCTAATCAGGTGTTGTGCCCTCACCTGCCATGGCCACCTCGGCAGAACCGGCCTTTCATCACAGGTGGCCTCTTAATCATACAGGTGTGTAAATAAAGAATGAGGTGCTGGGGATTGTGGAGTTTGAAGGAAACCCAGAGAAGCTTGACATCATAACCATGAGACGTTAGGTTCAGGTAAAGAGCCAAGATCCGTCAGGGTGGGTTAATGAGACCAGCTTGGAGACAGGAGCTCAGCGCCCCCACCAAGACACATGCAGGGATCCCATCGGCTCGAACAGCTACAATCTTTCACGACCCTGACTAGTTAAGACTTACCTTTCCAGGACTGGACGAAGAAGACGCTTGTCAAACAACACTCACGTTAAAAGACGTTGGCTGACAGCATGAAAAACAACATGGACCACTGTTTACATTTACTGGATGATGTGCGCAAACCGAAACTATCCGGGCTCCTCTTTTCGCATCATGTGATACTGAATGGATGCTGTTCTGCAGTGTAATTTGCTTTTGTAAACAACTGGATTCCTCTTCCCCTCGACTAATCAGGACACGTAAACCAATCAGCGCGTCTGCTAATTGTCCAAGCTTCTATTTCAGTTACTAATGAAGTGCAACAAAAAAGGTGATGGGTTCTTGGGGTAAAAGACCCCCTTCCACATGAATACAACGAACACATATCAAAACCTTTGATCCGTCAACACTGGAGGTGAACTACTGTGATAGCCTGAAGGGACATATAATTTAGAATTCATTTTGACTACACATACATTTATTAAGTTCATGAATTTAATTTGCATGATCGGTTGGGCGTCTTATGTGATGAACACAGCTCTCAATATTAGCATCACATGTGCAATCAGACACTATGTTCATCACAGAACCTTAAAACAGTTCCTCGGTTGTGTAGTTCCACAACAACTAAAGTTCTTAGACAAAGGAACAAATTAATGTCACCTAAAGTGAACGTAGACTTTCAGAAGAAACAAGAGGAGGGTCGTTAAATCTCAGTGTGTAGGTTAAGTCATGTTAAATTGGCGTGGGATTCTCCCTCAAAACAACAACAACAAACGTTTGCAAGTAGTAAAACAAAGTAAAAACACTTGGTGTGGGTTAAAAGAATGTGCTGTTAACAAACTGTGTTCAGGACAGCTGTGACAGATCTAAGTCTTTTGTCTTGGGCTGCTTAATGTTCAAAGATAAATGTAAACATGGAAAATGTAAATAAATGTAAACATGGAAAAGATGTGCACAGGGCTGACGGAACATCAATAATATACCAGCAGGTCAAAAAAAAAAAAAAAAAAGACTTTCAACTCATTTCAGAAATGTGCTTCTATTCTTGTGCCCAATTTCCATATTCATATTTTGGCATAATAAGGAGCAGAAAAATGTTTAATATAATAAGCAGTAAAGCAGCCCAGTACAATTACAGAGGTGAGATCTCTTAAATAATGGTTGTAATTAAGCTGAATTTCAAAAGATCAGGAGAAGTCTTTATGCATAACCAATTACACAGAGCTTTCAGACTACCGCAGTACATAATATTTATAACTCCATTACATATTAGAAAATTAATTATAGTCCAAACAAATATAGTTATAGCATTATTTGATATTTATTTTCAGACATTATTCGTACGGCATTTGGTGAAACTGCTTTACAATTAGATTTATGTTAATGTTAATGAATAAACATATTCATTCCAAAACATTTGAATGTTTTTCTTTTACAGCAAGACGATATATCATACATTTTTCTGTTTATAACCTGATAAATTATTTCTAAAGCTCCGTCTCTAACCTTCTATGTCATTCCAAGCATAACCATTACTGTTTGAACAAAAAACTCATATTCACAGGCGCCGAGAGATTGAGAGCCTACAGAGTTAACGTCAGCTCTGTGCGGACACCCGTCCTAAATCCTCTTTCTGCTTAACAGAGGGCAATCATTCCATCAGCACTAAATCACCACAGGCGTCATCACTCCATATCAACAGAGCCGGCGTCCCGTAAACAGCGGCGCGTGCTGCTATCGCCGTGTCCATCCCGCGGCACAGCCACGCCGTCACCAACATCACGTGCCGTTGACCTCTACGACCCTCTCTGGAAGGAGCCCTTCCCCCAACGTCCCTCACGCTCTCTTGCTTCCTGCCTGCTGCGGACCGGTGCCTGCTCACCCAGAGTGCCGGCGGGGTGGGGCAGGGGCGCTCTCGCCGGAATCGGGTCTGATTGGCTGTGAGCCCTGCGAGTGGGGGAGGAGGAGCTGGCGAAACCTCATAAAGTCCCTGCGTGTGTGTGATAAGACAATGACTTGCACACCTGCTGTGATCAGGACTTTTAGGTCTTTTTTTAACACTGCGGTAGCAGGAAGGAAGTTTTCAAAAGACAGCAGAGCCAGGGCAAGTGGTCCTCCCATTCAGGAATGAGGAGATGTGATTTATTAGCCACGCTCTGATCAGTGGTTGTCTTCTGTTAACGCTCTTCTATGCTTCCTTCTGGAAACTTCTGTGGCATTACCACTGTGCAGATAAGGCCCCCTAAAAGAAAAGACCTCTGTGTATCTGGTGTGCCCTTCATTACTGTTAAGAAAAAAAAAAACATTATGCCTTGTGTATCCCAGAATATTAAGGAAACATTTGTCTTCCACACAACATTTGTTAACAGTCTTGTGCACATCGATTTTTTTAGACATATGTAAATAATTCAAGCTTGCTATTATGGACGTTTTTGTGAGGCAGGGAAGCGCATTTCAGCTGAGCCTTCGAAATCCTTCCAACATCAACACATGGGGCTCAGAAAGACAGGCTCATAATCTTGAGTAGCATTTACAGGCTCGGTTGCTTCATCATGCTCAAAGGGCTGGAGGTGGAGGTGGAGGTGGGGGCTCCACAGCGAGCTCTTGTTTCTGCCAGCGGTGATCAACGCCAGCAGCAACAGACGAGGAGGCAGAAAAAAACCCCACCCATCAACCCCACCCCCTCTCCTCCATCCCACCCGAGCGTCTCTCTCCGATGCTGACAGTTCACCAGCCACGCGGTCTTGGTTTATGAATATTCCCTGGTTGTGATGCCTTGGAGCTGTAAATGTTGCAGAGGTATGAGCTGGTTCCTGGCATCATGAAGTTGTCGAGCACCTCACAGCAGACACGTCGGTGTTACACTGCACAAAGTGATGGAGCTTTCCAATTAAACTCATATTTATCCGGAGGTAATTTTGGTCCTGACACTACATGTAATGAGCTTTTAATGTTTTCATATGGTGTGAAAATTTCTCTACAGTAATTAAGAAATAGTTTGGCTATATTATAATGGAATTTAAAACAGCCAAAAATAGGTTTAAAACACTTGAGAAAAAATATTGTCCTATTGGCTTTAAGGTTTTAAACATATTTCAACCAAAATTTTACCTGTAGCTTCACTTAAAAACGTAGGTGCTCCTTTATGGACAGTTATGTTTGAAAATCATGACCATCTTGCCAAAAGTTCACGACATTACAACTGTAAACAGCCCCAAAGCTCAAGGACACTTTCAAGGTGTAATCACAAATAAAAGCAAGCACCATTCACCACTGAAGTCATCCGCTTTCAAACCGAAACCCCTCGCCCCCCGTGTGCCGAGGGCAAGCTTGCAGGGGACACCTTCAATACCACTTCAGTCCTAGCCAAAGTGCCAGTCTCGCACTTGTGCCGAGTAAAAAGCCCAGATCCATATTCTGGGGACTCGGGGGACGCTTTTGTGCAACCTGACGTTGATCTATGACCAGGAGGGGGAGTGCGGCTCATTTCCCGCTGCTGCGTCAACCCTGCACTTAACGTTTCGGGAACGGCGGTTACTTTTGAACGAAAGCCGAAGATTTCCGCCAGGCCGCCTCCAGCGATGGATGTGAGATCTTGCGTGAGCATCAGCTGAACTCCCCGAACTCCGCTGCCAGCGGGACATCAGTGGGGTTTGTGATGTTGGTGAGCAAAGCTCTCCGAGCTCCTCTTCGTGAAGGACGCTCGGATCTGACACTCCTCACACTGCTCTTCTCCTTCTGAAACATCACCGTCTCTCCTAAATCCAGATGGAAGCAGCACAAATATGAGGTACCCGATAAATGGGCTTTGGCATCCAGTTTTAATAGAGATACAACGCATGTTTTTTTTAAGCTGTTTTTGGCAAGCTGTTGGCATCACCATTACTGCTCTAACAAAGTCGTAATTGGATAGTGACAAGTTTTGCCCCTTTTTGGCCATTTTCCATTATTACATATTATGGTTTTAGTTCAAATAATAAAAAAAGTTCTCTTTGCATATAAAAACCTATACAATCCATAAATTCACACTAACATAACAAAACAACAATGCAAATAAACATAAATATGACGTGATATTTTTAAGTGTTTTCTTATAAAGTTCTTCGTTGAGATGTTTAAAAGAACACGGTGGTTTTGATCCCGGACCTCAGCTTAGTAATAACTTTAAATGCATCAATACACAATTTAAACCTACAGATGGAACAATTACTGTGACTGTGCAGAAAAGGAGACCATTCTCAACATAAAATTAAAAAAATAATACAACCCCCCCCCCTAAAAACCCCCCCAAAAAACAACCCAACAAATTCTAACAGAACAAAACACAGCCAAAGTAATAACATTTTAAAAAAATGTTTTTTTGCAACAGTTTGTTTAAACATACTTCGCTTGGGTGAAGTTTTGGCCCAAGTCTTTATGTGCAAGAGCGAAACAAAAGATCAAATCTGCACTTTAATGCCATTTCAAATCTAATGGCCTTGAGGTCGATGGTATAGGAACTTTGCTGTCCAATCACATTTCACAAGCTGTGGGTGAGCTGTGCATCACGCAGCGCTGCACAGAACCTCCCCTTTTTGCTGACGGTGTGAAAACATTACATTGGAAAATACTCCATCCCACTCCATTACATTGGAAAATACTCCATCCCACTCCAATTTAAAACACTCCATCAGCAGCTGTAGTACTGACTAATGTGGAGCAAAGACAGTTTAAATATATGGTATGAATCGTGAAAATGTCCTGAACTGCCAAATTACAAACCATGTATCAGGAGCTTTTGTGGACACTGACGGCAAACCAGTATGGGAAGTAATGTAACCAAACAAATATTGTAACAAAGGGACCGTACTAGCATAAACAAGATGGTGTCACCAGACCTCTTATATGTGTTCATCCCCCAACATGAAACAGCCTCTCTGGCATGTTATCTATACGCCCAACAGCCATCCACCCACCCCACCCCCCAGGTCTGGGAGTAAGCTGCTTTTTTGTTGTTTTTTTTTTATTTTATTGTTGCCAGTTCCTCCTCGGAACAGCTAGCGACAGGATATGAGAGATGCAGAGATGGCAGGGTGGCAGGCGGAGCAGCGGGGGGCTCAGACAATACGCAGGGCGATGGCCATCAGTGGGTGCTCTGGGGAACGGGCCTCGGCGCTGGGAGACACCGGGCGAGGGCGGCGGGGTCCACAGAGACCCGAGGGGTGAGATCGGCCCCGGGGACCTGCTGGTGTCGCTCCGGCCGCTTGCTTAACGTGTTGAGTGTGTGTGTGTGTGTGTGTGTGTGTGTGCATTTGTCAAGGGGTGGACAGTTCAGAGGTAGTAGGAAAGTATGAGAGAAATAGATAAATGCATAAAAACTGGAGAGGCATCTCGTCAGGGGGTGGGTGGAGGAGGGATGGGTGGATATTGCTGGAGGAATCACTTCCCATCCATTAACAGGCAGGAAGGTAGGGAGGGACAGGAGAACTCGAGGAAGCCCATGAGGAAGAATGTATAGAGCGCCAGCAGGGGGCCAAGGTCATTCAAGGTCACTGAGATCCTGAGCTTTCTGAAGAGGGTTCTGCAGGAGCTGGACATGCCTGTATATGTTTGCAGACCTGCAGACACTGCCCTGTCCCCACTCCCCTTCCCTCATCCTCAAGAGCACGTGGCTCAGCATGGCAGCCTCCCAGATATCAGGGCGGCTTTACGCAGTCAGACGTGCTCGGTACGAATTACCCACAGCACGTGTGTTACACGTGTGAAGAAAGAGGGAACAAAGTAGCCAATCAAAGCTGATCAAAGTCTGGTCTTCTAAGCGGGTGAGGACCGTAACCACCTTCAATGGACTAATTTGGGATTATCAAGGGGATTTAAGGTTTAAGGACTTTATGATGAGTTTCAACCAAAACTGAACTGCAGTAGAGCATTAGATGCACCAAAAAAAAAACAAAAAAAAAAACCCCACCCCCTCCCAGCTCAACCCCACCCCCCTCCTTGCTCAACCCAAAACCTTCTCCATTCCTCTCCAAGGCATTTATGCTCACACTGGGACACAATAGAAAGCTTTTTTTCTGCTTCTTGGCTCGGGACTGATTGTGCTTGGCAGGATACTGACATTTACAGCACTTTGTACGAGGGGGTTTAAATATGTACGTTCAGTTCAGAGAGCAGGAGCTAAAGAGCCTTTTATGCAGGGTGCTTCATTATACATCATGATCTGTGGCAGTTTGTGCAGAACACTGTACCTGTCATACTGATATCAAGCACCTTTCATATACCACTGTCAAGACGCTCGCCACATCAACCTTTGTGACTCACAAATATACACCTCTTTTAGACTGACGAGACAGATAACTTAGCAGAGGAGCAACAGTTTGTTTATTTGTTCGTGGACAGAGTGATTATTCATATTTTATAGAGGAACATGAGGAAGGCATTTTCCTTATGACTTTGGATCAGGGCGATGTGCCCACTGGGACTTTTAACTTGCAGGAACCGAACGTTAAACCCCAGTCAGAAACTCTCCACTTCCCTAAGCTCTCGTCTGTCTACATGCTCAGCTCTGATAGGTTGGAGTGGGGAGGAAAACTCTGCTGGAGACCAAAAGCATGCTGGGAACAGATGCTCCGAGCTCAGTTCCTTGCCACTCTCGCAGGATCGAGCAGCGCGCCAACCCGCCAAATGTAGAGCGCGAGCAGGGGGAACTCATCCGACAGGGGGAGGACCTGGCTCTCCAGCTGGGCCCGGAGGTCCTGGTGCTCGGGCCTGCTTCTCCCCTGCCAGTCTTGCGAGAGACGCTCTAGGAGCCAGAGAAGGTAGAAGGAGTTCTCATACCTGACCCAGTCTACCGGCTGCTGGCTTCCTCCACTCGTGCCCTGCGAGAGAGTACAAGACACATTAATTGGGGGCAGAGCAAAGTCCATCCAACACCTGATCTGAGATCAGTAGCAGGAGACATGTCCAAGTCTGATATACGTTCACATTGCGATAAACAGTACAGTCACCCTGCAAGTAAAACGAGTACAAAATGTTCCAGAGTGCAAGACGGCTATTTCAAAATCTGATATCACAAGAGAAGCTGTTTCCAATATTCCTGTACCGACTGTAGTTTTAAAAACTCGGTTTCCTGCTGGCAGCTTCCCCGGTTACAGCTTCCTCTAAGATTCATTTCGGCCACGGCCTGGTGTTTACGTTCGGGGATAACAGCCCACAAGGCTTGAGCGCGGGACCCAGGGCGTCCCGAGTGTCAGGATCAGCGGGACATCGACTTAGAAGTCCCATGCTCGGTTTGAGCCGGCGGGGTGTTGGAGCTGCTGCAGCAGCCTCGCTCAAGGCGCGCGAGATCCGCTTGCACTCGGCCGTACTGTCGCTGCAAAATGAATCGCCACTAAATTAATAAATGTAAATCAGAAAACGAGGACTTTATCAATCAGAGCAGCTACTGCCGAAAGGGGAAAGCAATCGTTTGGCTTGGATGGAGAGAATCCCCAACGGTTCCTGCCTACTTGATTTCCAGCCAACACCCCCCCACCCCTCAGC
>JAOXYF010000005.1:2826653-2851916 GCA_028565775.1 Sternarchorhynchus goeldii
ATAGGTACACTTGTGTTATCCAGAGGGCGTGTGTATAGGTACACTTGTGTTATCCAGAGGGCGTGTGTATAGGTACACTTGTGTTATCCAGAGGGCGTGTGTATAGGTACAGTTGGTCAATATTACCCAGTAGGGTGACAATGGCTAAAGACTCTTTTTTGGATGTAGTGATGTAACCCCCCCCCCCTACCTCTGATAGGGTATGGTTGGTTTTGACATACAACACACCTGGGAACTTACTTTAACATGAAGGCTAGAGTTTATGGGTCAGAATAACCCAAAGAGGTAAGAGGTAAGAGGTAAGCCCACATTAAGAGATGCACTGTATGGTTAATGGTAAAACTGTGCAACACTCATCCTTATTTTATGAGTTAACAAGAGACATCTGAAATGCTTCAAGATGAAAGGAAGCAGACATATTCTATTTCCTTTCATTAGCACAGACAAATTCATGAAAAAGACAAAACAACCTTCTTAAACAACATCCGTCCCTCATTGTTTGTAATTTTGTATTTAAATTCAATACTGTGCCCGAAATATCATATCTGAAAATGAAGGGTTCTAAAAAAATTCATCAGAAACTTGAGTGTCCTCTGATATATTTGTGGGATAAAGATGTTACTTTGCCTTTTCGCACATCAGCCCACATTCCTGGTACATCTGGCAGGAGCAGAGCTGAAACAAACACAGGATTAGCCGTCTAATCCCCATCACACCATAGAAATCGTTCTCTAACCTCTAAAGGATAATTGAAAATAATAAAAAAAATTAACTCAATGAGCAAAGAAGTGAGGCAGCCAGCAATGGCCCTAATGAACGAATAAGGAGCTGAAAGCTGGTCTTTTGGCTCATGAGGAGCTCAAATGAGACAAATTCAATATGCTGTTTTATTCATTTCCAGGCCTGCGCTTCATGTCAGAGGAGTAATACGGATAATACTGGCAGTTTAGCTATGCTTCAGAGAACCACTCACACACACACTGTGTTTTGGTTCTACAGGCTTTTAGGCGTATTCATCCTACAAAGACAACAATGGAACTAATGGAACTGTGGTATGTTAGGTTTAAGTTCAAATGTACTGTACATGTCATATGTTATAAACTTCCAGAGTCTTACTCTTACGGCCAGAACTACTGTTGAAGCAACTGATAAATCCATAAGGACTGCCTGTAGAGGACACTGTGCTCTTGAACTCACTCACTCCTCTGCAAATGCCACATCATGTTAGAAAGACTTAGTGTTTTTGCATACATACCTGTCCAATCAGCTGGCTCTGGGGGGAGTGACAGGGGCCATATTTTATAAGGCACATTATTTGCTGCCACACACACACCTGCCTCAGGCACAGAGACAACAATTGTTCAGGTCTCAGTCTGTCTGCAAGATTTTGAGATAGTCGCCCCCCCCCCGTTAAAAAAAATGTCCCTGGTGGAAAAGTGTCCCTTGTGGAAACTACTCAGTGTAACGTATCGCAGACGAATAAATCTGTGAGACGTAATCATTATCAAAACACTCTGGTGCACATGGTAAACAACCATACATCTGAAACTGATACTACGCAAAGTGCCATCCAAAAGCACTGAGGGGAGCATGTCTGCACTTTGAATGAGGTTCTGACATCCTGATTGAGGTTTGAATGGGGTTCCGACATGGTTTTGAAAAATCTGGGCGATAAATGTGGGCGATAAATGTGTTCCTTGGTCCAAGGAATCTTGGTTTTTTTTTTTAAAGTTTGGATTCGGCACATTAGTTTGGAGTAGGCACATCCAAATTCAGTTTGAACAGTTTGGAATAATAGCTCAGAGAAACTCAGCACCTTCTCATTAGGGCTTTTCCTGCACCGAGAGCCTAATATCTCTCACAAACAGCTTTATAACGAGCTGAAGCGTTGAATCAAGAGTGTTGAATCAAGGAGAGGAAAAAAACAAACAAAAAAATTGCCATAGTCCATCCTGACACGATGCAGACGCCCCTGTCCATGGTCCTGAAGCTCAGTAAAGGTAGGCTCTCTCCAGCACCATCCTCCACACTCCAGAGGAAAATCAAACACGCCTAACAAAACAAGAATGCCTTCCATTTCTGAGTACCTCTGATATCTAGAAGGCAGGGAAGGTAGAGCCTGGTTTATACAGAGAAAAACATCGAGGATAACAATGAGGTACTTTCAATAAGACGAAAAACAACTAAAAAAAAAGAAAAAGCAACATTTTTCAGTCACCATTAAACGCCGTCACAACTAGTGTAAGCGGCAATCAACAATTGATGACATTAGACCAGAGAAACTCGAGACAGGCCTGGTCCAAATGCTTCAGTGCCAGCTGCAATTACAGAGCTTATTATTTTAGCTAGCATTCAAAGGAGCACAGTGCACAGCTATTAAATGCTAAATTAGGATCAACACCAAATGGCGCACACTCGTCACAATCTATCAGCACAAAGCATTGCTCTTCCCTTCCTGAGATTTGCAAATACAATTTGCCGTCTAATAATGCCTAAATGGTAAACGACAGTGCAAAATCTATCTATTAATCCACCCAAAGAAAGGGCCGACTCATCCTCCAGTGGGAGACAACGACAGCCTCCCATTAACGCTTCTGAAAGCAAGGTGCCTGTAAGCATTCTTAAACAGGAGATGCATATGGTGTGCTTCAAACTTCAAACGTAAAGCAGAGGTGTATGGAACTCGGAGAGTAACGTAGAATTACCCTCCTAATGCAGTCATCAGCAGTACTGCTCTTCAAATGTTATATTATTGGGTTTGGTAAAACCAGTAAGACGTTGTGTTTCTATGTCTAGCGAACTTTGTACAAAAAGGTGCAGAAGAGAAAAAACACCCACACAGAGTATGCAGGAGACGTTATTTCACTGTAAAATGCTTTCTGCTTTTCTCCGAGCTGCCCGTGAAGTTAACAATACTACACAGTAGCTGGGGCAGTAAAACTGGGAGCTTGTGTTCGTTGTGTGCACCAAACTGATATTTACAAATGTCTTCTAACTTGACCTTTTGTTTGGTTTGGTTTTTTCTGCCCACTGTTTCAACAGCTCCCTTCTGTTTCATTTCCTAAAACTTCCCAAACCCCCAAAATAAAGCAAATGTATAAACAGAAGCGAAGCTCCTCCTTTATAGATTCACTTAGCTGAGGGCATTTTACTGTCAGTCCCCCCAGCTGCAGTGTAAACACAGCACATACTGAGAACTACGTTACTATGCATGCAAAGTGCCCGAGTCAAAATCTCTAAAAATGAGATGTGCGCAGGATCCGAGGCGAGTCAGAGCGGTCAGTCTGCTGCAAGGCTGTGTGTGTGTGTGAAATGGCAGTAAAAGCCACAGAGCCCATAAACTGCCTCGTGGCCAAGACATTTATCAGGAAAAATTGTTTTTTGGTGTTTCTTTGTTTGCTCATTTTTGTCTCGAGTCCATCTGATCAAAAATGTTCTAAGCCTGTGGTCTTGTCCTTGGAACAAGGTTTGACCTGCCAGTGAAGCCATCCACCGTGATATACTGCAAAGGTCATCTCACTCTCGAGTCAATGTGAGCGCCAGAGTCATCGATGCTGACAGGAAGTGCAGACGTGTGAAGATGGAGATTACAATGTACTTTTTTTTTTTCAAACCCTTTTCCTTTTTTTTTTTTGGAGACAGGCCAAGTAGAAACCTGGTTAAACTTAAAGAGACACCGTCCACACAATAATGCTTCCTAATCTGCTTAAAAATCTAAGAGCAGCAGTACTTTAAAACAGCGTTTTCTAAGCCAGTCCATTGCACCTTAAAGACTAACCAGTTGACTGTAAGACTAACCAAAGACTAACCAGTTGACAACAAAGTATCCTTTGCCAACAGGGCCAGTGAGGGAGTCCAAAAGATTAAGAGAGAGTGTTACTCTGGACTTTGCCTACCTTATTGAGCTGACTGTTGTTCAGCAGTAGATCGACCAGCTCTTTCAGAGAGTCCATCGCCTGGGCCAGACACTGTGCAGGTGGCGCATGGTGGATCCTGCCCTGATCAAGTACCTGGGCCACCACCTGTGAGGCCTGGACAAGGAGGCCCGGCTGGGAGAGGGCACCACCACGGCTGGCTTCTCTGTACGCGTCCACCACAGAGGCGAGCAGATGGAGGACAGATTCCCACACCACCGTGTCCTCTCCGCTAAGGACCAGAGCAGGGCCATCCAACCGACGCAGGCTGCTCAGGTTCTGGAGGAAACGCGTGTGCTCTGAAAGGGAACGTTCTCGGGAACCTCCGTGGCGCAAGGGCGGGAAAGACACCAGACTGGGATGGACAGAGGATAGAGGGAAGGCAGAGGGGAGAGATGGGAAGCAGGCGTCTCCCGGGTCGGGAGTATGGGGCAGGGTCTGTGTGTTGTTACCAGTCCCACACCCAGAGTCGTTCTCTGAAAGCTGGCCTTCTGTTAGGTCCTGGGAGAGAAGCTTCCCTGCATCGCCACCTGTAGGATGATCAGGGTCATTCGTTAATCAGTAATTTCACATTGGTGTGTGTCCTAATAGGTTGGATTTCAAGGTGCACCACTGAAACTGTATCTGTTAAATGCTGAAAAGTGAGATAGTTTTTCAAGGTCTTCTCCTATGGATCTAGTCAGATCACTTTGACAAAGCAACAGTGCTTAGTGGGAAAGGCCATTACTTAAACCAACTACCACTATTCTTAAACAATCGGTACGCATTTCCCTCCTTAAATATCATGTTTAATCATTCGCTACAACAAATAGAATTTAGGCATCAAAGACAGTTCAATAAAATATACATTAATACCAATAATAAAACGTCCTTAAACCAAATCCAAAGCTCTGTCTTGGTGCTTTGACAAGGTTTGGATGTGAAGTGAACCTGAGGCGCGAAAATTCATGAGACGAATGACACTCACCACGTCCTGCATCGTCTTTCTTTGACAGCAGCTTTAGGAGTACAAGTTCTTGTCTTAGTCGTAGCACTTCCTCTTTCAGGTCTCGCGCTTTCGCTTTCCAAGATTCGTCTTCCTGGTTGAGTTTAGCGGCCAGATATTCTGCTTGCTGCCTCCCGGTCCTACCCAATGGCTTGCTTTTGATAATGGCCACCGCTATAGCAACTTTAGCCGTTCTGATATACCAAGTTGCAGTTCCTAGGGCAAAAATCATAGAAAAACGTTCAGTGTTCCCTTCACATGAGAGTTAATTGGTTAGTTAGGTACTAACTGACTGCAGAGTATACAATCAACGCACTTTTCAAATGCTTCGATTAAATTCACTTAGTGTCAGATCAAAAACCTTTTAGGTACAACGTCACCATCATCTACAAACAAGTCGTTTGACGAATGAATCAGTGTTTGCCAGGTAATTAGTTGATGAGTTAGATAGCTAACACTGTCCAAGACAAGCTACATGGCTAATCCGGAGAGCAGACGTTTCTGAGATGTTAGCTAGCTAGTTATAGATAATAAATACCTTCGTTACGATCGCTTGACATTTTACGATGTTCAGTCGGTTCGATATGGTCTTCCATTCGTATTCAAGAAAGTTTAATATTAAAATGTAAAAATTCCAATAATCACGTTGTGGTTCATAATGCGTATTATTTTATGTGAGAAAACCAAGGTAAACGCAGTTGTAAAAAGCCTATTGGACACCAAAGTAGGCTATCACCTCATTTAGCTATGTACACGTGCACGCGGCTATAAACGAGAAATTCCCTCGCTACTCTGAACGCGTTCAGACAGCGCGGTTTCTGTTTTAATTGCTCATTGAAATTTTATTAAAATTAACAACTAAGCCTTCCTTATAATTCTCACGTAATCAAAACCTATCAAGTGTGTTAGAGCCATTTTGTGTGTGTGTGTGTTTTGTGAGATTCACATATTTTAGGGTGGGTTAAGACTTTCGTTCGATTAAAACGAAGCCACTATGGTTTGGAGCAAACGAACTCCGGCTTATTTTAAGTATGAACACAGTACGGACCAAATACACTGAACGAGCCAAATACGGGGATATTGTGATGTCATAATATGTGACCCTAAGCTCGTGAGTGAGCTGATTGACAATACTGAAAATGAACAGAGGGCATGGACTTGCTTCTCCTTTAGGCTTGTTACAAAAATAGCCTACAGCATTTCGCAAATCATGTCCCACTCTATAGCTCTACAGAATTTGGAGGTCAGTTTTGGCTCTCCCAACCACAAGAACAGGCACATAGAATATGTGGAAGCTGCATTACCACAGGTCTCATAAAAAGAAAGTTGGCTGGTTGGCATTCTCCGGCTGGTTGCCTGGTTCTCTGTGCTAGCAGAGGAACCACGCTGCCCCTCATTGATAGGACTGTCAGGCTTTGCATGAGAGAGACAAGGCTGCTCCTATACAGTTATTAAGAGCAGGTGGGAGGAGGTCTTGTCTGAGAACTTGTTGAGTAGAAAATGCCTGGTGGTGAACTAGTAATGAATGCTCATTACTGAAATGTTGGTAGCAAAATAATAGTGTCTGAGGCATTTTTTTTAAAAAAATTCACTCATGCACATACTGTGTAATATTCCAAGGTAACCTTTGCCTCTCCTGCTCCCCAACTTCTCTGTGGCCCACTCGTATGTGGTGGGCATGTTCTGTGAGAAGAATTTTTCTGCTAACGAATTGTACCCTTTTGTTGAAATTGCTGCTATATTTCTATTTCTATTTTTTTTTTTTTTTGCAAAAATACAACTGTCAGTAAGTTCTTGTAAGGTCCAGTAGAACTGTGTAGAAGTAGAATTGTGGTCTAATGTGTCATTTCTATGAAAATGAGAATTGTCATTTAAAAAAAAAACTTTAGAATGATACTGCTGAAATATTGTACATTGGACTCTTGGCTTGCTAATAGGTTGGATGGGGATAAGATCCTATCCTGGCTGGAGGTGGTGATTGCTGGAAGGTGCCTCCCACTGGAGTGGAGGACTGGATGAAGGTGGCTGTCGGCTTGAACACAACTGCGGGTATAGAGGGATGGAGGGGGCCTGGTTGCAGGAGTGGACGACTGGGTGAAGGATGATTTCTCAGAGGTTGCAGAAGCAGTCAACACAACAGCATCATTTACTGCAGGGACGATGGGAATACATCCCCACCACTTTCCAAATTGACTGATTTGCCTCCACCACTTTGTTAAAAGTATATTCTGGACATATGGCTGTTGCCTCTAAAAATTGTCTTAATTTATTCGATAATAATTTGGGCAATATTATGTTTGTTTTAGTCAATAAACATATGATTAATGACAGAATAAAAAATATTTTAACTCATAGTGTCATGGTAAATATTTAAACACATGTATATCTCAGTTGGTGGTATAAATACAGAGTTTCTTTTTTAAATATTTTATTTTCAAAGGAACATAATAAAACATAACACACAGATTAAGGACACAGATACACACTAGAAAAATGTAAACTAACACAGCCACATCTAAAATAACTAAATAAATTTATAAGTGGGGAAAAATTGAATGGAGTGAGGATAAAAAGGGCAAAGACAGGCTGTCAGATATATAATAGTTATAAATAGGTTGAGAAATAATACATCAAAATGATATATACTTGTAATATCAAGGCGGGGCTGGTAAAAGCTTGGTCCCCTCCAGATAATTCAGAACTCGTCCCCACACGTTCCAGAAGCGTTTTTGTGATATGGATTCATTGCAGTCTATCTGATCTATTTGTATTATAAATAACATCTCATTTAACTCTTAAAGCACTGGCCCATCTGGCAGCTTCCACAATACAAGTATGACCTTTTTAGCTGCAACCCACCAGTAAGGCCGGTTGCTGTGCAGATGACAAAGAAACAGATCCATCAAAATAGCCAACGGTAGCAAGTTTATAGTCTAGGGAACTACCCACTTCAAATGCCTCTGAAACCAGTTGAAGATAATCATCTAACACACAGCAGGACCAGATTAGGCAAGATGGGGAATCTTCTGAGCTGTGGCATCTATCACATATAGGGGAAATGGAAGTGTACATTTTGCTCAGTCTGGTTAAAGAAAAAGAAAAGCGTGTAACACTTTAAATTGAATGAGTCTATAATTGGAGTTAATTGAGTAATGGTGAATACTGGATAGGCTATGCTCCCACATATCAACAAACACTGCAGCACCCAACGTGTTGGCCCAACTTTCTTTCAGGAAAGTGGTGTTGTGTGATGGAGATAACATGGAGACAAAGCTCATCTGAAGTCGGGGGATGGGGGAGGGGTGTGAGACAGGAGCATGATGTAAAAAATATGTTCTTTCGGTTCAATTAAAAAAGATATGTTTTTTTACATAATGCCTAAGATGTAAATATAGAAAGAAGTGGGAAGAAGGAAGATTTTTAAGCTGAGTAAAAGAAACAAAGCTTAAAAAAATCTTTAATGCACTGTAAGCCCTTATCTCTCCAAGTACTAAACACCTTGTCTAGTTGAGCTGAACAAAAAATGGTTATACATTATAGGGGTGTAAGTAGAAACTGAAGGCAAAGAGAGAAACATTTTAATTTGATTCAAAGAATTTATGAGGATAAAATTATTGCCAATTATTTTAGTGAAAGGATTTGTCAAGGTAAACAGTAAAACCGGTAGTGAGGTTTTTATTAAGGACTGAGCCTATTCTTAGTCACAGTGGGGTCTCCTCAGGCCAATAAGCAAGAACCTTTGCGTTGGCTGTCCAGTAATACTGTTTAAACACAGATAGGCCTAGCCCTCCACGTGCTGTATGTCTTTGTAGATGACTTCTTGCTATACAGGAGGGTTATACACTCAAACAAAAGCATAGATAATCAAGTCTAGTTGTTTAAAGAAGGGACAGGAATCACAACCACCAGCACAGCCCCAAGAGCAGTCCCCAGGGGCGCCACACCGGGTGCCAGCTGCATGGGTGTGCTCACTGGCCACTGAGGAGCACTTGCTGCCCGCTGGGGGATGCCTGTAGTCCCTTGACTGGGGTAGTAGGAGTAGGTGGCGATTGCCCCAATTGCCTCGCCACCCTTTGCCCTTCGAGGTTTGGCATCTACGGACCCAGAAGTGACACACTAGGGCAGGGTCAAGTCCCTCCACCTCCGAGTCCATCTCCTCCGACTTGGATTGGGAGGGCTGCCCAGCTTGGGCATGGGGCGTGCACGTCTTGGGAGGGCACTGGCTGTCCCTAGGCAGGTTCTGTGTCCATTTGCGACTCTGCCCCCTCATGGAAACAGGTCAAAAAGAAGGGGAGACAAATCCCCTTGGCAAACCCCCCAGATGTAGATCAAATGGGCTGGAGCACTCTTCATTGGTAAACACTGCTGACATAGGACAGAGATAAAGCCAAATCCAAATCTTCTGAGCACCTCAAACATATATGGCCATTCTAACTGATCAAAAGCTTTCTGAGTGTCCAGAGATGTAATTGCAGTCTCTTTATCTTTTTATAGTTTATCCAAGTACAGAGTACAGAGGCAAGTATTGGCAAATGAAAATCTACCTGGTATGAACCCGGTCTAATCTGTTTGAATTATCTTAGAGATATGTTTTCCCTGTCTAGTCAATAATACCTTAGTCAAAACTTCTTGATCAAAATTTAAGAGAGCTATTGCCCTATAGGAGGTGGAGTCAGAATCCATCTTTCCCTTTTGTAACAACAAGATAATGTTTGCATCATACACAGCTTTACCTTTGTAATAGAATCATTTATCATCCTCAGCATGTAGGAGTCGATTCACACCCAAATCTCTCCGGTCCGGGACTTTTGCCTGATGGGAAAGCCTTGATACTGGGTTATCTAAGACTCAGGTAATTATAGTATCGTCAGGTTAAAAAAAAATCCTGAAGAGAAGAATATACTGTAGTTTAGAGTAGAACTTCCTTAAACAACTATTTCTTCTGCATCGGTGAGTATGACACCAGATCTTGATTTAATTTTGTGAATGGCTTGCTTAGACTGTATTCCTTTTAACTGCCTGGCCAGGAATCTTTCAGGCTTATCTCCCTGTTTCCTGAAGAAAGATTATATCAGTCTTGAGAGACTTTAAATGTGAGAAAACCCTACCTGTTGTAACTGTGTGACCTAGCACCCCTCATACTACGAGATACAACAGTGACACCAACACCAACATTATGGACTACAGACATCTAAATCTGAAGAAGGAAAAAAAAATTAATTATGTAGTGACAACCTGGGAAAAATTAGAAAAAATATTAGATAATAAAAAAAATTAAAAGGGTAAAGTAAATCAACACTGACATCACATGTAACATCCCACGCAAAGTCCGTAAGCCTCTACAGAAGAGAAGCACTGTGTTACCCCATGTAGACAGGAATGCTAAATGTACAGAGGCAAAACAGTGTCTCCGATATATACTACAGCTAACTTAGACCAACTACTGAGCATCTCCATACCTTGTTTCAATATGTAAACAATATAATAATTTGCAATGAACAGGAAAAAAAAAACAGCTATTAGTAAACTTTGCTGCTAAAACCCATCAGTAGCTATAGCATATCAACAACACGCATTCAAGTTTGTTTAAGGTCAGATTCCACAAATTTCACCTCTTCAGTGGGGGAGGTGAAACTCCTGAGCTGGCCATCACGGTGACCATAGAGTTTTGCGGAAAAGCGGAACGTGTGACACCTGTAGCGCTCGCGGCGCTTGTATGACATCCCCGAAGCTCCTCTGCTTACTGAGCCATTTAGTCCTGGAAAATAAACACTTTGTGCCCGCTATAGTCGAGGTTGTGTCCAGCTCTAAGCCGCAAAATCTGCTCCTTCTTGTTGTAGAAATGAACATGGGCAATGATTGTGCTAGGTCTTGCTCCATCTGGAGGTTTGGGCTGGAGGTTTTGGGTCTTCTGGGTCTTGGGTCAATGGTGCTTCAAGTGAGAAGATGCGTGAGATTCGTGATCTAGAATTTGTTCATCCGCCACATCCATTTTCTTCGTGATTAAAGTGTAACACAGTTTGTAAGGTTTGTAAGGACAGATCAAACTTATTGAACCTCTCATTTATTGTCTTCAAGATTTTGTTAGCTGCCTTCTCCCACACCAGAGGCAGGTCCTCGTCCCTTGTTTCTAGGATACCTTTGCAGCCACGTGCTGAGATTCTTTCAGTTGTTTCGAGGCTTTTGGATGCATTTTAACTTCAAGGGCCAAAAAAATGTGAGTGTCAAAGGTTCAAATTCAGCTTGAGCTAAACAAGCACAGAAAAGTCACTAACAGACAGCGTAAAAAAAAAAAATTCAGGTTCTGTGCAGAGGAAACACACATCTAATCAATACACTAGTCGTTAGCGCCCCCAAAATACAGAGTATCTTAAGGGCTTCTGCTTTCCCCACAGTTCTTACTTGATTCTTTATATGTGCCAAATAATCTTTATCTGGAGAAATATTTTTAAAGTAATGTGATATTTCTTTAACTGTCCTACAAATTAATAAGGATGTTGTCCATGTTTGGTATTAGACATATTAGATGGAATAGTGGTCTTATACACCAGCAGGAATAATGGGAAGAAGTGCACACCTGTTCCATAGGTGCAGGTCACTATACTTCGTTTGTTACAATAATCTAAATTACCACTCAAAACACATTGTTCTATTAAGCAGTGATTGCCATTTTGATTTAGTGAGTGGTCTTTAGCCTACTCAAAATCAACACATTCCAATTAGTACTGATTGCCAGTGTGTGCGCATGCCATTTGTACTCATTATCCTACTCCTAAATGGTATTTATAAAGCTGCAATTTGTAAAAGTATGTATTTATATTTCTCTCTTTTTTTCAGCATTATCAGCATCATGATGAAATAATAAGTGTGATAAAAGTGATGATTAGCTTTTTTATATTTTCACACGGAACATGCAGTGGGATCTATTGGATATTGTGCTGAAGATGTATTGTAAACGTATAATCTAGTTGGTACACCAATGAGAGATGTGCCAAATATGAATGCAATATAAGTATATAGGGCTACTTTGCATGTGATGCCGTGCCTTTACATACATGGAATAAGCTAGCTATACAGTGAGGTGCTGATCATGACCATGATTTAGAGTGTGGTCAGACATAGCAATGTTGGTTTGATTCAAATGAACCATGGTGCTAACTGCTCTGCTAGTGTAGTCCGTTAGCACAAGTGAGAATGCTACCTTTCAAACCCTGATGAACACAGAATAAGCAGACCGGGGCCGCCTTGAGAAAGTTGGTTTCAGTCCTCTTAAAAAACATCTGTGGTGCGATTGGTTTGAAGTATGAACATGTACATTCCAAAGGCATCAAACCAATCAAATACAGGACATGATGTCACAAGGAGGGCACTAAACACCATAAGAGAAAACTGATTGGTGGTAGGGAACATGAGCAGAGGGCAAATGTGGGGCAACAGGGAGGTAAAATGCCTCATTAACATTTGGTTCTGTAGGAGCAATGATTTGACTTCCCTGGAGGGCAAGAAGTTCTCATGCCTCGCTGATTAAGCAAAAGCATCACGAAGGTTCTGCGCAGTTTCCACAGAGAAATACTGAGAAATACCAGCGACATAAAGCATCCATAAAACAATTGTCCTGCATAGGACACCACTTAAGGAACTTTTTGTACCTGAGTGCACATGACCTTGCCTGACCAAACTGATACAAACTGGTGTACTTTACAGACTCAGAGGATTCAAAAGGAGAAAAACACTTTCAGAAGAAATACAGTTTCTTTAATAGCACTGGAAATTTCATCAGACATGGAAGCATAATCCATTCCTGATATCAAGTTTGAAAGAGAAATCAAGTTTGACCTAGAATGAAATGTGAAAACCTGCCTGAAACAACAAGATGATTTTCAAAGGTGCATGATTGTACCTGTTACATGGAATGACATAAAATGAAACTTTATGTCCTGCTCTTAAAGAGCAGACCTGTGAGAAGTGAGATGGAAGGTGGACTGGAGAACCAGTCAGCATGGAGGACCAGATATGACAGGGATATGGACACCAAACCCTGCTATAAATCACAAAACCTTACATTTCAAGGTGAACTTGAGAATTGTAATCCTGTTGGCTTATGATCACCAATTTTAGAGTTGAACCTTGAAGTTTCAACTTTCAGCTGGTCCCACTTCGAACCCAGTATGGCATCAAGAGATACAATACTGGAATAAGTTTTAATTTTATCATAAATACCCCATTTCAGCCTGGTGATTTTATTTGTGTAAGCTGATGTTTTGCTTTCTTTATACATCCTGTTCTTGTATTCTTTTCCCAACTGGTTTATTATTAAACTTTGTTAACATTTTAGCCATGAGTGAGAATTTATAAGTTATATTAGCTAGGAAAACTACTCCAATAATTTTGAACAATCAAAATATACTTATAACATTGATCAAATTATTACTATTTTTATGGTAACTTCATGAAAACCATCAAGTTTCTCTCATTCTGAGGCTGTTTGTTCTGTTGGACTGATCTAGACCAATGGATCCAAATTACAACTATAAATGTACTGGTAGGCTGCCGCTGTAATGAGAAGCAGGTTAGGACTATTCCTTAAAGCAGTAAACCAGTATAAGAGCCCATTAACAATTACAGCAGTCCAGAGTCTCAGAGTTCCATTTTAGAAGCCTCCTCACACTGCGAGGTTTTTAATTGTTTTAATAGTTCTGTTCACCTCATCATTTACTCTTCTAGGTATGTCAAACACTAGCTGGGAAAGACTAGACAGGAAAAGCCTTGTAAAATTGCAGAGCTGGAACAGAATGTTCTGAAGAAAATCATACGTGTTAGCCTGAACTATTTCTTTACATGACTGTTGAGGGGAACTCAAAGTCGTTAAAGCCAAATTATTACATAGGTTGCTTGCGTGTCACACTGAATGACACTTTTGATCAAACCCTAGGGCATTATGACCCGGTAGATGGGATGACTCTGGCGTGGCTTGGGAGAGAGTACCAGCGCGCACTGTTAGCGCCCCCAGTGTATATTCACATAGCCAGGGCGCACGGAGTGCATAAAGCAGATTTTGAGGATCGAACAGCATCATTAGAACTTCTGAAGTAGGTTAGGCTACAGCAAGACCAGTGCTGTGCCACTCAAAAAGAGCTGATGTAATTAAAGGCGAAGTGAAAAGAACCAGGCTTTGCCTCGTGGCTGTTACTCGCAAGGCGCCTCCTTTACGCACGGTCAAACGTAAAGACCAGTTCCATTGAACAGCGTGGAATACAAATATATCTTCGTTCATGTTTTGAAGTTGTCTGTATGCCGTTGCGGGAGCCGACCGGAGTATGCCCTATGACATATAAAGGAAAAACTGAGGAAGATTTTGAAGAACAAGCTTTACAGTTTTGTATGTCGGTTTGTTTCACTGATGTTCCTGCGATGCGACGAGAACGTGTACAACATATTTGCTTAGCAAGAGCAAGATGACACGAAAAAAACAGAGCATAGACAGAATAACATTTTAAAATTAATGCCCGACGCATAGAAACCACTTCTGTATCTGCGTTGGCAACGGCGGATGATGGAGCGATCCAGTCAGTTCAAACCAACGGCTGTCATCTATAGAGAGCTTTTAAACATTTCATCCAATTACACCGATTCAAATTACACGGACAAAACAGAAGACGGTGATGCAAACCTTGTTGTACAAGCGACTGTAGCTATATTATTGTCTCTTTTAACCTGTGCGACCACATTATCAAATGCATTTGTCATTGCGACAATTTATCAATCAAGAAAACTGCACACTCCGGCAAACTTGCTGATAGCGTCCCTTGCAGTCACAGACCTCCTCGTGTCGGTTCTGGTGATGCCTATAAGTATTCTATACACGGTAAGTCACACCTGGACACTGGGACAGGTCATGTGTGATATATGGCTGTCTTCGGACATAACATGTTGCACCGCGTCCATTCTGCACCTGTGCGTAATTGCACTGGACCGCTACTGGGCTATAACGGACGCTGTTGAATATTCCAAAAAGCGCACTCGTACGCGCGCGGCGGGTATGATCGCCATTGCCTGGGTAATCGCCATTTCCATCTCTCTGCCGCCTTTTTTCTGGCGTCAAGTGAAAGTGGAGGAGGTCACGAGCTGTAATGTGAATACTGATCATATTTTCTATACTATTTATTCAACCTTCGGAGCGTTCTATATTCCCACATTGCTGCTGATCGCACTATATGGCAGGATCTACGTAGAAGCCCGAAAGAGAATTTTGAAACAGTCCCCGAAAAAAACTGGGAAGAGACTTACTTCTGCACACCTCATTACAAATTCACCGGGCTCCGTAGCATCGACAACTTCTTTAAATTATGGAACGAACGAGACGTCCTCTTGCGACGCAGCGTTCACAGCAAACAACCAGGTGAAAGTCACAGTATCCGATGCGCTTTTGGAGAAGAAGAGAATATCAGCTGCCCGAGAAAGAAAGGCAACAAAAACTTTGGGGATTATACTGGGCGCTTATATAATATGCTGGCTCCCATTCTTTATATATACGCTGTTAGTGCCTATTTGTACGACTTGCACTTTCTACCCGGAACTGTTTGATATATTCACTTGGCTGGGCTACTTAAACTCGCTGATCAACCCCATAATTTATACAATGTCTAACGAAGACTTCAAACAGGCATTCCATAAACTCATACGCTTCAACTGCTGCAGGTCTTGAACTAATGCTACATCACAAAAGCTGGATATAAATGCGTGATGGGTCAGTATGGCGTTAAATCACTGTTATGTAAGATAGGAACCGGATGATGAGGTGACAAGGAGAATTCAACGAGAAAAAAAGAACTTTAACACTGAAAACATCATACTTAGACTCCATTAACACAATGCCTCTTAACAGCAACATCCACCCTTGAAAAAATCGGTTAATCTAAAATTTGACCATCACATAGGTAATTAGACTTCTCACAGGTTATAAATGTCTTCGTAAATTTTGGAGTGTTTCAGAAGTGCCCTTTATTTTAAGTCATTCTTATTCTATCACACGCGACCATGAAAGACACCGTTAAACTAAAGCTATAGATAGACGGGAAGCTACAATCTAAGGGTAAGGTCTCAAGAGAAAAAGAGCTTCATAAAAAGCATAAAGTCTGAAATGTGTAGTCGGGTTTGATGTTATTATTTTTTGTTTGTTTTGTTTTGGGTTCTGACTGTTGTTCTAAATGTGAATTCTCAGAAAAGAAAGGAATCTAAAATAGCCTGTAATTGTTAATTGCTCAGTTTCAAACGGCTCATATTTTGAGACAGCTCTTCTACTTGATTCAAGTGATGTAACAAAAAATCCAATAAGCCTACTGTATTTATGTGTGTGATATGTAGATTGCCAGGTGGTATGTCTGTGTATATATGTGTGTGTGTGTGTGTGTGTGTGTGTGTGTGTGTGTGTTTGTGTGTGTTTGTGTGTGTGTATGTGTGAGGTTGTGCCTGAATAGAATTTCATTTTTAAATTCTGCTTGTAGGTTTGCTTTTTTGCTATGTTTATTTATTTATTTATTTATTTGTTTGTTTGTTTGTTTGTTTGTTTGTTTGTTGTGTTCATTCAATATCTTATTTCATTGTGGGTAGTATTTGCTGGTATCACTGATGGTATCACTGAACTCTGAAAAACTTCGTTGGTCTGGGAAATCATCAAGTCTGCTGCTGAAAATGGGAACCCAAGGCTGAGGACACCAGCCTTTATCCCTACGTAACCACTGCTGCATTTTTTTCAGAACAAGTTTGCGTTTGTTACAGTGTTTGTGGGACAGTGGAAAATTCAAAATTTTGAACTGGACCTAAAACTGAGCATCGATGACAGGACTGTAAATCAGCTGTACGTTTTGTAATGGAGCACAATTCAATTGAACGGTATCCATTATTAAAATTAAAAAAAAAAACCAGAGGTCAGCACAATTAGCAACGCATCACATTTCCAGTAGAATAAGGTTGCAGTGTCTTAATGGAAGTCATGTTTCAACATACCTGATGCTGTACTATAAGCTTCTGTGCATATAAGCAAATGTCCTGTAACTACCTTGGCAATGTGGGCTAAATTCCAATCCAATGGAGTCAATTGAACTGCTGCTATTACAGACATAAGAAAAATAAATAAATACATTTTTAAAAATGTAACTGACAATGGAAATTATGGTAATTTATTGAAAAGTGGTTCAGATAGATATTTATCCTTTCTTTTTTAATTCAGTTCACAGCAACAGCATGTTTTTGTTCTGTGAGCCATGTTAACCCAGGAATGCAGGCAAGATCCCAATTAACATATGGCACACCATCTAAAATCTGGTTTCTTTTGCTATAAGGATTGGTTGAAACGACACAGTTACGCTGAAGAACGATGCATGTGACAACGTAACAGGAAACGAGAGTTTGGGATGCCTGAGGCTCAGCAATAGCGTGGCTTCTACAGACGAGACGATCTTTAGTGAATGGAAGTGGGAAGGGAGAAGCTTGCCTCCTTGGGGAGTTCATTTTCACATCATTTTTTTCCCCGTTTTTTATTAATCACAGATCTGTGAGATGAGATTTCTCCCGTAGCTCACGATCTGGGCTGAGTAATGCTGCTTGTGTAACCTCAGACAAAGGCGGGGTGAAACACGTGACCTTCTCACTGCACATTTGAGCGCCAAGATCATTAAGCAGCACTGATTGGGTGAACAAGGTGAAAATTAAGGTTTGAAATGAGAGTAAGCCTGGCATGGGAGTTGTAAACAATCACGTTTACCCTTGGAGGCCACTAGATAAACACCAAGATCAAGTCATACGAGTGGGGGAGAGAACCTTACAAATTCTGGTGAACATAGAGAATTAACTCTTCTGGTGAACACAGAGAGCTACCTCTTCCATACACCAGGCCGCTCTTCATTGAGGGTTGCTGAGATATATGTGATGTATTCAAGTTGTTTCTGGTTCTAAGAAAATGATATAATAATATTAATAAACTCACAATAATTTACAGATATTTCAATCAAATTCATAAACCACTGAAAACTGCCCTTAAACTTTATTGTTCTTGGCAACAACAGAAATTAATATCCTGCGTCTATGATGCAGATCTGCCTCATACACACTTGGGCAATTTCCAGACTCCCACATGATGCGACAGTTTCCATGGTTTCAGCCTTTATTAAGAATTAACAGCAGGTTTGATGGCGACTGCTCCATTCCATTTAAGTCAGTGAGAAACTGCTTCGCAGATCACGGCTTGATGTCACTAGTGACCTCAGGATGGAGTTTTGCACTCTCAACTTCAAATATTGTGGCAAGGGACCTTAAAGCATAAAATATTTCAGCCTGTTCATGTAAAATAGAAAAAAAAAATACAGAATCTTCTCACCTTCATTGTATTCTGCCCTTCCTGTCCACAGACCTGAGGATTGTTAGAAAGGCTGCAGTACAGAAACAAAGCTACCATACGACCATCGTTGTTGCTAACTCCCCAAAGGGCACAGCATCTTTAAAATACTAAACAGGAAAGATCCTTTTATCTGACAATATCAACTTTATGTCTTCACTGACCATAAAGTACTGTGAGATCGACTTATTCCTACCCATGGTGTAGTCAGTCGTGTAATTCTGTAATTTTAGAGTAACCCATAGCAGAGGTTCTGTAACCATCTGACAGAGAGATAGATAGATAGATAGAGAGAGAGAGAGAGAGAGAGAGAGAGATAGCAAGACTGAGAAAAAAACTAAAAGTGTTATCATTAATAAGCCACTGGTTGCTCAATGTATCCATCCAAACATCTTTAACCATAAGGAAAAGAATATTTTAGAATTGAAAAATTGAGGGTATTAATCCAAGTCTGGTGCAAAATTAGGTTTTGAGTGCATGAGTCATTTTACTCCAACTTCTGGCATTTGGACTAAGTAGCTACTCAGCAGAGGGCTGTAGGATCTGGAGCATGCTGACTAATAGGACTGTAGGTTCTGGATGGGGTTGTATGTTCTGGAGCATGCTGACTAATAGGACTGTAGGTTCTGGATGGGGTTGTATGTTCTGGAGCATGCTGACCAATAGGACTGTAGGATCTGGATGGGGCTGTAGGATCTGGAGCATATGGATCAATGAGGCTATAGGTTCTGGAGCATGCTGATCAATGGGGCTAGCTGATCAATGATCTTCTAAATTCCTTGGCGAGGTCTTTAGTTCTTAAGTGGAACTCCTGAGCCCCCTGTTTTAATGTGCTACCCAGGACTGACCTCTTCCTGTTGCCTGATAAGCTCTGTTCTCCTGCTTTCTCCCTTAATCCTGGACGGGGAGCTTTTTTCCAGCTTCTCTCTGTCCAGAAAATATTCAAGTCAAATGCAGATTGCTGCATAAATTACATTATAGAATGCAGAGTACTCACATAGAACTTGTGCAACAATCACCATAAAAGTTCATGTAACATTAAATCCTATGTACGCTTATAAGTTGTTTGCAACGTGATGTAAAAAAAATCTTATACATACAACATTAAACTACTACACACACACACACACACACACATACTCCAGTATGTGTGGTGACTGCATCTCCATCTTTTGTGTATGTTGTTTATTTATCTTCACTTCACAGATTGGTCTAACGCGCTTGCGGCCACTCAGTAGCCCATTGTGTCTTACAGATGTTCCTCATCTCCCCTGCCTCTCCAATCTGCATCAAGCCCTGGCTATTTTTGCCTCCATACTGTACAGGAACAATAGGCTGCTAATGAAAAGAGAGGTGGAGAGGGAGAGAGAGGGAGCAAGAGAGATACAGAGAGAATGCAAGAGAAATAGAAATGAACCACAGTTAGTCTAGCACATGCCTCCTTTTTGAAGCATCTCAAGTATAATGCCAGTTTGAGGAATGAGAATTCATTTCTATACATCCATTACTACATTAACAACTAACATGCATGACTTTGTTACTTTTGCTGTCTGTAAATGCAATCAGAACCAATGCAAATAAACTGACAGCAGAATTTACATACATTTTCTACATGCAAGCGATTGCCATCAAAAATCATTTCAGAAATGCCTCTTCCATTCCCAGAATACATGAGGAAATTAGGAAAACAAATAAATAAACAAATAAACACACCTAATTTTGCTCCTTCTGCAAGAACCCCCTTTAATTTGTTTACACTAAAATCCCAGTTTTCAAATTATCATCTAAATTTGGAGCACTTGTCAACTTTGAAACTGGGTTATGTTCCTCAAAGTGGCTCCTCCTCTCCATGCAGTGTGTCTCTGTTGCAGCCAATTTACAGGTCATCTGCACAAGTACACAAAGTAAGTGAGAAACTAGCAAGCAAAAAAAAGTAGAATAAACTGGCTTACTTCTCTTTTTTTTGCACAATAAAAGCATGCGAACATGCTCTGAGTTTCTGCCGGCACGGACAGCACCATCCATTCAGCTATACTGCCAGAAAACACATATTTGAAAGCATAAGGGGTCATTCATGAATAACCAACAGAGCCATGTGACATGGTCACTGCAGGCATTCTCTTGGGCTCCAGCTGAGACAGAGCGTAGTCCAGATAACAGAGGAGGAATCTGGCTGAGGGCTCGGGAGCTCAGCGTTAAATGGAGATTGTTTACTGGCAGGCTCTGCAGAAGGGGATGCTTACAGGCTGGTTCACGCATTCACACACACTACAGCACAGCATGCCACCGAGAACCCCCATCTACCATTATCTCACTGAGCCGGTAAAAAAAATACAGCATGTTTCAAAATTGAAATGCTAGATATATATGCTCGATATTCTTGTATGTATATACTCTAAATTCTCTGTGGAGCACCCTGTTGCATCTATGCCAGGTACTAGCGAGGTGTACCTAATACAGTGAACAGTGAACATATATTGCGCAGGTGATGAAGGACCTCCGTCCAAAATGTTCAATTTCTCTAGAAATTGTATGTTTTTAACTGCAACATTGCAGTTAATCCCTGGAATCATTGCAATAACCAAGTGGTTGGCAGAGCATACAGAAACATTTGTGCCGAGTATGGGCTGGACGTTCCAAGGTCAAAGTGAAAAACTAAAATCTGAAAGAACTGCTGAATGAATTGTGGAAGGTGAAGGCAAAAGTGGGTCCCGTAGTAGCTGGAGCACTAGAGGCCGTGACCAATTCTGGGGAAGTGGCTACAGCAGACCCCAGAAACAACATCTGAGATCTACATCCAGTAGAGCTGCAGTCCTGGGATTTTTAAAATACTGAACAGGACCTTCAAGCTCTCCGACTTCTGTTAGAGGACCCAGGTCTGAAGGAAAAAGGACTGCCTGAGTGGGAATGGAGATTATATTTATATATATATATTCTTGTCTCATCCTTCCAGTGAGTGGTCATATCTTTATCATTTCCCTCTCACTCAGGTCCCACTCCACTTTCCTCAGGTCTTCTAATAGAGGCCTAAGAGACTGAGGGTGCAGCAGAGGATTTTGCTGTTCCTTGGATTGCAGGCTTCTGGACTGTGATTGATGTCATATCTGGGATGGGTTGGAACCACTCCAGCTTAGAGGTCACAGAGAAGTGTGTGATGATCACTGCTTCTAATCAGAAAATGCAAACACTTGGACTTTAATGGAGAGAAATAACCAGAAACTGATTAAAGTAATAAAAAATATGTTTAATAAACAAAATGGAAATGAACACACTAAAGGCAGACAGAGGTACACAGGCATGGAAAACTAAACATAACAAATACATAAGAAACACAATAATGACTCAAGCTACAGAGAACTAGGGAACAGGAAGTTATGGAAAACCTCACCTGGAGATAACTAGACCAGGGTTAATGGACTGGACATAAAACAGAGATGATTGACATGAACTTTGGAAGCAAACCAAAAGGAAACTAAGACAGCGACCAGGAAAATAAGTAGGAATAAGGACAACATAATAAGGAATAAGGACAACATAATAAGGAATAAGGACAACATAATAAGGAATAAGGACTAGGAATAAGGACAACAGGAATCTCACTGAATTAAGGACTGTAGATAGAAAGGTGAAGGGTATCTACTAACACAAGGAACTGGAACTAAGGACACGGCTAGAAACACAAAGGGAGAGAAACTAACAAGCAAAACAGAATTAAAGAACTGGAGTAACAAACAGTGAGTCATAAAAGGAACTAGAAAAAAACAGACAAGGGAACAAACCAAAAACTGAGAACAGACTAAAGAGAACAATAGTGAGAAGAAACTAGAGAATGTAACACCATAACAAAACCAGAGGGGGAGTGAACAATAAAACTAACGAGAACCTAAACTGAACATAGAAAAAAACAGAACAGGTGAGAAGCAAACAGAATGAAAGATGGAAAACTGGAAACCGATCACTGGGGTTGGAACATGGGAGATAGACAAATGTGATATATCATAGTGAAGAACGACAGGGTGAAAACAGGAAGCACTAAGACAGCCAGACTTCAGGAAGAGCTACGGGAAAAGGATCATGGACTGGACAACAGGAAGAAAAAACGATTTGTCAAGACTGAGAGCAGAGTATAAGAAAGAATGTTAACTAGCACAAAATGAGGAACAGGTGAACAAAAGAGAAACAGACGAAACCAATAAGAAGGGGTGGAGACTAAGAACAGGAACAAAACAAAAAACAAAAATGCAAGACTGCAACCATGGAAACCAAGATGCTAGAAAGGGAGAGCCGTGACACACAGCCCTAAATGCTTCCCATCACCACTGGAACAACCTTGGTGTTAATCTTCCACATTATCTGTACTTCTTATTTCAGTCCTTAGTATTTTTCTTCTCATGTTTTGTTTATTTTAATGTTTCCATTACTTCCTCACACATCTATTACCACAGACATTTTCACTGCCGTCTTGTTCATTATGATATATGTACCTCTTGACAAACATGGTGGTTTTGGTTGTGACCAAACAGCTCAATTTGGTCCACAGAATGGACCAAAAAGCTTCAGGTTTCTACCTCTCTGGCAGAATTGAGATGGGCAGCTTTGTTCTTTTTTGTGAGCATGGCCTTCTTCCTAGCAGCCATTCCATGGGAGCCATATTGGCTTTCTTATATATATAAACCTAAATCATAAAAATATATCTTTCACTCTGACAGTGCATTGGTTTTTGAGCTTACAGAAGGTAATATCCTGAACATTCCTTGTTCTCACGTGTGACAAGCTTTTCAAAAAGGGATTTTTACATTCTCAATGGTTGTCAAAGGTCTCAGAAATTATTTTGTAATTTGTAGCAATATGTCATTTGGTGGAGTTTATTATTTTGCGTGTTTATATGTGATTGTAAGGCTTAATAGCCTGAAGTGAAAATAAATTAGTAATAAAAATCAATGGCTTGTTGATTAAACTAGTGACAAAATTACAGATTTAACCACTGTGACAGTGGCTATTTTGACAACTATTACACACTCATCACACACTTAAATAGAAACTCCCACTTCACACCATGCTCAATGTGCTCATTATTAGATACATGGATCTTATAGGTGCATTTCTGTTTCTTATAGGTTACATAAGGTTCTTCACCTTCAAATACCATATATGGTAATGCAAACCTATTCAACAATGTCAGTAGGTGATTTTATGTACTCTCAGTTTAAACATCAAATTTCTCCCCCACAATCCGTGATTCTACATTTACAACAGACAAATATATTCTGCAAATATTCTGAGCTTGTACAGGATGCAAATGTGTTGTCAAACACATTGAAAGAAGAACAGAAACATAATCCACAGGCAGCGTACCAGAATACAAATGAAAACAAAAACAATGCCAGGCTAACCAGGAAGGGAAATGAGGTAAAACTATAAAGACCACAAGAAGAGGTCAAGACGGGACTGGTGAACTCGGTAATGCGGACAGGCAGAGCAAGAATGTATGCAGGCTACATTCCATCACAATAGGGGAAGTTTTATTTAATAAATAAAAAGACCAGCAAAAACAGAGAGCAAAGGGTGTGAATACACAGGGCTATAAAAGCAAATGAGACCCAGGTAATCATGGGAAAACTGAAACAAGAGGTGGAACCAGAGAGCAACACCAAAACATGAGGCCTCAAGGACTTTCGATGCCAGTAGAGGGCACTGCAAATGTAGATGCATTTGGAAAGTATTTTAAATTTTGAATTTTAAAGCATTTCCTTGATGGTGGCAAGGAAACTCCCTTGGATGTAGGAAGAATCCTTGGGAGGACCAGACTCAAAAGATCCTCCATTAGGCAACATTGGACCAGCTTATAAACGGAACCCATAACAAATTACAAATGCATAATATTTACAGCAGCAATTACTTAAGTCAGGTGGGTCCAGCTGGCCAGGGAGTAAAGCAAGTGGTATGTGTACCCAAAACTGTATATTTTGGATTATTCTTCAGTGTAGTCCAGATCTGCTCTCAAATTACAGACATTTCTGTCCGCCTCCCCTTCACACTGCAGCAGCTTCGGTAAGAGCACAGGGAAGGCAAGCGCATCACTGAACTCAAGAGACACATATGCAGCTAGTCAACATATCTTTTTAAACCACATGCTGCACAACACTATTGATAACCCAAAATAAAGGTTAGTGGACACTCGCTGAGCTGTGGGTGGCAGTGGGAGCCATGGTGACGATAAACATCCTTTCAAGTGAGAGAATCGCTATGCAGGGAGGAAAGCTGCCTCATGAGTAAATTTGCTTCTTATATTACAGGTCTTACATTACAAGCTAGTCAGATCATTTTAATCTTGGAATGGGACTTTGAGACATCATCTTAAGCCACAATATGGAATCGGGGCATTCAATAATGGGGTTTCAAGAGTTTGAGTGCAAGAGCTTACTGTCATTGTGCACAGCATAAACAAACGTTACACTGCACAATAAAATTCAAACTTTGCACATCATCCACACACCAGTAAAAAGTCTAGATAATGCAAAACCAGACATCTAAGTTAAATAGTTATAAAGTTAAATAGTTATAAGTGCATAGTAGCAGCTAGTAACGATGTGGTGTGTGGAGAGTTAGGAGTTAAGAGTGATGGCTACAGTTCAAATGTTAGTGTGAGTCTTACTCGAGTTCAGCAGTTCAGAAATAGGAAGGGTCAGTGTGTGAGAATGGTTCACAAGCCTGACTGCCTGTGGGTAGAAGCTTGTCTTGCTGTCTTCACACTTCTATAGCACTTGCCTGACAGCAGAAGAGAGAAGAGGCAGTTTTGGGGTTTGTGCTGTACCTGATGATGTTGTGGGCCCTCTGGATGACCTTGGTGCGGTAAATGTATGTCCTGTAGCTCCAGAAATAAGTTGTGTAGTTCTTATTGCACGCTGGAGAGCCTTCCTGTCCTGGGTGGTGCAGTTTCCAAAACCAGACTGTGATGGCGAGGGTAAGAA
>JAOXYF010000005.1:2857475-2894307 GCA_028565775.1 Sternarchorhynchus goeldii
ACAGAGGAAGCCGTAAACAGAGAATTTTGCTAGTTGTTTTTAATCACCAGCGACAAAAACACACACACACACACACAAAACAAACAAATAGATTATTGCAACATTACATTCATCACAGTGCTAATGAGTGCATGGTTCTTTCTCTCTCTCACTCATTCTCTCCCTCTTTCTCTCTCTCTCTCTCTCTCTCTCTTTTAGTCTCTCTCTCACTGCATCCAACACCACCAGTCCTCACCTCTCAGAGATGGCAGATATGTCAACACTGCCTAATTTGCACGGCACGAGGGTCTTTCATGCAGCAACGACTTCAGAATTGACAATTATCTTTGTTTTCATATGGAGAAGCATCAGTGATCTCACCGCACCGAGTCACGATTCGGAAATGACGAGTGAATGACACGTTAATCAGCATTTTCTCGACGACAGTTGAGATCAGAGGTGTAATGGAACTGAAAAGGAATCCTTTATGAAATACTTTATGAAATAAAATATAAACAATCAAATATGCCTGCAAACCATAGTGTCGAGTCTAAACACGTTTCCATAATAGAGGGACCCTTGTGGGAACCATGTGCACTCCACTCTTCTTTGCTTCTGCTATGTATTGACCATCAACACATTCTCTGAAGAGTTAACATCTTCAAAGCTATATTATATTAAACTACCAAGCCGCCACTGAATCCAAACAATTATACAGAAATACATATTTCTAAACCACATAACATGTATGTACCATTTTATATCTTTTAATAACTTTGAAGAAAATATAATCAATTTAAACAGCATTTATATATGTGATCATATAGCCATAGTAATGTCTGAGCACATACACACATCCATACAGAATACATATAGAATACACACAGAGTACATACAGAATACACACAGAATACATATAGAATACACACAGAGTACATACAGAATACATACAGAATACATATAGAATACACACAGAGTACATATAGAATACTCACAGAGTACATACAGAATACATATAGAATACACACAGAGTACATACAGAATACACACAGAATACATATAGAATACACCCAGAATACACACACATCCAGCCAGAATACACACAGAATACACTCAGTTCATGTCTAAACAGCAGGTCCTGCTACATAATCTGACAGTCATATACAGATGTCAGATGTTTGTTAAATCTACAGATGAAAGTCCTATCTAATACTAATGAAACAGAAGTTATGAGCCATACTTGAAACTGACGCAAATTCAAAGTTCAGAGTTCTTACATTCTGAGTTATAGTTCCAGACAACAGCAGCACAATCATAAATATGCCTTTACAGACCTGTGTGACCAAAATATTCTGAGGTCAGTCTTACCTCAAAAATAACGCCTCTCTGTCCCTACATGTGGCTCAGAAAGATGAAGTAATATGACATCAAGTTGGCAAGGGGCCACTGAAGGAAGAAACACAAAAAGTTTGTGATTTAATGTTGAAACACACCCTGAATGTCACCTGTCATCAGAATTCATTCTGTCTGGGTGATGTGAGCCAAAAAAAGTTAATAAAGTGGCTCGCTGGAGGCCAGGGTTACAGGGTCTTCCACAGGCTTGGCAGCCATGTCGAAGACTTAGAAAACAGCGTCCCTTAGCGCCTATGACTTCATATCATTTGATGACACTTGAGCTAAGAATACAGTGCATAAAACAAGACTCAGGAAATGACAGGCAGTGCTTGTCTGATCTGGTTAGGAAGACAGTTGGTGTGGTGTGTGTTGCTGAAGGTGAAGTCCACCGTTCCAAATCTGCAGTGATAAAATTACACCGACCGCATACTGTTGCAACCACTGTGGCTATATACTGTAAAACCCGTGATCAGGTTAACACTGCGGGTGTTAATACAGTGTGGTAATTTTCCTGTGTGTGTGCATTAAGATCACCTGGGGTGTTAATGTTTATTATTAAAACTGTGTTTTTGACAGCATCTTCAACAGCATGAAAATGTATGTGTTCCAGCGGGTTGTCCAGAAGCTTCTAAGCATATCTTTGCTATCTAATGTTATAATGGATCGGCCGAAGCTCAGGCTGCATACAACATGACTGCAGTGGCCACCGTTCATTATTCATCTTTTAGCGGCAGGGACAACGGAACGGCCTTTTCCCATTGCTTGGCGACATCACCAGGCAGAGAGGGACACGCCATATCTGCTGCTAAATGAGCGATTATGGATTTCGCAGCATCGGGTCCTGAAACCACAACCGCAGGCCTGAGGAGGGTGGGGCTTCAGGCAGTGTAAAGAACAACGACAGCCCAGTTCACATGCTCTGTGAAACCAGAAAACCGAATGGCATTTAAGGTTCAATGCTGGAACAAGCTCAATTTCTGTTTTATTAAAAAAAGAAAGGGTCAAGACCTTAAACAGCTGAAGCAGAGATATATAAAAATAGACTGTCCAGATAGTTTGGGGATTGAGGGTAATTTCACTTTGCCCTTGTCTGGTTTCACTTAGAGATACCATTTGGCTGATTATGGGTAAAGACTAGTGGAAATAAATATACACTCGCCACCCACTTGAATAGAACTGTCCAAATCATATTTATTTATTACATAAACCTGGTATGTGGGTGTACAGTTGGAGTTTATAGCCCATCTGTCAGGCCTAAATTGCATTAACAGTTTGTGAGGAAGTTGGTGATCAGTTTTTGACCTCAGCACTAGTGTTGGCTGGATATTTTTGGGTCCTGGACGACTCTTTGGTTGGACATTGGCTGACAAATTGTGAATGGCAACAGATGGGTAACATATGGGGATGGTACATAAAATTAGAAGCTTAAGCCAAAAAGTGTAGAAGTTCAAGATGGGTTTCTAATACAGGGAGTGCTATACTGTCATAATAGATAAATGGATACCGAATCACAGAGGATAAAGCACTTATTTTGTCATCAGCATCATCAACAGAGTCATTTGTTTATCACTAATTTATTTGTACTTGTGCAGATTAATCTTGAAAACCACTTTACAAATGCTTCAGATGGCATAACTTCAAATGGCACCATCATACAGAAGCTCACTGTTGGAACTGCTGAGAATAATATATATATAATATATATAGGTTTATATATATATATATATAAACCTAAATCATAAACATTTATCTTTCACTCTGACAGTGCATTGGTTTTTGAGCTTACAGAAGGTAATATCCTGAACATTCCTTGTTCTCAGGTGTTACAAGTCCATTTCTGAAATGCTTTTGAAAATCAAAAAGACGCACACAAGTCCTCTGTAGCCTGAGCCAATGTGTTGTTTGAGTACTTGCTTTTACTTTATAGTCCAAACCAGTACCATTGCTGCACATTTAATTTCTATTCATATTCAAATGATTCAACAGATTCAACTCTAAGAGAGTCAGAGATGCATTCGGAAATGCCTGTTTGTTTCACTTTCTAGAACCTGTGAGAACTCAATCTACTTTAAAGTAAATCTGTTACAAACAAATCAAAAATATGTAATAAATGTTTGGGTTCAGGATTCTGAATAAAGTCACAGTTCATTTGATAGCTTGAGATCAATAAGGATTAACTGTAATTGAGTTAAACACAACCGAGAATGTTTTACCAAACATTGCACAAGAAAGTCTATTTTTTAAAGCATGGTACTCTTGCCCATTTAGAATCCCCATCCCCTACAAGAAAGGCAGCATTGTTTCCCACTAATCAAATCAATCAAAGCAGTATAGCACTATATTTTCTAAAATAACTGAAACTTCAAAGGTAAAGTGGTAACTATGACAACGGTTTCATTCATGAGGTTTCTTAAAGGTCTTGTGTCAGGACCTTGGATCATTGTTGACTTTTGGCTTTCAGGATCATTATGCTCTATCACATAATCTAGGTCCCAAAACAAATGTACTTTCACCGCTCTGTGGTAAACAGTGAGATGAACTGAGCTGCAAATTCAATCATGCAAATTGTGGAGAACAGTGCTGGAGCTAGACGGAGGGGCTAGGCCAGGATTCTCAGCAAACCCCGCCCACTTTACAGGCATAATCTCAATGCACTCAGTGTTATTATGAGTTCGGTGATTAGGATAAGCATGGAGATGCATCAATATTTCAAACCGTCACTTTTGTCTCGGCATACCAATGAAGTCTCGAGGTGCGAATGTGTATTAGCACGATGAATATATTAACACGTGTGGTAGCCTTTGGAAGTCAAGATGGTACATTCGAAAATGTAACACAGCTTTAATGGACTCATTTTAGCATCTGTTCTAACTATGCTTCGTCCATATGACTGGATCTGTTAGTGAAGGAGTCTTTTCCTGCACCCTTTTCTAAAATCAAAGTTTCTTTATTTAATAGCATAAAATATGAAAGCAAGTCGTTGCCAAATGAACTCAAACTCCCAAGTTTAAAATAACAACAAGTGAAGCGTGTTTAATCTTAGCACTGACGTCTAAACAGCAAAACATAACATCAAATCAGTTATTTTCCCTCCCAGGTTGGATCCTTTTTAGACAACAGCTTAGCCTTTACTTCATGTTCACAAACAGTCTAAAAGAAGAGATCCCATCAGGTAAAGGGAAAAAAGCCCAGATCTTACTTGGACAATGCCACATCGTACTTAAACAGCATCTGATCTCCACAGTCACATTTTCGTCACATATCCACCTCCAGACTTTCATGTTTAGTCCTGCCAGAAAGACTGGCTACTTCTATTTTAATTTAAAAAGTTTTGTTTCTTTGCTTGCTTTGTTGTGGATGTTATCTTAAATGCAAACTTTTAGCATGTTACCACACCGTTCTTTGTCTAACATTTGCCACCAGGTCTTTAATCAGCGCAAGACATCGGTGAACGGAGGGTGGAGTTGGGAGGCGTTCCTCTTCTGTGTAGCCAGTCCAGTTGCTGGTCGTACCATTGTTACTGACTGGCTGACGTGAGGTCGAGCTCCGTCACAGTGTTTTAGCTTTGACAGTACATGGCCTGTGCGGAGTGAATGACGTTGGGGAGGTCCAGATTTGAAAGGATAGTATATCACCATGGATATTCCATGGCGATATCAATACTCCCCCACCCCCTCAAAAAAAATCGTAACATTTTTTTGGGAATTGAGAAAAAAAATCAAATCTGAATGAGCTGCATGTAGCAAATCTTCAAACTGTGCACGTCTACCGAGTATCGATGTTTTGTTTGAGTACAACAAATTAACTTGGCAAATGGCTACACTGAGATAAATGTTAATGAAAAAAAAGTTCCTCGCTCATCTCTTTCCTGAGATGAGAAGAAACAACAAGCCACAGATGCGAAGAATGCTCCCTAGTGCTGGAGAACTCGGCGAAACATTACTGTAAAGAGGGGAAGCAGGAATAAGAGGCTGTACCTGTACACTAACCGCTAATGCCTTTCACTCACTAAGGAATTACCAACACTTGGTGCGCAATGACATGTTCTATTTCCACTTCTCCTTTCTGATATAAGACACCATTAAAGTTCATGCAAGACAATATTAATCAATTACAATATTCAAAAACTATAGCACCACAGAAACCAGCATCTTTTTTTAAATTATTTTTACGTGTAACATGGACTGTCTCCGGGATGATAAATGCTATTAAACTGCGTACTTGCATCTTCAGGGACACTGTAAACAAGTAGCCTCATAAGCAAAAATGTTGCCTTGAATACAAATATTTGCATCATATGCACTAAATGTCTAGAGGAAGAACGGTGTTAATTAATCTGGGTTCTGTAAACACATCCAAGCCTTGTCAGTGTTTTAAATGTAACTCTTGTAAACAGTAATCTCACGTGTTCCATACAAAGTGCAGGGCTTTTATACCATTGACCTTCACTGTGTGTTAATAAGCACTGGACAGCCTATCAAATCCCATCTCTGCGATGACCCACTGAGCCCTGTTCATTAATGTGTGCTATCAAAGTTAACAGGCATCCAAAGCTCTTTGACCCCATGCCTTGGAAATGGTTCCTTGTCCCAAAAAAGGTGTCACCCTTCAAACCAAAGCACTTCTTTTTTATCATAAGAAAGACATTTGTGAATTCATCAGCTGTGTTTGGATGCACTACGGCTCCATGATCGGAGCTCGAAGACACGCCCCACTTTCTGAACGGAGTGAGATGTAGCGCCACCGCTCCCCGAACAGCAGGTTTTAGGCCTTTCCTAGTGTCGCCCCCTGCTGGGCTGTTTGATATTTGCAGGAAAAAGGAGGCCAAGGACTGTGCTTGAATCTGATCCAGCTGTGAAGATTGAAAGTTTATATGTAATCGGAGTTCTTCATTCTTGTGATGGGACCCCAGTGCCTGTTTGTACTATTATAAGTGCTTCATTAGTTCATTCATGTGTGTTGAGGGACGGGAACACTTGACTCAGTGGGTCTGTGGAATTGGATGTGAAAAGCTCTCATATATAGCCCTTTAGACGTTATGAAACACAGAGGGCATCCATAAATAAAACTTTAAAAAAGATGATCATGACAGCTTCTGTCCACAAGTGGGAATGTGGCGCTGCCGAGCAACGGCAGTCCATACTTCTCAAACTCCGCTGAACATCAGAGCAGTTTTAGAGCCAGCGAATGCAAGCAGATTCCGTGGAAACTAAAGCTTGTTTGTCTTTTGGCGGATTTAAGGACCCAAGGCACCAAAGCGGGGGGTTTAAGGCCTGCAAGTTAAGCGCGTGATTACTAGCCAAGTTCGAACAAATGTAAATAGTGAAAGTCAGAATAATATTTATTATGCGTTTTCTGTTAAAACAGAAAACAGCTTCACTATCCTTCCAGTTCCTCAAAATATGACTTCGAACAATAACAATTATATTTAGCTGTGCGTAATCAAATGTATTTTATTTATTTATTTTAATGTCTGTTAAGTTATCGCAGAGACTATTTATGCAGGTCCTCACTGATCATTTAAACGAATTACATTGAACTCAGTCGTCAAGAGTCTTAATAGTATTTGTTGAATATGATTTAGCACCTAATTTAGTTTGTTACAGTTTAAATTTTATTCTAGTCTCCTTGATAACTAAAGCAAAGGCACACGTTTGCCACAAAACTGCATTTTATTGAATCCTTTTTGAGTGCAAATGTCACTGATTTAGGATCAGCAGTGTAGTTACAGACACCTGCACAAACTTAAATAACACTGCTCTGGCACACGACATCCCGCGAGGAGAGCCGGAGCGACCCGCGAATAATCCTTTACAATTTCAAAATGTTTCTTTGAAAAGCACGGAAAGGTCACTCGGGGATGAAACAATGCAGATGCAAAACGCCACACGGAATAAATAACGGCGCGCCGCGCTCTGCAGCTCTCGCGCGATGCATCGATTCTTCCCCCTGAGGAGGAAGTGAAGCGAGCGACGCAGGAGGGTGGGGGAGCTTTGATCTCTAACTTTGACATGCGGAGGGGGACATGCATTGTTGTCTAATGCGGAGCGTATACTCTTTTTCACTATAAAGCATTTCCATGCTCCGCAGTGAACGGTTTATCCAGATTCAGACGCAGTTAAACTGTCACGATAGGAATGTTAAAACACATCCAGCAAAGTCAAGACGTTCACATATATATAGGGGGGAAATCGAGCAAAAATCATATCGCGGAAATGTAGATTTGTATACATAACATACAGAAATAAATACAGAATTTTATATAATTTTCGATGAAAAAATAATCCCCATTTACAACCTGTTAGAATATACTAGACGAATTTGGTTTAGACATTTTCCTAGAAGCCTAATAACTCGTATAATATAAATTCCTGCCTCAGTCTAACAGACTTCACCAAGTAGGTATTTTTAGGGATATTTGAATAGCCAGGTGGCAAAGCATAGGGATGGAGTCCTGCAGAAAGAATGATTTCCAGTAGCAGGGTTGGATACCCCATCATTTAACACACCTGTTCAAGATAATTAAGGCATGCAGGAGCATCAGAATAATAGAGTCAGGTGTGTTAGATTAGATGTAGAAAGAAAACCTCTATAAGATACTCTAGGATCTGAATCAAGCACCACAGAACTTGAGAACTTGAGTTATACAGCCGAGGTGTATGTGATGCCAGGCTTATATACTGGAAGCAAACGATAGTCAGAGCACCCCTAGTGAACTGGTTTGGATTTTTACACCGAGATCATACCCAGCATATGTGCAGCAGGGAATGTGATAGTGGACCTGTAGTGCACGCTTCCCGAGTGCAGGCCCTGGGTAACTAGACCAGCCGGCACGGGTTAGAGGTCTCAGTCGTGAGCAGGAGCAGGGATTACTCTCTCGGACAGCTGGGAAGCACACAGTCGTGATCACAGAACAGGAATTCCACAGTCTGTTCTCCAGTTGCCGCCTTGGCTGTGTATGCATCCTAAGATGAGTTATTGCAGCTCGGCTACGGGGGACAAACCTGACAGCAGCATCCTGGAAAGAGCGCAGCCCCTAAACAATTCCAGGGAAAGGACTCTGACCTAGAGGCCTAAAACTTCTCAAGAATACTGTTTTTGTTGTGTGCTATGAAAAGGCAATCCTTCTACAACACTCTAAGCTACTGAAAATATTAATAAACATCTTTGGCATTTTACTTTACCTTATGGCTTCTCAGCTCTAGACCCAAGATAATTTGGAATTTTCTTGGCAGTGCCTAGCTAACATTAGTGTTGAGGTTCCAGGTGTCAGGATTTTCTCTAGAAACAAATAATCTCAAACGAAGTGGAATATGACTGGCTAAGTTCACCACCTTAATGTCAAACAGATGTTCTTGGCACAGGCCTATAAAGAACTGGTTTGCCAGAAGAAAACAAATGATGCATTTGAAATATCTTTTTGCTTGTTCCAAAGGTTAAGCTCTCTGTGGTATAGCACAGCACCCATGAAAAAGCATGGTACAATACTAATTACAATCATCTATATGCAGAGAACGAAATATTAACAATGACAGAGAACAAGCAGTAGTGAGTTAGAGGAGGCAGTAGTGAGTTAGAGGAGGCATTAGTGAGGTAGAGGAGGCGGTAGTGGGTCAGATTGGTTAGAGGAGGCTTTACTCCACTGAAAGCCTTGGAGTCAGTCTTTTAAGAAGCATTACTGCCATAACTCTTAGCCTCGGGGTGACCTTCTGACTTTTGACACAGATGAACACTTCAAAAAGGGTTGTATGGTTCCTGTATGGTCCACTGACTATATATTTAATTACTCTATAAAAAAACTGGTGACACTGGACACTTTAACCTCCTGGTCATTGTTTCATTTCCTGTGTGCTGGAGTGTGCCGAAGAGAATTGTGTTTCTTTCCAGTTTCATATGGACTGGACTGTACCTAAAGCTAACTGTGCAGAGAAAGCGAGATGACTACCAGCAGGATCAGGTTAGCTTAATAATATCATGCCAACAGCCACCCCTGTACAGGCACTGTTAGCCACCAACTGAATTATGTGAAAGCATGTTGTGTGTTATTGAGCAGTATGAAGTATGAAGTCCAACCAATTCATATTCCAACTAAGGTATTAAAAGTATCTGGCACTGCTGTTTTGCAGGTAGATCTTTTGCCTGATTTACACATATTACTTAAAATGTGTATAAAAAATGTACAGTGTATGAATTTTGGATGTATTTGGACCAGGAACATCCCTTTCCAGTGTCCATCAGTAGTCTGATGGCACAGAGCAGAACTATTTTCCTTGGTACCACTGAATATACAGGTACAAAAACGCTATCAGTGATAGAGAAATTTTGAAAACATATTTAGCCTACAACAATTCATAATAAACAGGTATTTTTTTGCAGGAAGCTAAATCACTGTTGACCAGTGGATAAACCATGCTTCAAATTCATCGAGTGGCCATTATTGTTCATTTCAGTCCATCAACAAAAGGCTGAAGATCTGCCTGATTGCATCCTACAATTCTGATGATTCCACTTACTGTTTGGCTTGATCCCTCTTAGTAGAGAACCATCTTCTACCATCTTCTGGGGTTTATAAAGGTATGTAGAAAACCTTGCTCCTGCTATCATTTCCCATAAAGGTCTGTTCACCGTTGCTCTTCTCATGAAGCCAGATACTGCCAGATAAATCTCAACTACCTGCAGTAAGGCACACAGTCCACTAAGGTTTTATGTTTAGTATGTGTAATATGGGACTGCTTTGTCTTGAGAAGTCACTGATGAACTGTGTTGGTTCAGGTTCATTGAGTTTGAAATGTACATTTGTATGATATGAAATTATTATTATTTTGAAATGTTTCCTTTTATAAAGTAAACATTTTATAAAGGAAACATGCTTGTGTTATTTTTAGGAGCACATATAGATTTTTAAATTGTTAGTCAGATCAAATATGACATTATTTTAATTTATGTAAAGGTTTTTTTGTGACTTTTATCCTGTTCTATTAGCTTCAGAAATATATAGTAGAACATAACCCAGGCGTTGGCGTGACAACAGAAATCAATGATGCCTAATGAAATCATCACAGTGTTAATCACACCATGCAAGCGGCAAACCTCGAACATCGATATGTCCAGTCGAGCAGACGCGTCTCATCCACGTGGTCACCTCAGACTGGGGAAGGTCAGACTAGGGGAGTCCATTTGGGGGTCAGCTGGATGCAGCCTACTGAGGAAGCGTCTTTTAAAACCCCGCCTCTTGTCGAATGAAGTGCAGTCAGGTTTAACATTATGGCTCAGCATATCGAAGCACAAGCTCTGGTGCGCTGTGAGGAAGAGAGGTCTTTTGAAACAGGTGCTTAATCAGTGCAATGCGTGCTTAATGTATACGGTGGAATAGGAGCGGGGAATTCGCATTACACAGCAGGCAGCCCAACCACTTCATATGGATGGATGACCTTAGTTCAGAGGGATCCACACATCTGTCACTACAGGCAGTCATAAACGCAACACCTTGGATGATATTGGTCATGGATTTACTATGTGTGTATGTGTCTGGGTGGGTAAATGACAGACAGAAATACTGCGAAGGAAATAAATACGCAGTAATGCTTCATGCAAACAGTATCTAAAAATGATTGTGACAGTAAAGCTCCTTTGGATTTGAACTGAGTGAGAGCAGAAGATGGAACAAGGCAAAAGAATATCTATGTGTGTGCGTATGTGTGTGTATGTGTGTGTATATGTGTATGTGCGTATGTGTGTGTATGTGTGTGTATATGTGTATGTGCGTATGTGTGTGTATGTGTGTGTATATGCTGTTGCTTGTGGGTTTCGATGAATTTATATGTATATTTCTGTGTTAGGGTATCAGAGCACTCCCAGTAATGCACTTTCTGTATGAGATAACCCAGAATGCAGCTGCTTTTATCAGCGGTTAAACCTGCCCATGCAGTGAGTTGTTTTGCACCAGCCACAGAGATATCCACCCAGAGATAGTGGGCTACGTTAGCCTACCACTACCTCCACCTAAAGAGAGAAGCATTCAGGGCCTCTTGCATTGTTATTTTCTGTAATCTTAATTCAGATGACTCCCATACTTTAATCAAATGTGTTTGAGATAGATCAAGTTATTTTAACAGTTAAAGGTCATTATTATCTATCGGTTGGTTTTCTTGAAAGGGATTGACCCCATGTAGCCTAATTTATTTTTCATTTAAGCTGATATAGTCTCTGTATCTCACCTGCCTAAAACATAGAGACTTACCAATTCTTGGTCAAGTTACAGTACTTTTATGCCCAACTCTTAAGGCACTGGTGTTAGTAAACCTTGTGGCAGTCTGATTAAAGTGCCAGGTTCACGTTTACTTGGCACTAGAGTTGACAAGTGTGGAACGTATGACCATGAAGGTACAATGTAATAACCTCTTTTGTTGTGCACTTTAATATTCAGAAAAACAGTGAAGGCAGCTATAGAGAATAACAGCACGTGTCATGTGCATTTTTGAAAAGTGACGAGACCCAGTCACGGCGTGGCATGAAGATTCAGTGCTATTTCCCCATGGAACGGAGGCGACCCGATCCGATTGGCTGCACACGGCGCGTGTGAGAGAATGGGGCAGCAAATCACGTCTTTTGACGTGGTGATTTGTTTCGTTCGGGAAACAATAGCTGGCTTATGTTTGGAATGTGCTCCAATTTTTCAATCAAAAGGGCTCGGCTCAAGCGTGTCGTGTGGCATGTCTACACAGCACAGAGAGCAGTGCTGCTCTGTGGAAATCCAGACGAATGTACTGTAGGTGCAGGAGAAAAAGCCACTACCAGGTATATAGGGCTGCAACATATGATCGTCTAGCTAGACAAATTGTATGGGCTTTAATGCCCACAAAATTTCATTCCAGAATGCTGATCTTTCAGCTGTGTATAGTATATTATACACAGGATACTATACACAGTATACTATACACAGTATACACTTTTTGGTATAATCCCCAGTAGGAAAATCAAGGCATAGGTCATTGGATCTCAGGTTTAGGGGTTGCTTGTGCCTCTGTCACAAGCCATTTCACAAGGGGTTTGATAATGAGCTAATGAGCTGGATCAGTTGTGCGAGGGAGAGGAAAGCACCCTGTGGCGTAGTGCCAGAGTCCCACTAAAGCTGGGAATCACCGCCGTAAGCTGCAGATGACATCCGTGTTCCACATTCATACATTCATTAACGTGCAACGCGAAAGGAAGGACATATCACTTCACGTAGAATTAATTTCATTTACGCATATTTAGATTTTACATTAGGAGTGACATTTGACATTTTTATTATGACAGTATTATGGTGTGAGTATTATAATCTAATTCTAATTCTAGGTGGTTTCTTTTGGATATAACCTTTTTAAATCAGCTTCCAACAATTATTCAAGGCTACATGACTATTCCGAAACTGTTCAGCCACTTCAGTTCCTTTTTACAAACATTATCCTCTAACAGTGGTTATAAATGGTTAATATTTATATATTATCTTTATAACACAGTCCATTGGATAGGTTTTTTGCTTGCGTGGTGCACTGGGTTTGGATATGAAACTAGTTGTCTTAAAACCAAGCTGGACTCTGAGTCCTCTTTCATTCAGCAACTCACAGAGCAAGACTTTTGACCGGACTAGCAGGATCTTGAGGTCATTATCAGTCGGAATGCTAAAGTGATCCTTAATAAGTGAATATTATAGCTGCTTGAGTCAATTTGACTCTGAGATTCTCTTCATTAAGCAATTCAACTAAATTTCACCACATTCAGCTTCATTTACAAGCGTACCGGCCCCTTTAGCAGTCAGTGTGTGGGTCTCTGAGATGATTACTTTGGAGCCAGCGCGTCAGACCTCGTAACTCTCAGGCTTCGGAAACATGTCAGAGCCGTTCCACAGACTGGAGGGCCGGGGTCAGATATTCTGGACTCAGTCCATTTGCATTAATGAGAGCAGGAATCAACTGAGAGTGGGATTTTAATTAGCTGTTCTAAGTGTCCAGACTTGGCCGATATGCCCCATTCCAGTGGTACAGCCACATTATTTATGTCCTCCCATAACCCCTAGAATTCTCTATTCAGTTTTACAATGTCATAGACAAGTACTGTTAGAACAGACTAGAAGCACCCATTATGACATTAATAGAAATGCCAGTTATGTAACATTCCTGTCACCCTGTACTGATGAAGTTCTGTTTACCTCTGAGAGAAGGAATCAGGAGGTCAGGAGGTTCAGCCGCATCACAGTTGTAATGAGGATAATGACGCAAGCTTGTTGGCACACACTGTCTGTGATTTGTCTGCCCCTAAACTGGCTTAAATTATTCAAGGACTGCTGAGTATTCCACCGTTATGAATGAAATCTCTATGACTGATAGATCTTGTCAAGATCTTCTGAAGGCTCCGATAGGCTTAATACGTGTCTGAAGAATTACATAGCCAATAGAAACGTAGGATTTGAGGACAGACCTCCTGCATGCTTCTGGTACAATGTCTGCAAATGGTAGTACTGACATGAACAAACTCGCTGCAATAGATTTGCATCTGGAATACTCTAGAATACTAGTATACATCTGGAATACTCTGGAATACTGGTATACATCTAGAATACTTTGGTCATTGGATACTCCAAGATTGTGTCTATATCTATTAACAAAACATATGTTTACCTAGTGTTTATGACAGTTCTGTCAGATAATGCAAGGGGCGTAGAATATTTGCACTCTGGACTCCGAGCTTCTTCTTGCTTTACTGCTGTACTAACTTGGCTCTTTGTGTCACCAATTTCAATTAAAAATGTTAAAATATTTCATTCAAAAAGTCAAAAGTGAAATCCATAGATTTAACAGCATGAAAGCAATTATTTGGTGAGACATTTCAGTGTATGTGACTTTTACTAAGAACTTCTGCATTGATCACAACAACAACAAACACCCACAATAACACTATCACAGTCCTTTCATACTTTTTTAGATTATCAGATTTTTGGTTTTAGGTTTTTAGATATGTGTTGGGTTAGGTGCCTGACACCTGAGAGGATTTGTAGAGTAATACACTGTGCCTGTGAATGTAAGTGACTTCTGATACAGAGGCTTGAAATCCTACATTTGAAAATGTAATGGGCCATGTACCAATATTTATTTATTTGTATGACTGTGTAACAACATTGTTATAACAATCACTGACCTAGATTCTCTCAGCCACTTGTCAACCCCAGTTCCTGTTTCATCCTGTGAACTCTGTTATGGTCAAACAGCAGTGTCTGCTGGAGACAATGCTGGGTGGAGACAAATGTGATTCCTGGATTATCCTCACATCATATGGGTGTAAGTGCATGTAAACAAGGCCCACAGTGGACCACCATGTACAGTGGAGTCATGCCAGCATGGTAGAAGGAGCAGAGGAACCAGCGTCCGCATGGGCCAGAGGTCCTCAGAGTGATGGCACAGTCTGCCAGAGGTACTCTGGCATCTTCAGTCTTTTTCTGTCATACACTGCCACATCCCCCAGTATTTAAAACACCCACAGCACTTCTCCATCAACCCACTCACTCAACCATATGCCAGTTTAGCGGCACTCTGGCTGTAGCTGTTGCTGGTTTCCCCAATGAACCAGTGAACCTTCTAAGAACGGATTCGCGTTTCCATTGAGAGCACAGTGATTACACACCTGGATGTGGGCATTCACTAATCCAGAAACAGAAGTCAGAAGAACACATGGTGGACCATGTTCTTCCTTTGCAAACTGGTCTTTCTTTCTTTCTTTCTTTCTTTCTTTCTTTCTTTCTTTCTTTCTTTCCTTCTAAACACAAAGTCAGGACCACTGATGATTCACTGCTGTAGGGTTAGTTGTGGCTCCCATGCTCTTAGAAATGATGGTAAATCAGGTAAATAACCCTCTGAACTCTTGCACCACAGATTCAGTGGGTCCAAACCAGCAAAGATTATGAGTGTAATGTTAAGGCTAAGTCTGTGAGGAGCTTCACAGCTAAAAATAAAAAGATCCAATAAAATAAAAAAAACATCTCTAGATGAGAGCTATCTTAGTTAACCTACAGCAGCTGATCTGCTTAAATAAAAAAATTAGACTGATAAAGTATTCTCAGATCTATATATATAAATTGTACATTAATGCAATCTTCAGAAAAACCTCCAATACTGTTGTCTTCTACAGTTACTTCTAATCATCCTGATACTATCATAATTTTCCAAAAACAAACCCAAAGGTTTCCTCAGTCCTAAAATATGGATCATTCAGATATTTGTAGTGTTCTAGATAGAAACATTTGTAGTGCTCTAGATAGAAACAATTGTAGTGTTCTAGATAGAAACAAGAAGGTTAGGCACCTAAGAATTAACAAGAGTAACACATAGCTATCAGCTATGGAGCATGCAGCTTACACAACTTAATTACTCATTTTTTATTTATGGGTGGCATTTTGGAGAATTTGCAGAATATGTATTTAATATACATGAAACAGAATATGTATTTAATATACATGAAACATCGTCTGAGTGTCTTAACGCATCTAACTCTTTTGATAACTCTTTTGGCAAAATGAAAAAAGTTAATATTTTAATTAGGATGGAGGAAAAACCTGCTTTACCTATTAGAGGCCGCTGTAGGTACTACAAGCTACAGACCCAGATGGCCCAATAAACAATTATTCTAAACAGCTCTAATATCCTGTGTATAGCTGAAATGCAAGCTGGTATTTTGTACCCAATTCTCTCTCTCTCTCTCTCTCTCTCTCTTCCTCTGGGAAAGAGTTTTTTATTACACCAAATCTCACCTCATCTCCACTCAAACCATTAATCCACAGACAGACTAGCCTTCTGTGGAGGTATGCAGTCAGGTTTCAGTGTGTAACAGCTACAGTAGCATCAGAAGTATCTGTTAAAACTTTAGCTCATTCTTTGCCTAAGATGATGATGGGTACGACAGCAGCTTCCTAATAGAGATTATTTTAAAGAAGAGTTCAGGGCAATTATGTCATCTAAAATGAGTCACTTATTGTACAGCATTTTCACAATAGACGGCTTGCAACAGTGGTTGGTTTTACCCCCTCGTAAAGGGGATCGCCAGGAGAGTCCCTGCTGTGAGAGACGTTTTCTCAATAATTACTTTCGATCCGCCTCCCATTCAGTTGAACTGGGATACAGCCAAGCCTTACATCAGGCATCAGACAATGCAGTCTGCCTCAAGGTAACAACAGCTGTAATTTTGTTGTTGGCCAATAGGGGAGCCGTTGAACATTATTCAGCTGGGCCACAGACTGATGCGCCCTTACCAGATCTGCCACCTAAGGCATGCAGGTGCTTAAATATCCGCAGGGGATCATTAGCGAAAAACTATCCTCTGTCACACTGTGTTAGCAAACCCACCAGAGGACTACGGGGGTGTTGTCTGTGTTGGAAGGCAGGCACATTTGTGAAATGTCCCACAGGTGTCTTGGATTTCTCCAGCACCAAATAAACAATGTGCTTTCATGATGGCTTTTGGTGTGTTCCCAATGACCCGTGATAATAATTTTTTTTTTTTATTATCTAGGAGACGCAGTGAGGTGCTATCATCATAGCAACAACTTAAGAGCTTGAGGTCACACTAAGGAAGATTCTCATAAAGTATTTGGCAAGAGGAATGGTTATGGTTCAAGGTCAGCTTTCCTTTTAGGGAAAATAAATCCAGAATCTGAACTAATGGCTAACAGCTAGACACATTACTACTGTTACAGATCAATACAGAGAAGAAATTGTGTGGCTTTTTCTAGGCTAAAGTCTATATTGATACTGATTCATGCCTTAAGCCTTTGTGTAAATACAAGAAAGATATTGGAAACCCAACAGATATGTGCTTGTGCGTAAGAACACCCGTGAAGCCTTCTGGATGTATTCACACACACATAAACGACACAATTCTCTCTCTTTGACGTCAGCGTTGCCACGGATTCAGGGACTGGCACGTCAAGATCATCTCAGCGTGAGTGTGCTGGTTGTGTGGTGCTCTCCACAAACGTGCTAGTTGCGTGGTGCTCTCCACAAACGTTCTAGTTGCGACTCTCCTGCCGTTGCACCAAACAACCTCAGGTGCTATTTCTGAAACTGCACATTTTTTGGGGAGAAGAAGAAGATTCTTGTTTATCATGTTCTCCAGGGTGAAGAATTAATTTCCATATGATATGGTGTGTTTGAGAACAAGCCAGTAGGCATAAGGAGAGATCGATTTTATATGTGTGTGTGCGGAGTGGGGGCTTTAGAAACACTTCATCAAATGTCATCCTGAAGATGTGTGTTGGAGAGGTGTTGCATGAAAATGGCACTATTGAGTGTTTAATAGAGATAAATGCCTAAGCTCACCAGCCTGAAGGCTTGTCGATCACAAACAAGAAAAATGTATAACATAAAACTGAGATGATTGATTCGTCCAAGCTGAATGTCTCAGTAAGAGAACTAGGTGGTAACACGGAGGCAAGTCCCCCCAGTCTGATTCAGGTTTGAGAACCTTCCACCATCTGTGACCTTCCACTTCAACCCCCTCCCCCCAAAATCAGATCCAAACTTGTTTCATACACCTCGTGTATGTTTTTGAAACATCCATGAATGAGCAATTGTCGCTCAGGTGGAAAGCACTTTTTCTCATGTTAATTGCAAGCATTAAGACAAATCATGTGAAGAGAAACAAATAATCAAACTGCTCTACACTGTTTGGAAAGCTTCCTTTGTAAGAGTAGCTAACTATATATTCCGAATTGGCTGCACAATGAAGCATCGAATGTGAATATTTAACTGCTAATTTGTAGCTAGTTAATGTTAAGGTGTTGTAGGCTACAACACAAAACCAAAGCAACTCTGAACTAATGAAATCGTTCTCACCCAGCTGACGTTCTTACACAGTCACTCCCTTACTCAATAAATGAGTAAATTCTGAACACTTAGCAGATTCTTCAAGTGTTTTTTTCCCCTTTCCCTCTCGTTTTCTTATCAAATTCTAAGATGCTATAAGCGCAAACTCGACTGCTTTATGTACTCATGTAAGCGGATAATGAGGTTGCTGATAATGAGGTTGCTTTACAGCAGAAAGGCCCGATTCACGAAACAGGACTGCAGAGACAGGGGTGCGTTCACAAGCTGTGCTGTTTAGTCCATCGTACGCTGTAACATCGCCTACCCTGGCCGTCCAGACCAGCTGCCAGGCCACCAGGAACTCCCAATGGCCGCTACTTCCAATTGCCTATCCAGGCCTGCCCCCCACCCTCTCATCCTGCCAATGAATAATGAGACTAGTAACTACATGGTTACATGGTTACGTGGTTCCAAAAAAGGGGTGGTAAACCTCATGGCTTTCCATCTCTCAAACTGAAGATCAAATTATGCTCAATGTGAACATGCACTGTACTTGAAACAGGATACTGATAAACAGAAAACATACTGTTTAATTAGGTACAAATGAAATTGAATAAATTTGTCATTTTTAAGCTTTAAATGAAATTTGGATATGACTTGAGTTTAGTCTCAAACTCTGGACTATCACTGGATAAGTGTAACACTCAAACTGGTTAATATGGAATGATGTACCTAGAGCTTTGAGAATTATGTTGTAAATGGACTGTGACAACTCCGATTTAATTAAAAGAAAAAGTCCCATTGAAGGGATTTTTGAGCTGTTTCCTTGAGCAGACTTAAGATAGCATGTCAGCTAAGAGCTACAATAGTCCTGTTTTTGCTTTTTCCAATAGCAAGATGCCTACAGGTAAATCTTTATTATACCCATGTTCTGAACTTAGGAAACACAGCAGTCTTTTGCAGTCACTGTAGAACAGTCAGTACCAAGAACTAAGGTGAAGGGTTTGTCAGAGGCCAGTATAGCAAAAGCTAAACTAGTGAGTAGTTGTGATAAGGAGATGGCTATTAATGGATGTTGTGCTCAGTATCCATGAGCTGACCACAGGAGTGGGGCAGTTGGGCTAGGTGGTGTAGTGGCTGCGTATGAGTGCGATGGATCAGAGTTCAAATCAGGCGGAGGCCATCAGGACCAGTGCATCTCCATGGCATGTAGATGTTTGGAGAATAGGATGTGAAAGGGTTGAAGTGGACGTGTCCTGCAACCTAAATCAGGGATTACATGTGATATGGCAAACAGATTATACCCCAAAATGGAGTTTGTCTTTTAAACTACCCTGCTGTGTTTTATTGCAGTTGGAGGACTTCCCTGTACAACCCTCCCATCCTCCTCCAGGCTGGGATGGCCTCTCCTGATCTCTCTCTTTCTCTCTCTCTCTCTCTCTCTCTCTCGCTCTCTCCATTCCTGTCACATTCTGGCGCCAACCACACTTAGACATTCAGACCAACACTGCTGTGTGTCTCAACGTTCCTCTCACAGAAGTCCAGTCTTTCATCGATTCTGCTCTGCCACGCTCTACCTGAGATAGACAGTACTTTCGCATCTGAACGCCTTGTTCCTCCAGCGTTCAGGGGGCGCTGTCATGACCCCCATGCATTTGAAAGGTGGACCTCTACTTTTCCTGCTCCTCTATACTGGTCCAATGTCAGCAATCCAGGGAGAGATTCCAGCACACTATCAACCTAAGGCAGTCATCTTGATACCTAGCCTTTTGTCAAAACAGCACTTGAGTCACCTGGTCAGCATTTTCTTTTCAGTCCAGCCCTTTCTTGTAGCTTGTCTTAGTCTCTCACTCCCTGAGCTCAGTGACATATTCAGTTCTGCGAAACAAACACGTGACAAAGATGGTTTCTCTTGATGGCCCAGTGACCGGACAAACCATTGAGCCTTGTTTACATAAGGCTGTTTGCTTAAAAAAACACGAGTAGAATGTCATATCCCTCAAAAAGAGAGAATCACAAGGGGTGAGGCAATCCAGTGAAACATGTAACAAATACTGCTCAAATAATGCTAAAACAGATCAATCTACAGTTTGAGTTTTAGCATGATCAGGGTCTGTACTGATGAATAAAACATACAGACTACATTAAACAGAATAAAAATCTTCAAGGCTTCCTTGTCATTTAGATTGTTGCAACACTGTAATTTAGGTTATTATTACTGCTGCAAGCCAGGTAAAAAGACTCATGGATAAATTCTCTCTTCCTTCTGTCTTTCTCACTCTCTGTGTAACACTTCATAACATTTACCCCTTTGTTCCTCATGTGTACAAGTGCTCAAAATAAGTTGCAGAGTTAATGTTTTAAGCCCTAAAAGGACCGTTACAATCACAAACAGCACTTTTTGCTACGAACCATCAACTCCATGAATCACACGAGTACTGCTTCACTACTGGTTACACTTGGGTTAAAGAAATAACAATACTTCCTACAGCTCCAGTGAGAAGGTAGCTAGAGATCACCACCAGTGGTACAGGCTTTGATCAGACCGCCCAGCTCGGTGAAGCCAATCTCCGGGATCAGGGCCGTATTTGACCTGAGAGACGTCGCACCAAGAGGTCTGGATTTTACCAACCATGAGTCAAAGCGTATCCACAGGAGATCCTCACAGAGGTAGTTGCCAGCCATCATGACTACTACATACTGAGGCATAAGGGCTTCTGGGTATGATTAAGAGAAAAATTATGTGTTTGTGAAATATGTTCAGGTGTGGAATCTCATATTTGCATTACTGTAAATATACCAGATAGATTAATCAGTTTATTTTCTAATTATATTGTTTATGTACAGAATATATTTATAATATTTTCTTATATTTACATTTCCCATATGGACTTGCTATTTTAGGTCTTCACTGGTCCAATCATCACTGGGCTTCTCACAGAAGGAGTTTCTACAAGTTCTATAACTATAAATATTAATTAATGATGATTCATCATTTTTTTGCGCATTGAACATTTCCCCATTGTGATACAGCATCAATTTCATGTCATAATGAGATCCTAGTTAGTCTCCCAAGCAATTAAAAACATATCCAAAGTCACCCAACTTTGGACGACTTTAGCACTTTATTGGGTTTGGCAGTGAGCCATACTACATCTAGGAAAAAAAAAACCTTTCCAAGCACTCCCCGGTATTTTAGAGTACATCGTGAAGCGTGAGCAGGCCAGCACTTCAGTTGGGCCCCTGCATGGGCAATCCCCGGGCACAAAATCCAATCTCCAGGGTGGACCAGCTCGCCTCAGAGGCCTGCAAATGAAACTCCTCACCACATTAAAGAGCCCAGCCAAACTGAAGCTGTAATATTCGTAGTGTGAAAATAGGCCCTTATCTCGACAACGGTTATACGAGCTAGGAGGAGGCAGCACGGCCCCACCGTCCCCACGGAGACGCAGGTACAGGAGTGCGCCAATGGTTGTGTCGCTGCTGACCACCAACAGTGGCTTTCGTTGATGTTGTAAAGACCTTATTCTTCCCCTGTCACCCTCTCTCTCTCACTCCTAGCTGTCTGTTTGTTCTCTCCAAGCTAAACTCTGTCTGTCGCTTTTTCTCTCTGAGATCTAAACGAGACCTTGGGTAGTAGGTTGCGTGGTGAAATCCATAAGTCATGGATATTTTGTGTTTGGCTGTGAACGTGCATAGCACAACAATGATCAGCCAACGAAATAGTGGGTAAACAAACTAAGCTCCTATTAATCTCATTCTCATTCCCTTTCTCTGTCTCTCTCTCAGTGAATATTCGTAAAATAATATTTGCTCATCTTTTGGGGTAAAGGATGTGGTACAATGCACCCTACGCATCATTTCCTTGCCAGTGTTTATCCATGTCAGTTGACGATTGAATATAAAACAAATGCCGTTTGGATAAAGCAGGAGCACCCTGTAATCCATAATTCATGTTCAAAATGTGGTTTTGTTATGGTGGAGTTTAAAAGATTTTGCCTGTTGGTCCGTGGCAAACCTGGAATAGTGATTTGACGCATTTCAAGCATTGCATCTCACTCAAGTTTTTTCACTCCAAACCCTGCTCCCCCATCAGTGTGTCAGGAGGTGGTTTGGGAGGCTTTCCGGATCTTTCTCGACAGGATCCCCGGGGCCGTTGAGTATCAAAAATGGGTCTGTGCATGCCAGCTCGAGTCTGAAGAGCACATGGATTTGGTGAACGCGGTCTCCTCAGGACGATTTATCAATGTGAGTATTCTTTATTTGACTGCAGCTCTGAGAGTTAAAATGCTTGCACCTTCATGAATACTTCGATGTGTTGAATATGTAATCTCATGTCACAGCAAAGCCAATGGTGAATACTGCACTCAGGGGGAGATTAAGTGCTAATGAACTGTGGATTTCTGAGCTTTCATGTGTTCTGTTAACATTGCTTCCTGAAGCTCAGTCCCCTAAACAACAATGTTAAAATTCAGGGACAAATCCAATCAATACATGAGCTTTCAGTTATTCAGGGAACAGAAAACATCTTAACACCCAGTAACGAAAACCTCTAGATACCAAAAGCAAAAATAAAATAAACCAACATTCCCAGTCTACTACAAGCTGGGGACAGAATATCTTATCCCTTTCACCTTCCACACAGCACTATTAAATACATTATATCCAACACTAATCAGAGGCATTGATTACTAACCATCCTGCTTCAGCATGAATCACCCATGATTTGTTCACTGGACTGATTCACTTCCTGGTTCAATATAGTTTCCTACTCATAGTGCACTTGATGCCATTGAGCAGTAGTGTAGTTGTATAAACCCACATATTCCCACTCAACACACCACACAGGTTAGCTACCTGTTTGGACTTATTTTGCCATCCATAAAGCTTTGTTAATGATATACACTACTCACAAAAAGTGAGGGATATTTGGCTTCCAGGTGAAATTTACGGAAAACGTGAAAGGTTCATGCTACAGTGATACTATACCATGAAAGTAGTGCATTTAAGTAGAAGTATACAATAGTGATTTCCACATCTCAGACTATTTATTGAAACAAAAGCCAACAACAGTGGTGGGTATAAACCCCAACAATAAATGTCCGTGTCTCAATATCTTGGACATGTGCCCTTGAACATCAAAAGACGTCTCATGCTGTTCACAGGTCGACATATTGTCTGCTGAGGCATGGCATCCCACTCTTCGTGAAGCGCGGCCCTCAGGTCATTGGGGTACAGAGTTACGAGCCTCTACACGGTGACTCTGCTGATCCCATAGGTTTTCTATGGGATTCAAGTCTGGAGAAAGTACAGGTCACTCCATCTGAGGTACCCCAGTCTCCAGTTCCCTAATGATGCAACCTCGATGAGCACATATGTTATACAGTCCATTTACTCTGCTGGACTCTAGGGACAACTAGGCACTGTTTTTGGTACTGCTACAGTTTACAAGGTTAATGGGTAAATTGCGTGTATGTGGGTGTAAATACAAAATTTTAACACCTAACACTTTCCAATGCTCCAAATTTCTGTTATTATTTTATTACTGAATGTTTCCCGTGGCATAATAGTCTGTATCTGCAGAAGCCACTGCCATCTAATTGTAGATGGACACAGATCTTCCATTACACTGAAATCTTATATGTCAACAACCACCCATTAGGCTGTACAATATTTAACCATAAGTGAAGACAACACTAAGGTCTGGAGACTGGACTAAGCCCCACAGACAAATCTGTCTCATTCAGGTAGTTTGGAAATTCATTGTGGTATGTGTTAATGTGTGTCTTTGTGATTTATCGTACAGAGAATGAATCTACAAAGACAGAGATCTATAGAAAGGTGAGGCCACCACAACGTATTATTGTGTGCAAGAACTAGACCCACAAACCCATAACACATAAAAATATTCCAATTGTAATTGGTGAAACTTACAGAAAAAGGCAGAGTCCATAACTGAAGGAAAAGGTAAGGGAAGAGGAAAGCAAACTAGATCATCAAGTTATTTTTATTATTTAAAATAACACGTAGTGTGCTCAGAACCAGGGAGGTGCAAGTCCAGAATGAGTTGCGAGTATATTCATCTAGTCATGCTGGGACCTCCACCAATAGACTCCCCTCCATAGTGACAGAACCAGCAAGAACATCTGATCTTCTTGCCAGGACCTCCACAACAAGACTCCCCACTGTACCGACAGAACAAGCAGGAACATCTGAGGACTTCAAATGGGAAATTAGAGAGACCCCAGGGGAGATGAGATCCAACACACCACCCACAAAATAGACAGATTTGTAGTCATGAAGCAATTCTGCTCCCTTTTAGGGGAGAATAAAGACCAATGGAAATACAGTATACAGTTTCTTGAAAAATTCAGATACCTACTTTAGGCCCTGATACTTCTGGCCTTTGAGTGCAACATTACAAATACATCATACAGACTAAGAAATACAGATCCAGTGCTGAGTCACCCTGCCTGCAGATCAGAGTCACTTCCAAGTTTCAAACACAAAGTTCAGATCTGCACTATTAACTAATTACCCACCCATTTGCAACCAGAAACTGCTATAACACTGAAGTGCTTTAAAGAGATAGTTAATGAAAAATACAAGAAAACAAACCCACTAATTAGCACCTTGCAAATGGCATGCTGAAATCATCACATGCCTCAAACCTTGTCAAGTTGCTAAGTTTGCATAATTATTTCTTTAAGGTTTTCTAAAACTTTTAACTCTTGTGTTTTTAACATTAATTTCACATAACAATGTTTATCCCCCATAACACTGTGTAGAAAATAATCTAGTTTAGCACAAAGTTCATGTGACAAATTAATTGTTCTTGCTGGCTTAAGATAACAGGCAAATCTGGGTGCTTGAAACAAACATTTGGGTAGGAGTTTTGTATTTTTAAACTTTACATCTCTACCTCCAAAATAGACCAAAGGCAGAATCCACAACCAAAAGGATTTAGGAATCTTGCTCTTGCAGAGTCTCTCTGCAGGAAAAGGAATTGCCCAGCAGCGTTCCTGAGGAACCTGTCGAGCAGGTAGTTGATTTCAGAATTAGCCTGGTGAACCCTGAGTAGAGAGACCTGCTTGGTGATGTTCACCTCAGTACCACTACCTCTGACGCCACCTACACAACCAAGTGAGGGTCAACAGTGTTTCAATATTAGTGAGTGATGTTTTTAAGGTATCCTGAATGTCCAGTGCATTCAGCATTACAGCTTACACTATTGACATTACATCCATAACTAAATGTAGACCACATCTAAGTGTCTTCTGAATAGCATGGTGGTAGCTCAGCCTTCAGAGATCATTCAGTGAGAGGACTTAACAAATGACTCAGTCAGTCAGGGGACTGATCCCAAATATTCAAATAGGAGAGCACTACAGTTATTAGTCTCCTTGACCAAGGCCCCTAACCCCATTAGTACTTCAGCTACTTAGGGTAAAAGTTCAATTTTGCATAAGTATAAATTCAAGATGCCAGAACACATGTACCTGTCTAACACCTGTGTGACCATTATGTCTGGACCATTAGCATGTCAACATGAGGCTAATTAGCCAGTGAATTATTAATTTAATTTGATGCTTGAGGGCACAAACTAAATTTACCCTCTAGATTTGCTATGTAGAAAAGCTGCTTACCAAATGCATCTAGGTCATATTAGGAAAAGGAAAACAGATTAGCTCACTAGATAGATATTATTATCTTATTACTATTAGCTTATTATTGTCGATTCTTAAAATTTCTGTGTTAATAGCCAGGGAAGCAATTTCACATTAGGATGTATTACTTTAATCTTGGCTCAAATTGGTAACAATATCATGCTAATTTCTTCTCTCAGATCCAAACAACATTAGTGATTGTCTGATGCGAAGCACTGGTTGGTACAGTCCCTCATTAGTCAAACAGCTGACACATTTGGCTAGCGGTGAGATAAATGCTCCTCTGTCTTCTTTGCCACAGATGCAGCACATCTTTGGTAATTTGCCGGAATTGAAAGGTATCCAAGTACATTGAATAAGGTGCCACAGCATGAGCTTCGGCACATCTGGGGCGTGAGAGGCAAAGCGTAGAGGATGAGATCATTTTGGGAAGTCATGAGGAAGCCATTTCTTCCCTATTAATGCATGTCGACTCTTGGGTGCTGTATGTGCCACCGAAGAAAAAGAACGATCAGACTGCAGCGTTCATCTTACATAAGTACAATTGATGGAAAGAAAAGAGCCAGGCTTTACTTCCCTATGTAGGGAATGTAGGAATTCTTTAATCTGACAGAGAATGTGACGTGCATGGTTATGTAGGGAATGTAGGGATTATTTGATCTGACAGAGAGTGCAATGTGCATGGTTATGTAGGGAATGTAGGAATTCTTTAATCTGACAGAGAGTGCGATGTGCGTGGTTATGTTGGGAATGTAGGGATTATTTAATCTGACAGAGAGTATGACGTGCACAGTTATGTAGGGAATGTAGGGATTATTTAATCTGACAGAGAGTGCGATGTGCATGGTTATGTAGGGAATGTAGGCATTATTTAATCTGACAGAGAGTGCAACATGTATGGTTATGTTAAAGTGCTTTAGGGCCAGGTTGTGTGATCATCTCTGGTTGTTTTGTACTGCTTATTGTGACATCAGCAGTGAGGGAGTGGAATACTAAACCAGTAATTTCTCCAGATGCTTCAACTTGAATTCGTATCACAGACAGGCTTCTGCAGTCTTAGCCGAGCAGCGTTTGGCAGGACCTGTGGGCTTATAAAGGGAGATGAGGATGGTTAATGTGATGGGTAACACCTGTGTGTGATAAACTGAGGAACTGGACAGGTATAATTGGGGGTGTGCATTGTTGATGGGCGTGTCTCTGTATGCGGGTGCCTGCCGCACCGTGACACTTATGAGCACTGGCAAACTATTTATTATATTTAGCTTGAGTCACACAGCGGTACCAGTCCCTGCACACATTCAAAACAGTCCAGACATTTTGATCTTTCACTGGCTTATTTCACAAAGAAAATCAGACTCTGAGAAAATCAGTGCCGCATTCTTTAAGTTGGGAAAATTTCTTTTTTAGCCGATGTAATGTTTTACCAAATGTGACTGACTTCTATTTCTCTTTCTGCATAATCAAGCAAAGGCCTAAGGGAGTGATGGGTTGCATTACACTGTCATTTATGGATATTTGGTGATAATATAAAACAATAACATAGCGATTAAAGCTACTTCTAAAAGCAATATTACTTCACAAATAAGAGTAGTGTTGCTGTTTATTCACTGGCCTGGGACCTGTTTCCCAAAGGCTTCGTAAAACAAAAATCATTTTTAAAGGGCAAGAATTACACTGAACTCTCTATCTCTCATTTAAGATGACCTTAACACTGCAATGATTTTGGGAAATGGGGCTCTATTTTGTTTGTCAGATGACAAACAAACATGGCATTGAGGATTATTTCTTCATTCTCAGTATAAAGCCCATTTAAAAGGACTTCAAGCATGTTCAATCCTAATGTACTTATGAAGTATAACATTTGGAACTAAAGTCTTAAATCTTTAGAATTAAAGTCAAGCAAAGTTTAAAGTTTAAAATAAAGCACTTGGTCACTAGAAACTTCATTTGAAATGCACTCCGATGCCACAGGTCTGGAGGATCAGTGCACCATGCAGTCATCTTTGAGATGATTGTACCAGCTACTGATGACGTCAGTTCAGGTACAGGAGGGGTCAGGCTGAGCCTGAGGGAAACTGTTACAAAAGCACAGACTGAGGAGGTGTCTTTGCCAGTCGCCTAGATACGCTGACCTTTGACCCAGGTAGATGATTGAGAGGAATCAGGTGGGCAGAGGAATGAATAATTGAACTATACCTCCAGCTGAGTCCATAACACATACAAAAAAAAACTCCACATGAGTTTTTTTTTGTATGTGTGTGAAATTTAGTTAAAAAAATATATGTGACTAAGTCATCTGAATTATTCTATCAGGCAGTGAAAGTAAATCTGTTTTGCATACTAAGCAAATATCAAAGAGTCTAGACTTTTTCCTCTTAAAGACATCAATTGCTCTTTCATCAATTATTTTTAATCATACCAAGCAAAACTTTGACATTAACTTCAACATCACCCTCTGAAGTTTTAGAGGTCATTACAGCTGAGGTGACTCATACCATTTTAACAAATTTTCACTGTTATTCATCATGTACTCTGACAATATAAATATAAATCCATTAGCACCTACTTATGATTAAATTGGGCTAATAATTAATGTACCAACATAACATTTTTTGGATTTGACAGTCCCTTGAGTCAGGCAATTGTGCTGAGCTAAACCTATCAACAGAGTTGCCAGAGATTGAAAAAATCATCTTTCTCCAACTGAAGATAAGAATGAGCTGGAAGCACTCATAGATTCAACAGTTACTACAGTAGCAAGTCTCACAAAAACAAAACTACTAACAAATGACCCTCAGGAGGAGGTGATCATCGCGCGCATGATTGAAACAATACAAGGAGAAAATGGTGAGCATTTTTTCTCACGGCCCCTCTAGAAATCCTGAGTGCACCACACAGTGAGGAAACTAGCAAAAAGGAGACAGATGACCCAGATAGTGATCTGACTCCAAACCTCATTTCAGAGGATGGCTTACCATTATCACAGAGTGATGAACATCCTGATGCCCAATAGAAGCCTGTTCCAGCTAGGCACCCAAGTACTAACAAGATATCAATCAGAGGGTGACATCACTTCAACATCAGTCACAATGATGCAGTCTTTGCTAATCCCAGCAACAGTGGCCCCTCCCTATGAGAACTCTGAGTTGCCAGTTACAACAGATTCGGCCATCACTCTACAACCCCCAACAGTGCCATTACCGTCACTCATTACCATAATTACCATCACTCTACAGCCCCCAAACAGTGCTATTACCTAATGAGGAGGAAGAGTCTATTGCTCTTCAAAAGGAGGAAGGGGCTTCATGTGGACATTGAAATAAAAGTTCACATGTTTCTGTCAGGTCCAGAGGAAGAGGCTAAAGATCCAGACCCTGAGAAGCCAGTAAAATACCAGGAGGAAGCTGAGGTTGAACAAACTGACAAACCAGCTGAGCTAGAGGACAATCTGAAAAAGAGGTGCAAATGGCAGAAGGGATTGAATTGACAAAAATTAAAGAAGAAGCTGGACTGTATGAACTTTGGGAGGAGACAGAAGCATTGATTAACAAAAAAAGAGGTTGAAGCACCAGAACCTGAGGAGGATGATAAGGAGGAAGACCTGACAGTGTCAGACCTGAGGAAGAGTCCAGTGAACCTCCTGTAGACATGACGAAATCTAAGGAGGGCATAAATGAACTTGTTAATTTCATCCACAGAGTGAGTTTTCAGAGGCACCTGCTATCAGTGAAGATGTTAAAGAACCTTCTTAGTCAACACGGGTCACAACATCCAAGCACACTCCAACTGCTGCTCATCCTGGAGAAACGACTAAGGACATCACTGAAGACAGCTGTACAGGAAGAGGAACAGTTGTTACCTGCTGAGGAAACTGAAATCATCAAGAGAGGTGAACATCGTCTTATGTTAGGACAAAGTCATATCTCATACTAATCATGCTGAGAGGGAGACATATTACTTAATTAAAGGCAGTAAATCTCCATACTTCAACTGTGCAGTTATGTTAGTCCTAATAATTCTTCCAATCTCTCTGAGAATTAAGATACTATTTTTAGATCTTTTGCTGCCTAGAATGTAATGAAACACACATTAAACATGTCTTTAGAACTGAATTTCATGCTGTGTCTCATAGTTTTGCCACAGTTTACCCTGTGCGCCATATGTTTACACAGTTTACCCTGCAAAATCATTGTCTGTGCATTACTTCAGTCAGTACTGTCAGTTCAGTAGAACTAAGGCCATTGTGAAGGGAAAACAGTGCTTTATGATTCAGCCATGTTATGGAGGACTGTGAATAAAATAGTACCATTAAACAGTGCTACACAACAAACCTTCAGCAGTGCTGATAAAAAAACTGATTGGAAGAAGCAGGGAAATAATGCATCATAAATCATATATCATAAATCAGAAATGGTCTCATATTCATGCCAGTTTGTAATACTCGTTAAAAGTCCCTTATACAGAAGATTACAATGGAAAGTTAAATTTCAGCACTAAAGTACCAGATGAGGTCACTGAGGTTATCAGTCCCAAAAGAGACCCCTTTGATTGCATCTCCTCCAGCTTTGTATATCTGGATATAGTGGGCTAACACCACCCTCTCCTTTGGAGGAGCCTTCTCCAGTCTGCAGTTATGGAGGAAGATGGACCTGCTGGGACACAGGAGATGGAAGGAAGCAAACAGGAGGCTTTGCCTGAAAGCAACTTAGCCACTGAGGTGCAAGACCTGGCCTGGTCAGAGAGCTGGATCAAACGGATATGGTGTGCACAGAGAACATCTCCTCAGTCAGAGTGGTTGGTGCGTTTACCCAAATGAAGTCCTTTGAGGGAACGGCCAACCTGCTGCTGAATGTCCTAATCACTCCCTTGATGACCACAGCCAGCAAAGACACTAAATTGGTGGTGTCCTTCAGGCTGTGTCTTACAAACAAGCTGTGTCTTACAAACAGGCTGTGTCTTACAAACATGATGTTTTTTTGACGACCTCTTTAACAAGAGCTCTTCAGAATACAGAGCACCGGGACACAGATTTTTTAAATCTTTGCTGCTGCTTTTAACGTCATTAATGCAAAAACATTTTTCATATTTTTTCTTTAAATTTTAGGATTTAAAAATGCGTTTGTGTGCTAGAACAAGAGATCGCCTCTTGCATCCTTAACAGTATATTAAATGTTTCACATATCTTTGACTGACTGTCACAAAGATTAAGTTAAAAAAAAAACCCACAAAACACAATTCCATTTTATTTTAACCAGTTATGTATTTGTTCATTTCAGAACAGAGCTGTAGCAACTGCAGATGCTGAAATCATGACTCTTCAGAGAACACTTCCCTATGTAGCGTTCCCTATGTAGCCTTCCCTACGTAGGGGGGGGGGGGGACTTCAACTCCCCCCCAAAAAAACCCAAAACAGACACCTCAGTGTGAGAGCAGAAAGAGCAGCGTCACATATGCAAAGCAGCGGCAGTGTGAGATCTTTCAGTTCAAAGCGCCACTTTCCCGAATGATCCTGTCAAAGAGCTAATCTACAAATTCAAAGCCCTGTCTGCCACTGAGGTCTCTGGATAGGCTCATTATTGTCTTATACAAAGGCATCTTGTGGGGTGGCTTGTTTCCTGTCTGCCCTGGGGTGAGGAAGAAAAAAACACTCAGCTCCTGAGCACCTTTGCCTGGCCGAAATCCAACACAGCTAGGATGGTGTTGTAATGACAAAAGCAACAAATTAGCCAGTGTGCAAGACAGTTGTGGTTTTCTTCACAGGTTGACATCCTCTTTCATCCCCCGATGAGGTAAAATCACCCCGATACACAGATACAAACACACTTACACCACCACCCTTCAAAACAGCATCAGATAATTCAATAAAAATAAACAGATAAATAAATATACATCCATACATCTACAATGTTCATAGTTTACAGATTCTTGTTAACTGAGGTTTGTATTTTTGATTGTCATCATAATCATATATGGTTCCCAGAGATTGATAAACTCTCCTTGTTTGCCCCTTACAATGTATGTGAGTCTCTCTATTCCAGTAGAGTTAGAGAGTTCCTTTATCCACATTCCCAATGTAGGACCTTCCATGCCCTTCCAACACAGTATAATAGCCCTTCTGGCCTGAAGACATCCACTACTGGGTACTGTTTCGGTGTTTGCAAAAAGTTCTTCAGATATATCCCAAGCAAACAGCGTTTGGCATTTAAAGGGACTTTGGCACTAAACATCTCTGACAAACACTTTATAACACCGCTCCAAAAATTCATTCAATTAGTACAGATATCTGGAATATTAGCAGACAATGGATGGAATTTAACAGGCGTTATATACATTCTCATTAGCCGTTTGTATTGAAATAAACGAAAAGGTGGTAAACATATTATCTTTATGTCTTGAGGACACGTAACTTTTAAACTGTAAATATTTGAAAAAGTGTTTCTTGGGAATTTTGTATCTTTGACATAGAATCATACTTGAATGGGATTATTTCCTTTGACTCTGAAGTTATCTTCACACTTAAATATCTGAAACCTTCTGTAGTTGTTATAATTGTTATAATTATCTTCACACTCAAATATCTGAAACCTTCTATAGTTGTTAAAATTGTTATAATTATCTTCACACTCAAATATCTGAAACCTTCTATAGTTGTTGCGAATGGTGTATTTAATGTGGGATTGTATTTTTCTTCTTTGTTGAATAACATCAGTACTGATTTGAAATAGTTCATTTTATATCCAGAACATTTTTCAAAATGTTTGCTTAATGTAATCAATGGATGATTCTATTTTTTAATTTTGACAAGAAAAAAATTATATTATAAGGAAATGCGATGATTTGTTCCCCCAGTTGTAATTCCCTGTATTTCTGTATGTGTTTGTATGGCTGTGGCTAGGGGTTCAGTCGCTAATATAAATAACAGTGGTAATAACGGACAGCCCTGTTGAGAAGATCTCTGGAGGTTGAAAGATCTCAACGGATCTCAACTGTTGGTTTCATTCATAGTAGTTTAATCTATTTAAGAAAAATGTTACCAAAACCAAATCTGGGAAGCATATCAAATAGGTAGTTTCATTCTATCCTATCAAATGTTTGACAGGCATCTACTGATAGCTTTGTCGTATCTAACGCATTGCATTTTTCATTTTTTAGAACTCTTCTAATGTTATGATACTTTTCTGTATGGAACCTTGCTGGTCACCATTAATGCATCGTGGAAGATATTTATCCAATCTTCTTCATAGTGCTTTGCATAATATTTTCGTATCACATCCTATTAAACTAATTGGTCTATAAGAGGTACATTCATTTGGGGGTTATTTGCTTTTAATATTAGAGTTATTAAAGCTAATCTGAGTGAATCTGAAGCTTTCCTTTATTAAATGATTCTTCATACATATCCAGAAGTGGTTTGACAAGCTTTTAATGAATGTTTTATAAAACTGTTGGTACACCGTCTGGTCCTGGTGTTTTTACCCCTTTTCATAACCCCTATTGCATTAAAGAGTTCCTCTGTTGTTAGTGGACTATGTTGTTCTCTCATCTTCTGATATCCTCTGAAATTGTAACTGGGCAAGAAATGTATTCTGATCCTCCCTGTTTTCTGCATATTCTGATTTGTATAGCAGTTCATCAAAGTCTCTAAAATTAAAGTTGATCTCATGCGGCTCTGTAGTTGAATTGCAACATATTTTATACAGACTTTATACTCGTGAATTCTCTCTGTTTGCATGATCTTTAACACTCCAGGACAGTAATTTTCTTGTTTTTTTCCCCCTTGGTCATAGTAGGTTTGTTTAATGCACCTTAGACTCTTGGCTACAATATCAGACATCAATTTATCATATAGTCAGAAAGTCAGAAAGATTCAGTAATTTTCCAGTATCATTGTCTTCATAGATTCTATTTTCAAGTTTTTTTTTTTATTTTATTTGGCTTTCCAGTGTTTGCAATTCTTGATTATTATGCAATGGTTTAGAAATGTTGCAACTAATCATTTCTCCTCTTATATAAGCTTTAAATGCTTCCCATCTCACACCAGCTGTAGTTTCATCTCCATTCAGTTCAAATATTTATTACTGCTGCTTTGTATGAATTTAATAAAGGCTGCGTCCTGTAACAGATATGTTTGTAACTTCCATCTTAAACATTGTTCCAACCTGCCTAATTGAATTTCCATTCACACGGCTGCATGGTTGCTGATTACTATACATTGTACCAACATTTTTTAACATTGGGCTGTAGATCCATTGAGATTAAGAAATCATCAATATAAGAATGGGCTTATGTGAGCTTGAGTAGCAGGAGTATTCTCTGTCATTAGGGTTCTAGTAAAATCATTCCTGATTATTTTGGGGAGGGGGGACGTAGTTTCTCAAGTGTCGCATTTGCAGATGTTTACTAGGCATTGGAAATGAGAGCTTGTTACAAGAGGTCTTGTTTTATTGCCCTCTTCAAGAATTGCGCTTGTGTGAAGGGAATGTGCCGTAATTGAAGACAAGGTTTTAATGTAATCCACAATTACTGCCTTTTTTTTAACCATGCAAGAAATAAATTCAAAGGTTGATATAAGTGCTTTGTTTCCGGTCTCAAGAGTGTTGTTTTAGCAAGATGATTATCTTTAGTCCACATGGACCACTAGAAGCCACTATAATATTGTTGCCTGAACCCAAAATTCCCTGTGGTTCTATTTTGAAGCTTTTTTATTTTTTGCTTTTAAACAGACTGTGTTTGTAAATCATGTGGTCCTAAAACCTCATTAATGACAGACCATTTGAGTTTATATTATTTCTTTCACCTTAATATAATTGTAAGACCTGAAAACAACATTCAGGCCAAGAAGCAAACCCTGCCATGTTTTATGACAAACTGTTTCTGAAACGTGGTGGAGTGAGGTGAGGTGAACCTCATAACTTCTGCCTTTTCTGCTTCCTCTTTGTACCTGCTACCCCACCTGCAATTGAGCCTTGACCGGCATCAAGCACACAGAGATCCTGAACTTCTAAGAACGGGAGTGTGGGGGTGGACACACAGATGTGGTTCGGCCAAGTCTGTGTCCTACAGCCTAACGCACATGGAACCTGAGCAGTGCCATTTATCATTAACACAAAGCAATACTCAAGGGGTAATGAACGTTTGCCGTGAGAATGCAGCTGACCGACTTTGATTAAACTCCAGGGCAGTGCAGCTTTGTTTCGATTTTAACTACCTAACTACCTTGTTTGTAAACCACACTTATCTTTATGTTGAAATGTTCAGTTGTGAAAAAGATTCTCTCAAATCACCACAGCGACTGGATTCTGGGTACTCATTAAACCCAAAGCCTCAACCTGTCCTCAGTAATTCAGCTCTGCCTCAGAACCAAAGAGCATAATGAAAGCTAGACTACAGCAGGCCATTCATTAATAATAATGTGACCAAGTTTACCCAACCCTGTAGGTGATCAAGTTCTTGCCCTTCAGTGAGGGTGACCCCCTGTGTGCCCGTGCGACCCAGACTCCATCGCTGGGATCGGGGCGACGTCACCGTTGACAAACTCCCTTGCCAGAACTCCGTGTCCTGCAGCCCTGATTTCTGTCTCAACGGCGATTCTTGCAGATACACATCGTATAAACAGGAGTAAAGCAAGAACCACATAATAAAATCCAAGAACTGAATTACACATGAATTGTGTGAATTGGTATGGAGAAGTGCAGCTCTGATTAGTGTACTTTATGTTTTTGAAGAGACTTGCTGTTCTGCATCATCATAGTTCAGTCAAGTTTTGACAGTGCGTTGGTTAATTAGTAGTGGGACATTTTGTCCATTACCGCTAAAATGTAGTCTTGTCTGTGCAAATGGGCAAATACTACAAGTGAAACACACACCTGCATGTTTGTTTTTCACTCTACTTGTGTAGATTTAGTCAATAAAATTAGATAATCAACAGACTAGCTAATCCCATACCCTGACCATTACACTGATCCCTGAGAATTAATCATGAAAAATTAAGGTTTATCAAAACCTTAGAAAACAAAATGCATCTTCGCACATTAGGGAGTCACATAGGCACTAAGAGATCTCAGCACTGTTACCAACTGTTTCACTTGAATGTTTCTAAATCCCCCTCAGGCATGTTATGGTACGTCTCCACAGACCTACCACACCTTCTCCTAGACTGCATCACTGGGGTTTTAACATCATGTCACTCATGTTGTCTGTATATAAGAAATGCATTCAGACTACAAAGAAACTGACTTTCTAGTTTCGTCTTTTTGTCGTTGTCATATTTCATTTCATGTCTCTTTTGTCATTGATTTTTTTATGTACTTACAGTGACCATTTTGATTTTGATATAGACCAGCCAACTTGACTCTAGAACTCTAGAGTACCAGTACTTGTACGGCATGAGTTTATAGGTGTCCTGCAAAGTGTTTATGGTAATAAGGGAGACAAGTTAAAAAAAAAAAAATCTAATTTTGAATCTCTTCATGACTAGAAGCGAGAAATTACTAGTGAGGTTTTGCCAAAAGATCAAGGTGATTATTCCTGTCTCTATTATTTTCTTGTCTAAAAGCCTTTATAAGGTTTCTGTGAATATGTAATAATTGGAATGTGATGTTTTGAAAATGTGAGATCACACTCTTTAGTTGCTTAAATTTAGGCAAAGTGAGAGTGTAGTCAACTGCTAACAGTCTAGAATGTGAATATGAATAGCATATCCAGGGCCTTCAGTGAAATACAGGTCTGTAGCATTATTATAATGTATTTTGCGCTGCATATATTGAATAGCTGTCACGTTGCGAGTCCAGGGAGCTGTAAAAAGCGAAACCGACTCCAACGTGCATTAGTTCATGACAACCGTTTTTTTTTCGCTTTTACATTCAACATAGACAACTGAGAGACAACGCTTACCAACGACGAACCAACATAGACCGACAGGGACCTAGTGACATGCACACGCTTATGTACACACACCCT
>JAOXYF010000005.1:2907210-2919488 GCA_028565775.1 Sternarchorhynchus goeldii
ACACACAAACACACACACACAAACACACACACACAAACACACACACACAAACACACACACACAAACACACACACACACACAAACACACACACACACACAAGTTCGTTGTCCATATTATCTACACTCTTGGGAACAACCTGATGACTTTTTTGTTGTTGTTATTTAAATTTGACCCATTTAATTCCCAATTTAGTCATTAGGTAACCGCCTCATCATACATCAGCTACTGGTCGTCAGAAAGCACAAACGTCTGTGATTGGTTAATGTCGCACTGACTGACAGGGGAACACCCACAGCAGCACCAATTAGCTCCCCTGGGCTCCCAGCCAGGGCTGTGACATCATCAGGGCTCGACTGCCAATTTCAGGATGAATACTTTGCTGTTGTACCCCCCGGGTGGTTTCTGAGTAAACATGTTATGGGATTATGAAGAACATCTTATTTCGGTGGGCAGAGTTTGCACATTTGTGCAATTTTGTGTGGATCTGGTTTAGTCTGGACCATTCAATTACAAGCAGAACTAGTGTAGTTTATAATGCCAGTTTTAATCTGTAATTTAATGCCATTTGTACTGAGGGAACCATTAAGTACGAGGAACCCACTCACACATTCTAAGGACTCTCTATGTATGCGTGTGTGTGTGTGTATGTGTGTGTGTGTGTGTGTGTGTACGCGTGCCTGCCTGCGAGAGAGAGAGATGAGTGAGGGTGTGAGTGCGAGTGTGTTGAAGCTTGTTCTGGAGGAAGGTAATTTCAGTTTCCTGCCCTCAGATTCCTCCAAATGGCTCAGAGGAATAATAGAGCCCCTGTTGGTTCATAGAGAGCTCAGTCTTCTAACACAAACAGTACAGCCTCAAGAAAAAGAGCAGAAAGCCTTTAGACTCATCACACACTAATCCCGTTCTTTCATTTATGAAGAAGCGATGGTATTAGTCAAGTGAGGGTGTGTGTGTGTGTGTGTGTGTGTGTGTGTGTGTGTGTGAGTGTGTTACTCAGCAGGCCTGGCGTTATGATGGTGTAATCCTTCATTAGTGGTAACACAGCACATCAGTGAGATACTAAATGACATGGAGATGCCCTGTTCGGGGAACATACTCTAACTAACCTTCAGAGATGATGTTTGTGTGTGTGTGTGTGTGTGTGTGTGTGTGTACAAGGAAATAAAGGACCATGTTTTGCTCTGTTCGAACCTAGTTTATGTTAATGTAGATACTATGCGTGTGCGCACATACGTGTGTGTGTGTGAATTTGACATAACGGCGGTGCTTTAAAGTGATCGTGAGAGTGCGAGGTCACTGGAGATCCAGCAGAGTGAAGTTTGGGGTATGAATCATGTTACACAAACAAACGCCAGTCGACCAACACACGCCGCCCGGACCCTTTCCATCGACCCAGTGGCGCTGAGCCTGTGTGGCCAATTTAAATGCAATCTAGCTTTGAGTCTTACAAAATGTAGCTGGGACATCTCAAAATTCATAGTGGCTAAAATTGGGTTTGAGGAGATATGGTAATGAGGTCATAACCTACATGGTAAGGCTCTTCAGTTTTTGTGGTGCAGGAAAACTGTAAAAATAGAGGAGACCAGTATTAAACGGAGCTCATTCAGAGGGAATCCAATCCGTGGAAAAGTGATTCCTTCTCCAGTGTTTCCTTGATTTGGGTTTAATTATCTCTTTGCCATTAGAGCAAAATGTGTGATTGGGAGATAGACGGGGGAAATTTGCTTGAATGTGCGATTCTTCAGGTTGTGCGTTTGGTTTCAGGATTTTTAAAATGATGCTCATGCCGATGTTTAATAGGTAAATATCTACTACATGAAGCTGTTAATAGCTAAACGTTAGCATGAAGCGCTAAGGTGCTCTCGAGTGGCAGATTGCAGATGCATGCTGGGTAGTGGGGTGTGGGATCTGGGTAGGGTCAGACTGAGCTAGGATCAGGGTCAAAGACAAACAGGACGTTATGTATATGCATCTTACTTCACACTCTCAGGGGATGATGGGACACTGCCATTACTGAGAGAAGAGAGAGAACATACAGAGAGAGAGAGAGAGAGAGAGAGAGAGAGAGAGAGATAGCAGTTAAAAGGTCTTCAAGAGAACAATGCTCTTCAAAGAGATGAGGCACTGTCCAAACCTGGAGCACAGCCAAAGACTGTCAGCTCATCTCCCTCCCCTCTCAGACTGAAGAAAATGGATGATTTCTCATTACACACTCGCCTTGAGAAGGTGGACACAAGCTGAACACCACCAGAACTTAAAGTATCGAGGCAACAGGGGAGGGGGGGGGGGGATTCCTTTTCTAAGCATAATACTCAAAGCATAATACATATGGTAAACAGAATTAGGATATTCAATTCCAGTGTGTGTTTGCGTGTGTGTGTCTGTGTGTACCTTCGGAGTCCAGCTTCGAATTGCGTCTCCTCTGGAATAAGCTCCGCCTCACTCTGAGCTATTCTCATAGCCAGCTCTCGGTCCCGCCTCTCCTGCTCAAGCACCGCCTGTCGGGCTGCCTCCTCTTCTCGCTCCGCCTCTAGCTGCCGCTCCATCTCCTCCTACCAAAGCAGAGACGTTACTTTACTCTCTAAGTAATTACACCAGTACTATAATCACACAATAAGAACCATTTAAAGCCGTTTTATACCTTAAAGAACTGCACACAGCATAAGGAGACTTGCTTTACTTACAAATCAACACTTTTCTCATCTCTGGTATTTCAATTCAGGGCCCAACTTCCAAAAACTCAAACTGAGGCCCAGGCAGAACATCTCAATCCAAGTCATTTTTTAATTCGTATTTTAAAATTTATTTACAATATATTTATTGACACCTGAGCCAGTGAAGAGAGTACAGGACCTGAGAGGGAACTGCTTAATAACCAGTGGTGAAGGGAAGAGAGACGGAAGGAGAGAAAGACAGAGAGAGAGAGAGAGAGAGAGAGAGAGAGAGGGGGAACAAGACAGAGGAGACGGAGAAAGTGTGTAAAGAAGAGGGAATGAAAGCAAAGGACAGAGAGAGGAAAAAAGAAACTTTGCCTCTGCATTTATCTGAAGCCTTCTTTCATAACTTCATAACTTATCTCCTCAAAAGCACTGGTAAAGGACCTAATCAAATGATTAAATAACCCTCTCCACCTGGCAGATGGAGGATGGAAAGGCGGCGCCTGGACGGGTTGTTCTAGTTTGTAGAAGAACCCTTAGGCGAGGTGACCTTCATCGCCACAGAACATCGCCATCATCTCGCCTCCAGAATGTATTTCGCACCTTCTGCCTCCTCCCGTCTTTCTCTCTCTCTCTCTCTCTCCTTCTCTCCCTCATGTTGTGGTCCATGGTTCAACTGACCATAAACTTTGCACAAAGCCATTTTTGTCATTCCACATTGGGCAAATGAACGAGTGAAGGACGGAATGAACGAGTGAAGAACGGAATGAACGAGTGAACAAGTGAATGAATGAGTGAAGAACGGAATGAACGAGTGAACAAGTGAATGAACGAGTGAACAAGTGAATGAATAAGTAAGGGAGTGACTGACCACCAGGGGATGTGCACCTGCTCCTCCTCTCTCTCTTTTTCTACCAATCCATCACCCCTGATCAGACTATATATTTTCCTTTCCGCTTACATCTCTAGCTACGTGTTCCTCTGCCTCCATCCCATCACCCGTCCATGCAGTCCTGTGTGCGTGACGATCTGTGACGTAATAAGGACGTCGAACTTCAGTTCCATCCTCGAATGTTCCTTTATGTAAGTGGCATCAAGAGATGCAGCTACTCACACAAAACCACAATCCTGTCTGATGTTTTTAAAATAGTGCCGCAGGAATGAGCTGTTCTCCCTGAGAGCGAGGCTGCGAGTGTGAACGTTCCAGCGTGAACCCGAGGTGAGAACTCTTAATTTGCAACAGCTCCCCTGAGTGCTTGTTCTGAAAGTCCCGAGGATGTTGGAGCGCGTGCGTGCGTCGGACAGGAGAATACGGGGGGGGGAGAAGAGAGAAGGAGAGAGGGGAGATAGAAACGACTGTGGCTATAAGCCACAGGACAGAAGCTCTTTTCTGATGGACTATATGTAGTCTGTATGTATACACGCAGTCTGTGCTGAAGAAGGCTTTTGTGCATGAAGAACAGAGAAGTTCAGATGCCTCAATAAATTACTTTTGTTTTAATTCATTTTCACGTGGGACGTTTAAATTCCTGCATCATTATGGTCATAGTTTCAGTAGAAAGAACCACATAATATACCATATATCTGCATGGCACATCTTTATGTTTGCTATAAGGGCAGTGATTATTATTATTATTATTGTGTTGAATACTTTATCGTATTTGATCCATGACATTTTTATATAAGGTTATGCAAAAATAAGGTTTTTTTGTTTTTTTTGGAGGCGTCTTATCTCAACATAATTTATGTTACTACTGTCATGTGGGGAGGGCGGAGTTAGGTATGGAGCCCCGCCCACCAGATTGTGGTTTGGCATTGCCATTGGTTCACCTGCAGTCTCCGTTCCTCTTCCTCTCGCTTCTTCCTCGCCTCTTCCTCCTGTTTCCTCTTCAGCTCCATCTCAGCTTTCCTGGGGGTGTGGGGGAGAGAGAGAGAAAGAGGGAAAAGAGAGAAAGAGAGAACAGTGAGAATGAGCAAGCAAACGAGTGAATGAGTCGGGGCAGGACAAGTGTCTTTAATGGAGATGGGACTCTGCGTTCCATAACCAGACTGATGCGCGAGCAAGGTCAGAGAGAGAGAGAGAGAGAGAGAAAGAGAGAGTGAGAGAGAGAGAGGAGAGAGAGAGAGAGGAGAGAGACTGGCTCTGTTGCTTCAGTTATGCCATTAGCCATCCCCACCAGCATTTTCCGCCATTCCACAGCACCCTGCTCCCATCCCCCAATCAATAACCCGCCTGTCTCAGCACTTCAAAGGATGTCTGCTCCGACAGGACGCCTTCACTCCTGCCCTCCCGCCCGTTACGGACTACATGACTTTATTAACTCCTCATGCGGCCGCGCTCCATCTCCTCCGCCTTGATTACTGCGTCGTTCAGCCCCCGCTACAGCGCCCTCCACTCGAGGGGTGGGTGGGGGTTGCACGAGCGAGGGCCCAGGCTCCACCCTCACGGCCCTGTCCTGAACTCAGGCCAGTTCTGAGAGTGATCCAGGGGCGGTGGGACCCAATAAACACTGAGGACAAAGTCCATCTCTCCTTTACTCTGATGCTGCCCCAACTGGACCAACTTATTGATTTTCTACCCCCCCCCCCCTCCCCTCACTCATCTTAATTTCTTTCTAATGTTCTCTCCTTCCTTCAAACCCCTCCCCTTACAGGCGTCTCTCCTCCTCCTCCTGCTTGCGTTGCTGTTCTTCTTCCTCCCTCCTCTTCCTCTCGCGCTCCATCTCCTCCTGAATGCGCCGCAGTCTCTCGCGCTCCTCTTCCTCCTGTCTCTGCCTCTGCATGGCCGTCAGCAGCTGCTCCGAGCGTCTCACCAGCGCCTGGTGCTCGGCGTCCATCTCCACACGGCTCATGACCGTAGCCTGGCCAGGAAGACACGGCAGCGGCCTTTCAGTAAAACGCCACACACACACAAACACGCCTACACACACACTCTCACACGCCTTCTCCAACATCGTAAAAACTGCTGTTGTAAATCCTAACAAATCACCACACTGCTCCACAGTCTCTCAGAGGCATGGACCCACACCCAATCTCAGAAGCCTCCATCTCTGAAACCACACCTCAAGGCCATCTCTCCACCTCCTACTACAGTGCCCGTTGCGAGAACCTCAGCACCTCGGGCCTGGCCACCTCATTAGCCTACTCATGCATATTCATATCTATATTCAAATTTGGGTGCCAGCCATGCTTACTTAACACTGTAGGCTATCAATTTGAATGTTAGAGTCAGCGGCCAATGAGACACGGGGTCAGTTAATATGCAACAGCAGATGCTGAGATGACAGTCCTCTCGTCTCTCGGTGAACAGAGCAGACAAGTGCTGGCATATTCGAGAGAATATATGGCACATCTTGTAACGGACATGGTTGAGTAAAGGCACATATACTAAGGTCAATGAGCAGACCTGAAGTTCTCAAGCCTCCCAGAGGAACGGCGTGGAAGTGGGTCTGACCGGCATCATACATGAGGGAAAGTCGAATAAAAATGGCATCATTACACTGACGGCCCATGTATGAACTTTAAAGGGTTACCTTCTAAAACAACTCGGACTCTGCTGGATAAACTGCACAGTTTCATTGGTTGAGTTAAAGCTTCTTCTCCACCAGTGCTCTGCGTGGATGTGTGTGTCTCCTAATGGTGCACCAGTCTGACTGTCGCTTTATTGAAAGGAAAGGACTTGTGCTGGGCCTCTATAGGCCTCAGTCTGCCCTGAGAGATGTGCTGGGAAAGCCTGGTCAGTCTAGAACACGCACACTCGCACTCTCGCTCGCACGCACGCAGGCACGCTCGCACAGGGCACCTTGATCCGCAGAGAGAGGGCGTTGATGGAGGAGTCCAGGTCCTGGATCTGTTTACTCATTTCCTGCTTGCCTTCCTTGAGACCAGATACCACCTCGTTAAACGTGTCCATCCTCTTCCTCAGGTTCCGTACCTTCACCAGGGCGTCGATGCTGTCACACACACACACACACACACACACACACACACACACACACACACAGATCGTGGGATTTGCCATTAAAACCTTCTCTTATAGTTCATCTGGTAGAACAAGTAGACAAGGTCCTATTTCCATGACACACACCACAATCCTGGCATTTTTATTGTCTCTCTATAAGAGACCAGCAGGTTGCAGGAGATGGACATGCAGTCATCTTCACTGTGGGATGTAAAGTATCGTGTCTTGTGACCCCCCCAGCCTCCCCCCCCCACTCTGGACGAACGCTCACCGAGGTTTGTGCTTTCGTTTACACAGCCACATGCGCACGTTCTTCTGCATCTGGATACAGGCGCTAGCACGATACACGATCTTGTACTTCACTGGGATGGAGGGAGACATGGATGGAGGGAGAGATAGAGGCATAGAGGGAGGAAAGAACGGATGATGGGACGGATGGAAAGAAAAACAAAGAGAGAGACAAGTCGCAAAGTTGGACGAGAAACTGAACGCTACTAAAGCGTCTCAACCCAAGTGTACCTCAGACACCAGGAGATACATACTGATGCATCATATTTATGCTTTTACTCTTAGGAAACATGCATATGGTCAACATAAACATGTAACATAACATGTTACTCTATAACTAGCCTCTGTGTGTGTGTGTGTGTGTGTGTGTGTGTGTCTCTTCCTGAATCACTTTGTAAAATGACACAGGAGAGTATGAATGGAAGTCTGGCAGGTCTTATACCTCCATCCTTTCAGACAGATCACAATCAATAGTAGGACACATTTCACACTGCTGACAGAAAAAAGATTAGACTGATGTGCTTAAACTGCTGAAAAAGCCCCATAGGGGGTGAAATTTTAATCAAACTTCCTGGGCCATTAAGGAACTGAACCGGTACGCGTGTCTGCATGCTGACGATCCGTGTGGGGGTTACGCGGTGCGTACGCTTTATGACGGACAGTGCACACCACTGGACCTTCTTCCAGCGGCTGCGGATGAGCCACTGGTTGACGCGCTTCACCAGTTCGGCCAGGTGGTCCGGATCAGACTTCATGATCTGGTCGAACTCCGCAAACTAACGGGAATGAAAGAAACGCATTGGGCAAGGGAGCGAGGAAAAGATGAAAGCAAGAAGGAAGAGTCAGTGCGGCTTATTTGAGCTTCTCAGTTGTTCTTGTTTTTTTTGTTGTTCACTCGCTAATTTGAAGTTGCTCCCCAGACTAGTTTAAAGTATGGTTTATTCATAATCAGGAAATAACATCAAAGGGGAAGAAAGCGTAAACAGACTGCCTAAATATATTTAAATAATAATAATAATAATAATAATAATAATAATAATAATTGAAAGAGGCCTGTAAGAGGCTGTTTAGTGAGTTTTACATCCGTTCTCTGACCGAGCTCAGACCAACGGTGTTCTGGCAATATTTACTCCAGGATTCATCCTCAACGCAGAACCATTACAGAACCCTCCCAACCTTTCTTTAGCACACGTAAATTATTCACTGAAAATTACATCTGGTAATTCTGGTTTACTATCCAGATCAAATGGCTCCCAATGTGAACGCATTACTAGCTGATGTTTCTCTGCTGGAATGAAACAGTTTTATCCCTTTATCTCGCTGCCATAGCTAATCCCTGTCGGCAGCCATTAGCACATCTCACCTTTCCTGGCCTGAAGAAGACTCGAGTGAGGCCAAACTTGTAGTCATTCTCGTTCAGTCCCAAAGCTTTGAACAAAGCCTGCAGGAGAGGGGGGAGGGGGCAGATGGGCAGAACAGCCAACCTTTAACAACGTACACCTACTCTTGAATCCCGCTGATAAAAACTTCCATTGTAAGCCCGACTTCGGGAAACGAGCGGTTAATATTCAGCTCCGTCCTTGATCACGCGGAGTTTGTGTTAGGCGCGACGCGACCTCGATTGCGTTTCCAACGTTCAGAGCGGAGCCTGAAGCGCACGTTTTCTCTCGCAGCGCTGCCGGCTACGGCCGCCGTGGAGGGAGACTGACCTTACAGAAGAGACGAGGGTCCAGGCGCGTCAGTTTGGATGGCATGTACTGCTTATACATGTTGTAGAGCTCGTGGAACGGTGCCCGAGATGGAAAACCACCCTGCATCAGATCCAAGACCGACACCATCCCTGCACAACGGAGGCCGACATTAAACCTTGAAGGTTACCATGGCCACAGAGGTGCACCCTCCCCCACCCCACCCTACCCCCAACAGTAACTTCAGTGCTTCAGTGCAAAGCCTACTGATCTGGGATCAGGTTGCCCCTTGTCAATACAACTGTTTCAAAAAAACAAATCCAGGGTCATTCTAATTTCAAGAAAATGTTTGGCTAATAGAGTCAACTGTATACAGTTTCTGAAAGCTGCAAACAATACATCTCACATGGGGGTTGAATAAAAATGTGTTTCTGTAGCATTTACAATACTGCTTCGAGCAACAGTCAGGAGGTTAACCTAGCCAAGCTAAATGGACTTTGGTCCCATTTAATGTCAACACACCACGCCAACGCACTTCAATAAAGAGGACCGTCTGGGATTAAACAGGAGCACAGGACCCGCTCCTTAGTTTAGAGAAACTAAACAAACAAATAAACTATTTTTCAAAGTCAGTGAAAAATAAATAAATAATTTGATTCCTAAAACACCCCTAACACTGCTTTCATTAAAAACACCCCTAACACTGGTTGGTTTTTTTTTTTTTTATGAGGCATCTTGAAGGCAGTGCCTTCAGGAGTCAGTGTGTGAAAAACTATGTAATTAGTAAAGTGTGGTAACAAGGTTGTGGGCCTTTGTTACATAACATACGCTATGCGCTAGCAAAAGAGGGAACTCTGATGGAGCGACTAGAAGATGATGAACTCACTAACCTGAGCACTGGAGCTGGGAGAGGATCTGCGCCCCCTCAAACTGATGGCTCACCATCTTCAGATTGGGCTTCACGCAGCGGATGAAACTGGAGCCCTGGAGGTGAACAACATGCTGGGTGATTATAAAGGAACTAAGCTCAGCGCCCCTGCTAGTTCCTGAGCCTAGTTAGGGCTTTAGCCAAACACAGCTGTAATCACCACGCTGGGACAGGCTGACTGATACCGCGTCTCAGCTACGATTAGTGCTAACGGGGTTTATGTTTCGACCAACGTGAGCGGTGGCCGTTTACGCTAATTCTGAGTGTTACTGCAGTGCTGCTGGTTTTTAGTTACCGTGTTACGGAGCTTGTCCAGGAGGATGTTCAGCTGGGTCTGTCAGGTGAAAGACAGAGGAAGTTCTTTAACGTCATGAAACCACTGACCCACCACGAACGCAAGAACATGCTCGTTATCTGCGTTCCTCCCATGACACGACCCTCCAGCACAGTGATGTTCAAATCCATTGCGCCAAAAAAAAGCAGATCTGGTGCTTCAGTGCATAGCCGGCCAAACGTGTTCACGCTCAGGCTGGCAGGTGACGCACAGCCCGGCGGGGTACAGCGTGAGAGACGTACAGGGAGACAGGAAAGAAAGCTGGAGAGGAGAAGAGGGCTTCCTCCCGCAAAGCCTACCAAGGGACGTCATGCAGACAGGCACGTCGGACGAACACAGACACACGGATACAAGGATGCGCGTAAGCAGTGCATGGAGGGATACCTGACAGATAACTGCTCTTTAGGCCATCATCTCCACGGATACCGCAGTCATGGAGACTGCTTTCATATGCATCTCACTGCACATGGGGAAAAACAGAGGATAGCATCTCTTTCTCTCTCTCTCTCTCTCTCTCTCTTTACCCATTTCCTCTACAGTATGCGACTGAAAGATAAGCAAGAACAGACCAGAGCAGATGCTGGAAATATTAGACTTCATGATATCACAGCTACAAGGTGTTATATATCCCTCTACAGTGTGCACACTGCTCCAGCTTTTCTGAACACGGTCAACCCTCACAGAAACTAAAACATTGCAGGAATTTGTAATTCGATTAGGGGGGGGGGGGCTGACTGTGGAAGATCAGGACTAGACTTCGTTATCTTTAACGACCTGCATGAAACCTGAAGCGAAAATGCCCTTTTACGGACAGGAGAAGGGAAAGTAAAACCGTTTAAAGTTAGTTAGCAGGACTTAAGAACATATCGGCCTCTCTATCTCCATCTGTCGGTCTCTCTATCTCCATCTGTCGGTCTCTCTATCTTCTTCTCTCATGATCTCTCTATCCATCATTTTCATCCAGCATGAGTCAAGGGAGAGATGGAGAGACAGAGAGTGGGGAAAGGGAATAACAAAATACCGGAGGGGAGCGCATAATAGAAACACACACACACACACACACGCACACACACACGCACACACGCACGCACGCACACACACACACACACACACACACACACACACACACACACACACCACCACGGGAAACAGACACAGAAAATACTCCTGCTGCGGTGAGACATTAAGCACAGACAGACCTGACTCAGTGTTTATGCACAGTGCGCTCGCGCGCGCGCACACACACACACACGCACGCACACGTGCGCACACACACACGCGCACACAGTAAACATTTCACTCCCACTCGGGTTTCAGACCCCATTCAGAGCTCTGGCGACTGTATTAGCTGTGCATTAGTACACCACAAAGCAGTAAAAATAAGACTGACATCCAGCTAGATTAAATATGCATCCAGAACGTTTGAATGGACACGGCCCTCCCCAGCCAGCGAACTGCACACGTCTGCCACACAGTCCGAGAGTTTAAATTAAAAAATGTACACCAACAAATTGTACTTCAAAAAGCTAGCCTTTTTCCACGTTTTAAAAGATTTCATGTTTGGAATAAGTATAGTGATTTTTTTTCCCCCTCCAACCAATCTCATTTTTAAAAAATTTTAAAAACACGTAAAAAAAAGTTTTAGGACAAGCGGTCAGATCTCGCCTGACTGGGAGCACTGGCAGACTGCTTTAAGCAAGGCTCAGTTCCCGGGCAACTCAGTGTGCGGAAAGGGGAAGAGTTTGGCGCAAACCTTGAATTTGTTGCCCACGCTGATGAAACTGAGCTTGCCGGCTTTCTGCTTGACATCTTTGGAGTTGACGGAGTTCTGGAAGAGCTCTCGGATGAACTTGTCTTTCGACTCGCTCGCAAGATTCTCTAGGGACATGTGCAGGGCATCGTTGTTCTTCTCCACAAATTGATTCTGAGGGCGAGAACGATAGAGCAAGAGGAAGCGTAAAGAAAGAAAGAAAGAAAGAAAGAAAGAAAGATGAAGTGAGGAGGCCCCTTTCAGAAGCCGTGACATGTCGGCAGGTTTCGGCAGGACGATCACGTGCACGTGTTCGATTGCTTCATGAAGGAGTCGAGGTCAGGAGCAGCTGGGAGGAGGTACACACTGGGAGGAGGAGCAGCACCAGGCTGCTTTGCTAAGCAGGTGGGGGAAGGTGACCATGGCGTCTCGAGTGCGAGACCTTCAGGGACACAGAGGTGTTTGTGGGGAGGACAGCACACACCTACCGTCTCGTAACAAACAGCTCCTGCAAAGTGTCTGATGATGAATCCTTCATCATCCCTCACGTTCCTGTGAACTGCAAGCTTGGACTTCCTGGGCACCTGAGAGCACACATGCAGACACACACACACACACACACACACACACACACACACACACACACACACACACACACACACACACACACACAC
>JAOXYF010000005.1:2925923-2941997 GCA_028565775.1 Sternarchorhynchus goeldii
ACACACACACACACACACACACACACACACACACACACACACACACACACACACACACACACACACACACACGCCACTCTCAGAGCTATGGATTTCAGAATGATAGACTTCAACCAACAAGTGGTCATAATGTATGAGAAAGAGAATGCAAGAAACAGAGAGAGAGAGAGAGAGAGAGACAGAGAGAGAGAGAGAGAGAGAGAGAGAGAGGGAAGAAAGACAGAGGAGGACAGTGTTAGAGAGCCACTGGGTAAAATATTTAACAGATAACATTAAAAGCTTGAGCATAAACATCACCAGCTCTGTGCAGGAACATGCTTCCTGCCGGAGTTATGCATGTGTCGCTCTCTCTCTCGTTCTCTCATTCACTCTCGTTCTCTCATTCATTCTCATTCTCTCCCTCGTTCCGTCTCCTCTGGGTCTGACCATTAGCTCCAGCCTGTGATGCCCAGAAACATAGCGAGTACCTGACACACACACACACACACACACACACACACACACACACACACACACACACACACACACGCGTGTACTTACACATTACAAGTTATCCTCCCACACATATATACACACATACACATGCACACACACATCACTACTCTTTCATATAAACAAAAACATAAAACCTTGACAGGAGCAAGGAGGAAGAGGAGGAGGCACTGGTCAGTGTGGGAGGCTTAATAAAGACACAGAAAAAGGGCTTGGTGCAGGAAGTTAAAGCACAAGATGACCAGAAAGCTAACAGCTCAAATTAAAGAACACACTGAGATTTCCTCACTGGATCCCAACGCTGAGAGAGAGGGAGAGAGAGAGAGAGAGAGAGAGAGAGAGAGAGAGAGAGAAATGGAAAGACGTAGAGGGAGAGAGATCAAGCATTCTATTCTGTTGACTGGGAACGCTCAAGACTACCACGGCTGTTTTGCTGTTCGGCGCTAAGCTGACTGCTGTTCATGAGCAGACAAACACACACACACACACACACAAGCTAGGATACAGACACCGGGACTTTGGCCCACAAATTTTCCAGTAGGGTTAGCCTAGAATTAGACCCTCTAATCTTGGTGCTGAACAGTGGCAGCGACTCAGTCATACGTTTTGATATGGTCTCTTTCCAGCCCTGTGCGCATCTGTGACTCCACCATCATGTAGGGGACGAAAAGCTAGAAAATGTCTGAGGGGGCCTACATTACAGCAATCAATAATCCAATTAACTGACCATAGAAACACCACACAGACACCACAATAATAACGACCGTATATAAATCATCTGGTCAGTATTGCAATTCAGGAGAATGTCTTGAATAAAGTCAGGTACTACAATCTTATACTGACAGAGATTAAATCTTTAAATTATAATGTACCCCAAATTTCACTGCGGGCACGGATAAATAAGACACACTGCCAATTCCCTGTGAGGGCTCTAACGTCTTCTTCGGTCTTATCATTTCGCGAACAGCGTTTGAAAGAAAAAAAAGTCAACAAATGTGTCAGAACAATTATTACGGGGCAGAATTTTATCGCTAAAAAGTTGCCTTAGCAACAACAGGAGCTACCGCGACACATGCCATTCATCGACTCTTTCATGTCCGCAACATATTTACGGTGACATTTTGATGCAAGTATTAAGGTATTAAACGACACAGTGCCTTCGCGTGGCCTTCACGGCATCCACTCCTGTTTATGTGGCAAAATGCTCTTAAAAGGGAAGATGCCTCACATTAGCACAACAGCGACACAAACGCTAAGTCAATTAGCGTCAATACCACTCGGTGCGAAGAGAGAGCTTGCTTCCACCTGGCCCTGCCAGAGCTGAACGGAGTCTTACTTGATGACTGTGCCTTTAGCGCCCCCTGCTGTTGTGAGCATGACTCTGGTGGTGAGGCTGACTCTCAGATCGTCTTCATCCAAGCCCAGCAGCTCTGCGCAGTGTTCCAGAGCTTGGTCCGACTTGTTTTTTATAACGCAGCCGCCTAGGAAACAGAGACACATACGCGCGCACACACACGGGCAGAGACTAAAATAAGAACCATAGATATAAGCCATAAACACAGATATGAATCCTCTTAAAACTGATTAGTTTATGATCGGATGGACCAACTGTGCTGGTTCATGTTATCTAGGAACACACACACACACACGCGTGCACACACTTGAACAATTCATAATGAACGGACATGAAAGGATTTCAGAGCAAGGCTCCATACCCCAAAAAAGAATTCTCCAGGCGTTTCTAGATGACACACAGACTACAGGGTGATGTATGGTTGAAATCTCTCCTCCCACAGAGACCTCTTTGAGAGCTAAACTGTATCCATTAATCCTTTAATCACACCCTTCAATCTTTGCCTTGCAGTGCATGAGAATAAAGCAGCGCTCCTCCTCACCGTGTCTGGTTTTGGCCGGCCACCCCTCTCACCTTGGGTGGTTCAGACCCCCAGTACAGTGCTGTGCACCTACACTCCTCTGCAACCAATCACTGCACTCTACTGGTTTTTGAGGGGAGGGATTAATATTCAGGTGCACATTCGCAACTGGGTCTAACCTGCTCCAGAATCGTCTGGCTCGGAAGTGCCTGTTTTGGCTCCGCCCAGAGTCTAGGTCTGGGGAAACCCCCCCTCCCCACCAGTCAAACAATACTGCCATGACTGGGTTGCCTCTCCATGCGTCAACCAACTAAACTGGGTCAAAGAGTCTTAACATGTACAACCCTGCATTATATTAAATGACTAGCTGAATAACAGTAATAATAATAATTGTAGTAACTAATAATGAGGTTAACTGCAGGTTCTTGGTTTTCCGTCGTTAATACAGTGGACGTTTGTCTGTCCACTCTCACTGCTGTACAGAGAGACGACTGTTGGGAGGGTTGAAACACAAACTGCATACTTGGCAACAACAAAAGTTTCTAAAACTGCTTTCTACACTGTGAGGAGGCGGAGCAATAATCAAATTCATGCTGCACAAGTACCCTCACATGCCTGTTTCTGAGTGTGTGTGTGTGTGTTGTGTACTGTACTGTGCGTGTGCGCGCGCACGCGTTTATTGTGTTGTGTGCGGTACTGTGTGTGTGTGCATGTGTTGTGTTGTGTTCTGTGTGTGTGTTGTGTACTGTACTGTGTGTGTTTGTGCGCGCATGTGTTGTGTTCTGTGTGTGTGTAGTGTGTGCGTTATGTGCTGCATGTGTGTTATGTGCAGTATGTGTGCCTGCATCACAAAGAGCAAGCTAAGGAGTGAGATGTGAGCATTATTAAAGTGATCGATCACAGCAGATACACACACACACACACACACACACACACACACACACACACACACGCTGAGAAAATCGCAGGGGAACCGCAACAACAGACAGAGAGAGATGACGTCCTCCCAATGAAATTGTAGCTATCCTCTTCCATCAGCAATGGAATTCCCACAACTCTCCCAGACAACCCACCTTGACAACCCTCCCTGACAACAGCCATATCCACACACTCTCACCAGGGAAGTCAGGACTAACTGCAGCAGTCAAATGTGCATGACCTCAAAACATTCATGGTTCTGACATTCTCAAGCATCCACACTGCTTCCCGGATATCCGACATCCATACATTCCTGTACCTGGATATGACAAGCAAGCTGAAAGCTGAAACGCTTTTGTAGCATTCACCAAGACAGGAACCGCAGGGTCGCATTGCGTTGATGACTTTAGCTCTACGTCATCCTCAACGGAGCGTGCTTCAGCGTTCTTCTCTCGACCTTCTCACATTCGCTCCTGCGAAAATCGAGCGGCCGTTCCCGCCCGTTTCTGAAGCTGCGTCGGTACAAAGTTCCCTCGTCGGCTAATTCACTGGCACTCACGGCATCAACAGCGTCAAAATTAAATCAACAGCCAGAGATTGTAAAATGTGGCAGTTTCTTTCTATGACAAAAACAGTCTACCAAGCGTTATGCTTGTATTGACAGTCCAGCACAGAAGGTGAACAGCTCCCATCTAACTCGGATATATCCCAGTCCCGAGCAAGGTTAAGGCCGTGTTTGTTGGAAAGTGAAACGTACAAATAAACGACGGTATCAGAGACCAAAGCTTCACCAAGCCCGCACAGAACCCACTGCACCTGCCTCGAGGGGCTTTCCTCCCTCTTTACCCACAGAAATTCAAGTAAATAGTTGCCACTACAGCTGAACACCTCGAACAGAGCTGCACAATGTATCATGTGTTTAATCATCATCACGATACTGGCCTATGCAATACCGATATCTATGAGTTCTTCAATGTGGAGATTTCTCAATAAATCACTTTTTAATTTTAAAAATAATGCTTGCTACTTATTTTTTTTTTACCCACATCACCACATAGCAGAGGTGAGAGTTCCCATGGTTCCACCCTAGAGTCAGTTATCTAGCGAACCACAACCAGGGTTCGGACGTTACCTGCCGTGCTGCCCGCCTCCTCGAAGTCGACGTTGCCCAGGTGGAGCACTCCAGCCACCACCCGGAACAGGTTCAGTTTCTCGGCATCGTCCAGGCCAATCTTCTTCATGGCGACCACCATGCGGCTGAAGTCCCCTTGGTCGTCCAACAGGGGGTCCTTCAGCGGGCCTGCTTTCAGGTGCTGAGGATCGCATGCAGGGCAAAGTGTTAGGGTCAGGGGTCAAGTTATGTAAGTCAGTGCACGGCAGGATGAGAGTTGTGTGAGTAAACTTGAAAAGCCACCACCACAGAGAGGAAAAAAAAAAAAAAATACCGAGACACGCATGTCCCCACAAGCATAGACCAGTGCGCGCGCACACACACACACACACACACACACACACACTCGCTCGCTCGCTCGCTCACTCAGCAACCCACTGCAAGTAATTGCACAGCAGCTCCAGAGGAACTTGAAAGAGACGCTGAAGGAAACGAAGACCCTCTCTACGAGCAAGAAGTCCAACTGTGTCCGTTGCCATTTGTAGATTTCTGACATTTTAAGAGGAGCGAGGCATCTTGGAGAGCAACGCCGTAATGAAGGTCACGGCACACCGGCGTCCTCCGGTGTTACGGCACGACGAACCTCAGCATCGGCATCACACTCTCTTCCACTCATTAACACTCCTTCAACTAACCATTACCTCTCCATTACACTGTGGGGTAGCATAAATGTAATGCACTTTTAAGGGATCAAAAGAGGAGCAGGGGAACGAAAGCCAAGACGTTCATTCCAAGTGATGCACAACCGGAGCGGAACGGATGTTCTTCTCTGGAGAAGGGGTCAGGACCCCAAGGTGATGAAATCCCATTACAAAATAGAGCATTTTAGATTTAAATCAACAGTGTAAAAAGTATAAGCAAATATGTTTCTGTATTCGGCCTCGTCTGTGAACAGCAACCAACAGCTGTAGGGCTGTGGTTTATCTGTGCTGATTTCTGGGTCACCTGGAGCAGGTGTCCCACTTAACTGACTAAAAGCAACTTAAAACCAAATGGTTTCTGTGGAGTTTCCCCTGGAGCTGGCAATTGCAAAGTACCAGACTGAAGTGACTTCCTGAGCCAAAGGCCCAACCAAGGAAATAGTTTCCATATACAACCTTTTAATGTTTGAGCTCTCCCCTCCCAAGCCCAGCAAGGGTGAACTGTAAATGCAACCAGCAGAGATGCTAGCTTAGCGTAGCAGGCCCTCTTTGACTGGCACGAGGGCCTTTCTCCTCTTCATTTAGCCAAGGTCAAGTAAATATCAAGCGCTCTAGTACTGGCCCTGTCCCAAATCTCTTGCTTTAATCCTCCTAATCCCTAGGTGGTGAGATTTAAGGACAGAAAGTACAAGTGAAAGTGACTGTATCACACAGGCCTTTGTGCTGAAACACCTCAACAAAGTGAAGCCTGTTCTCTAAGACTCGGACAGACTGGGACAGGGCCACTGGTCGCTAAGCGCAGGAGATCCACTATATACTGGACCCGAGGCAGGAAATGGGGAGGAGAGAAAGGAAGTGAATTAAAATCAGAGCCCCCCCCGCTTCCCCAAAACCAAACCCGCCGATCAAATACCCATAATCACCTTCTTGTCCTGTGATATATAGAGAAGAAGCAAGACAAAGATATTTAACGAAGATTAACTTCAAAAGCAGGTGGCGGGAAATTATTAGTGTGTTAGAACAAAGAAGGACGCCTCCTTGATTATGAGCTTCAAGGAAGCCACACACAAATCACACATAATTGACTACGTGAGGTCGTAACAGTCTGAGCGCCGTCCGTGTTATTTATCGTCCACCATGATGCCTCGTGTGGCTGGGTCAACGTCCTCCTGTATCTCTCGAGTCATCAGATTTGGACAACTGCGAAAAACGCACTGTGCATATTCCTTCAGGTTGACTTCCAAGAGAAACGACCCCTGAAATCCTCCAAGACATTTTTCCTTTAATTTAGAAGGTTGGCAATTATGTTTGGGACAGTAACTAACAGGACGGCGCCCAGGCTGAGATCAGAGTGATAACAGAGGCACTACAGTGCACAATTCTCCAAGTTTAACCAATGTACAAGTCTTTATCCATGTTTATGTTTTAGTAATATACATAATTTCAATATTAAAGATAATGTCTAATCTCCTCATGTATAAACATGAATAGCATCATCATTAAATGTGTATTATTACTATTATTAACATTTAAACAGATATTAAAATAAAGATACTCTCACATAACTGTGCATAACCTGTTCAATAACCTCCACACACTGACGTCCTACAGAAAGTGTTCAGATGAATACCATTCCCTGGACAGCGCTGAGCTTATAATGAATGAATAATTTCTAGTCCCAGAGGCTGGGAACACAAGTCTCTTGTAAGGCTTATTGCTGCTAACAATGATAATTCATTCCACTAGTCTTACAGGCTTGCTGGAGCATAGGACATTTATAATAGACATGTGGTGAATAATTAATTATAAGCAGAAGCACTCTCATTGGATATGGTTCTAAATCAGCTTTGTTTTCCATCATCAAAACTTTGCAGATGCCTATTGTGTGTGTGTGTGTGTGTGTGTGTGTTTCCTCCATGACATTTGGTCAGCATACAATTCACCCATTTATACCTGAGAAAAACTTTGATCTGGGAAATATTTCTTTTTTGACCAACCTAAGTAGGAAAGGGCTCTTTAAGGGTGTGAGGCGTGGCTGGGAGTGGTCCCAAGAGGCATGGCCCAGAAGGCGTGGCCCGTGTTGGCGGGTGCATTACCTCATCACTCTTGCGGTTCTGAAGAATCTGCTTGTCCGTGTCCTTGGTGGCGAAGTAGCGTGTGCACCCCCGGTTCAGGTACTGCGAAACATAACACTGTTGTTAGGAACGATACCCAGACACAGGCACCACCAGGGAGGTCCTTCCAGTACCATGGAAACAGCTCTGAACCGACACCCTCAACACATAAATTACAAAACGGCGGATGCTTCCGGAATCATAAAGCTTAACCAAGTGAGCTATGAGTTAGAGTACTACACTAAGATTTCATTTAACTCCCCACCAGCGAATAATCCTGGCCTCCCAGCATTAAATGATCAGCACTAAGGAATCTGTCTTAGCACTAAGGACACCCAACCAGCTGCATCTAACACCACGTTTGGAAGTCAATTAGGGAATCTTTTTTGATCAAATAGGTCATTTCTAAATGATCGATTACAGACGGGTTTAAAACTGGCCAAATGATAAAATAAATTCTCTCTTACGCATCTCACCGAGCTCCAAGCTGTTAAAAGCCTTGTCGAAGCGGGATGATGTGAGAAAACGGTCAGCGGGAATCCTTTTAATTACTACAGTGAGAGATAAATGGTCTTGCTGATGTGGTGAGCAGAGAGCAGTGGATAAACCAAAGGATGACCAGAACCCGAAGCTCCAAGGTGTCAAAGAATGTGTGTAACTAGAGAAGAACACGAGGAACCGTCCTGAGGCGGGAAACAATTCAGGAAACAGAGAGAACAAGAAAACAATGCAGAATAATGTCTGTCAAGGGGGCAAGGGCGGGGGGGGGGAGAGAGAGAGAGAGAGAGAGAGAGAGAGAGAGATGGAGAAGTGGGGGAGATGAAAAGGAAAAAAAGAAGAGGAGGGAGATAGACAGTTGACAGACAGGAAGGTAGGTGTCTACAAGCGCTCGAAGACAGACAGCATACGTTTGAAAGTGCAGAACATGGGGGGGGCAACTCTTCCAGAAGCTTCCAGAGCTTAATTCCTTCTGTCCATAAAGTCTCCTGAGAGTTATTACTGCAGACCCACTGCAGACAAAGGATCTACGTCAGCCATAAGAGGATCAAACCAGCCATGCGTGGGACCCAGGCACTTGTGGCAAACCGTTCGACATTCACCACATCCAAACATGCGACACGGGTCATGTGACTGAAGGTCATGTGACTCTGAAGTGTCCCATCCTTTTAAATGTCAGTAAGCGGGGAAACAGCAGGTCTATGGAGACTCGATATCCACTACGAGAGCGTTCCTCAGGCGTGTTTCTGAGCCTGAGGTCCATGGAGACTCAATATCCACTACGAGAGCGTTCCTCGGGCGTGTTTCTGAGCCGCTTATGTTATTTCCTCTTCATCATGGTGTGAGGAAATGAGAGTTTCAGAAAACAAAAACCGTTGCATTTGGCCAGGGGGTCAAAGCACATGAAAATGTTTAGTATTCTGTTTTTCTCTTCTTATCTCACAGTTACATGCATCACGTTTTATGTTCATCACGTACATACATTTGTATGCCACAAAGCATTAGTGAGTGGGTATTAAGCATACATTACATCACCTGGGAGGCAGACTGAGCCTGGATAATCCCCCCATTTCCTTTAGAGCTTTACTGTCAAGTACCCTAGAGGTGGCATTTCACTTCAAAAGATTCTTATCACCAGATGAGGCACTCCACGCCTGCTGGATCATCGGGGCGAGTTGTGATCTCGCAATCTCAGCTCAATTTCAGATTTTAATACAACTTCAGAAGCCACTGCAGTCTTGAGACTGTAAAGTAAACAACACTGCTATCGACAACGTCGAGAACAGCCCAGTCCTGTACGGCGAGAAGTTAAAATGAGAGATGCTTTACGCCATTAGAAACGGCTGAGGTCTTCATCCGCACAACAGACCTCGAATCCAAAATCCACAGGCGAGCGGAGGAGACTTGAGCTGTGTAAATATCGCACAGGAACTGCGCCGAGAACGAACCCTTAGTAAGACACGACTTTTCTTCATGAAAGAGCTTGAAGTTCATGGTGTTCATTGTCAGAGAGAGAACAGTGAGCTGTATAACGATGACAAAACGGCAGCTGAAAATATGAGAACCAAAATCACCAAAATATGAGAACTGTCCTGTCCCGGGCAATTCTGCCATCTTGTGGCCGCTCCCCACAAACACATCAATGTGGACGTTTACTGAGGCACCAATGGAGATCTCCCGGCACAGGACAGTGAACGCCGTGCTGGCTCGGGTTCAGCTCCTCGGAACTTTATCAAGCTCAACTGCACCATAGGAGGCAAAAAAACCCCCCAAACTGTTCAAAAATCGCTAAACTGTGCAGGTCTGAGGGCCTCCAGCACTGCATGGCACAAACACTACACTGGAAAATAAGTTGTGATCCACCTGCCTAAAGGCTCATTTGCATAATGACACTTGGCAGTATGTCAGCCAATGATGATATGGGAACAAACACTGGTTATCGTGGGATGAGGGGGGAGGGGGCATGGTCTGCTGGCTGTTGAAGGCTCCACTGAAACCAGACATGGTCTACTTCACTATGCAGTGAAACTGACATCAGGAACTGGACTAACTCACTTGTACTGACTTCGTGTCTCAAGATTCCCATGCTGATGGAACCCTACAGACATAAGACAGAAACAAGGAACACAATAAAACCCCCACCCTGAAGGAGTCTGGAGAGGAGAGGTGGAACTTCTGACGGATGTCCTCCGGGGCCCCTGCACACAGCCTGTAGAAGATGTGGTAGTTCCTCTCCTCTATGCTCTGTCTGCAGATTCGGGACTTCTCCAGGAGGTAGTGGGACACGAACCCCCCCACCACGGCATTCTGGATACAACGTCATAACCACAAACAAACATACTTAGCAAATATCACACATGCACTGCCATATATATCTCATCTCCACACCCACACAAGAGCAGTATTGAGCAGAACTTTTTCTGTCATTTGTCCAGGTATATGCATGAGGTGCGAGATGTATGCTCATATATACAAATGGCGAGAGAATTTTGAAAATATATCTACATACAGTGATCAGTCATAATATTAAAACCGCCTGCCTTACATAGTGCAGGGCCTCGTTGTCCTGTAAGGTGTGAGATGGGGCTTCTGTGAACTGGACGCGTTTTTCTAACACATTCCACAGATTCTTTCTGAGTTTGGAGTCCAAGTTAACAGCTTGAGCTCTTTTTCGTGTTCCCCTAATCATTCCTGAACAGTTTTTGCAGTGTTTAGGCAGTTTATGATATTTGCATGAAATTCCTTGCAAACAAAGAATGACTAATTAGACCATCGAATTCTAATTTCAGAGGGGGTGGCGGTTTAAGACAAGATGTACTGGAGGAACAAAGCTTGCGAGGCACGACACAGAGTGAGACTTGGTTTCAGTGAAGCAGGGAAGGAAGGGTGTGAGCCATTCAAGGCACCTCACCTTGCTGTTGAAGTGGATCTCCACGAATTTGCCGAAACGACTGCTGTTGTTGTTACGGACCGTCTTGGCGTTCCCAAAGGCCTCGAGCAAGGGGTTCGCTGCAAAGTCCAGAATTAAAAAGTTCATCGCTCAGAAAATACTGCAGTACCTCTGCATTTTTAACTACAGTACATTACAGTTGGTCCTTGGAAGATTCTTCAGCTCATATATGGTAGTTAAACTTTGGTTGTCTGGAAAAACTCTCAAGGGATGAATCCAGTTCTGCAGTATTTAGCTGCACAACTTGTAAAGATACACTGAAGTATAATAAAAATAGCATGTCAGAATGAAGCATCCAGTGCTACTCACTAACACCATCAAGAGACAGAACACACAGGCCGACAGACTTAACAGACGTTTCAAAATGTCTGCCCTTAGACCAAAGAGATACTGAATAACACTGAATAGTCTTTGCTGGCATTTTATGTATGTATGTATTTATGTGTGTGTGTGTGTGTGTACACACACACGCACGCGCACACACACAATGTTCCATCTTGTGTGTTAGATGAACCACTTTGCAAGTGAGCACATACCTTCGACTATCCTCTCATCGATGTCCTGGCCTGTCCCATAAGAAGTGGTTAAATACCTGGGAAGAAACAGGAAGAAGAACATCCAGGTGAGGACAGAATCAGGCTGAGTCATGGTGGCCTGTTCGACCTCAGCTGCTGTTGTGGGAACAAAGCCTCGTGGGAAATGTAGTAGTTTTGTGGTTAACACCATGTGCATGTGGTGCGAGTGTGACTGTGTTCACACCTGAGTACAAACTTGGTGTTCTCAGTCTTCCCCGCCCCCGATTCTCCAGAGACGATGATGGACTGACTCATCTTCAGGACCTTCATGTCGCGAAAGGCTTTATCAGCTGGAAGACACACACAGGAACCACATGATCACATATTCTCTCTCTCCCCATCTCTCTCTCACATGCACACACACACACACACACATACTCCCATTCACAAACGCATAAAATATCTAATATAACAGCATTTATGCTTAAATAAAATGCACTGCTGACCACAGATTTAAACACCCTCAGAATCACAGACTTGCTGTGACTTGCTAGATTTTTTCCTTCTGGGGGGGGGGGGGCATCAGCAATGGACGGAGTGCCTGGGTGGGTCCTGGCCCACTGCTCACCCAGGGCATAGACGTGTGGGGGCAACGTGCCCAGGGAGCGGCCCTGGTACTGCCGGATGGTGTCGGAGGAGTACAGCTTGGGGATGTCGTAGTATGGATTCACTGCGATCAGGATGTTGGCCACATACGTCTGTAAGACAGGGGACAGCACAGTGAGACTTTAAAAGGTTAAAAAAACAAACAAACAAACAAACAAACAAATAATTAATCAAATTTAATCAATTTGAAACCAAGTACTGAACACCACCGTTTGAATTTGTCCAACTGAATTGGCAGACTGTAGTCATGGTTCACCCTAATACAGCCCTACAATAATTACATTAAGCCTGACTGCTTGCCCTTTAAACACCCCAGTCAGAATTTTTATTTCTGTATTGGAAGAACTTATTATTCAATTATTTTTAGTCTCCAGTTGGCTTTATTGTCTTTTCTCTGCTGTATGCACTGCATGTATTTTATTTGTTGTTTGTAAGTTCCAGAAAATAAGTTATTCCTTGTTTGTTAATCAAATTAGTGGTTTCATGCAAGAGTAGAATTTGGTTATGAACCATGAAGTTACACATTTCATCGTGACTGATACCATACCATCTTCCACTGAATATGTAAACAGGGTAAGCTAGTTTCCTCCATTGTAAGTGAAGAAGAGCGTCCGATCGACTTGTTTAATGTAAATTAAAAAGGTATATTTTGAGATTTAAAAATGTAAAATGTGTTGCTGTAACTCAATGTGACCACTAGGTGGCATCTAAAGAAAAGTTGCTGCTTTGGTCAAAATGCCACAGTGTCTGAACTACAGTTGGTGAGAGAGGATAAAGACCAAGGCTCAGCACTTAAAACAAATTGTGTTTTAAATTGTGTTAGAATTAAAAAAAATGGAGAACGAGAGAGAAGCTAAAGAAAGGAGACGGAAAGGAACGTAGGCGTCTACAAGTGCTTGAAGACAGACGGCAGAAATGTGAAAGTACAGAACATGGAGGCAACTCTTAACTACTTCAGCACCCTTCTGACCACAAAAAAGCCCAGAGAGAGAGAGAGAGAGAGAGAGAGAGAGAGAGAGAGAAAAAGAGAGAGAAAGAGAAAGAGAGAGAGACGTGTAGAAATTTCTAGCAGATAAACATGAATTACTGTGAAACAGGTGGGAGAAATAATGAATAAGTCAAGAAACCATCCCACAGAAAGGAACAAAAGACAATTACTGTGTCATCACAGAGCAGAATAGAGAAAAAACCCAAAAGAGTAAGACAAACAACAGGGAACACAAAAAGTATACTGTACAACTGAAGAAAGAGGGGTGTGGTGCCAGTAACAAGGGACTGTACTATTCCTCTGGGCTATAAAGTATCAGAGCCATGGACCACGATCAGTCTCTTCCAAAGGGCAGTGAAATCAGGCAGCTCCAGGACACCCTGCCGGGGGCTGGTGGAGGGGTGGGTGGAGACACTCACATAGATTTTGTCTTTTCTGTAGCGCACACGGACGTTGTTCAGCAGAGTGGCTTCATTCAAGTACATCAACGAACCTGTAAGAAATGCAGAGATTATGAGAAATTGTAGTTTAAGATCACACCATAGAAGGTGATGGACAGAAAAAAAATCTGATTAAAAATGGGGCGGGTTTATGCTCCCAGTACATATGAAGCTTGGCTTGGGTTTCTGCGTGCTTAACAGTTAGTTATTTTCTCTGAGGCACCTGGGAACAGCACAAAGCACAGCTGGGATCCAAACCTGAATGCCATCAGCAGGACTTGCTGCAGCACCAACGATCTAAAACCCACCAAAACCCACACGGCCCACTCACAGTTGTCTTCGACATGCTTGTTGACATCGTCCTCGGCGGGGAACACTTGGTTGACGGGTGCGAGGAACGTCTGAAACACAGGAAGTTCGGACGCGTTAGCAAAGCCACTGGCGTCAGCACCTCATTGGCCAGACACGGTGCTCACTGGGCATGATGGCCACTGAACAAAATAACCAAAGATGCACAAATGACAAAAACGGCAAAATGTGACGTTCTCCGACATTCTAGGCAAATGTTCCCAGAATCACTTATTCATAAAGGTAATCTGGTAATATATTTGTGGCCTTGGGTAAAACACTGGGGAGTCAGACTACAATTACTGTACTGTGCTCACAGCATCCAGCAAAGAACAAAAATTAGAAATGTAAACAAACGTTCCTGCCTTTCTCGCACACTGGCAGCAGTATGGCAGCAGTATGGTAAGTGGCATTAAGGTTAGCGCTTTGAAATAATTCATTAGGTGTGAACATCACTGTGTGTATTTGGAGGGAAGGCATGTTGTGTAACAGGACCTGTTTGTTGAGGTTAGTGTGTGTGCTAACACACACACACACACACACACACACACACACACAGTTCTTTAACAGATCCACCTTAATAAATTATTTAAAGCTAGTAACACACGTGAGAAAGAAGCCCAGACAGTGAAAGTGAAGAGAGAGACAAACATAAGGAATAAAAGAGAGACATACAGAAAGAATGAAAGAGAGATACCAAACAGCTACCCTACAGCAAATCTGTACCCTTCTATCAAGTTTCTTTGTAGTGCAATTGGGCAGATGAGTCATTCTAATATTGGTATATTCTCAAAGCTTGTTTGTGTCAGAAACTGGCTTGCAATAAAGCTGTGATGTTGTATGAAACTGAGGAGTCGGGGCAAATGCGGAAGTTTCTCCTCCTGCTCATCCCGACTGTGGCCCGGAAAACTGTGGCATAATCTTCTCCGTTATCACTGCAGGAAGCATCTAAAAGTCGGAGGGCTACATCCTCCCTGTCATTTCCTGCATTTTTTTCCTGGTGTTCGGGATGCACTCATTCAAACGTGCCTCTCCAAGGTTCAGGCAGTCCAAGAAAAAACACATCAGTGGTGACATTTGATGGAAATGGCAACCCGTTCTTTACTCTGGAATTTGTTTCAGTACCACTAAAACCATTTCAGCTTTGGAATGCACCACTCCTAGGGTGTAAATGCATGCGGAAATGACAGAGCTGAACATGTACGGTGTGATGGACAGGCTTCCTATGTGTGTGAAATGACACAACAAGGTTAAAATAAAGTTTAAAGAATCCCCCCCTCCCCCCACATCCCTTATCTGTGACACAGGTGACCTTCTACGTTATCAGAACAGAACGACAACAGTAAAAAAATGTGAACCTACAGTTCAATGTTTGATTAAAAAAAAAGAGAAAAAGAGAGAACAAGCCACTATGACATCCTTCTCCCCCCCCCCCTCTCCCATACACTCACACACACATTAACCCTCAAGTATGAGATAGACAATGTAGCTTTCATGTGTAATGCAGTAAATGTCACATGATTTGATTTATTGCACCCTTTTTTATCACAAAAGTGTGGAACTTCCTCTGGGAAAGGAAAAAATTACTTGTGAAAACGTACAGCTCATTGAAAAAACGAAACATGAACATCAAAAAACCAAGGAAGAGCTCATATGGGAAGTTTATTGGTCAAAGGTGTCTGGTGACCTTTGACTCCAACACTGAATGCAGGCAGTGTTAACTCCTGAGGTCACGGGGACACTTTGGTCGGACCGGACCTTCACCCCTTCCGCACTGAGGAGGGAAGGTTCCTGTTTGGAGGAGGATTGCTTCAGTGGCACCTTGGAATTCAGTTCAGAATTCCAGTGTACATCCCCTTTCACAGTGACTGTGAGAAATCTGCCACTTTGTGTTGTGAGAGAAGCAGAGCTAAATCCAAATGTGTGTGTGTGTGTGTGTGTGGACCTCTTTCTCAGCCTGCCTCTGAGCCAGAGATGCTGCAACACTTTGGCACCGACTCCACCATTCAAAGAGGATGATGGATTCATGTGGGCTGTTTTTTTTCTTTTTTTAATTCTCTTCACACTCCCTCTCTCTCTCCACCCCCTGCTCTTCCAAACCCGACCCCTCGGCATCTCCATCTCTGCCTGTCCTGCTCCACCCCCTCTCAGCATTGGGTGGTGTGAGGGTGCCTGCCTCTACTGGCACACACACACTCTCCATCCATGAACACTCACTTTGTGCCAACCATTAGAGATGAACACTCGAGGCACATCCGTCCAACATCACATGGCACAGATGTAATGACACTCTCTGTCTCTCTCTCTGTCTCTCTCTCTCTGTCTCTCTCTCTGTCTGCGCACAAAAACACACTCGCGCATACTCACAAACACACGCAATCCCACACTCGCGCACACACACACTCGCACACTCGCGCACACACACACTCGCACACTCGCGCACACACACACTCGCACAC
>JAOXYF010000005.1:2946403-2968669 GCA_028565775.1 Sternarchorhynchus goeldii
AGACACACACACACAGAGACACACACACACAGAGACACACACACACAGAGACACACACACACAGAGACACACACACAGAGACACACACACAGAGACACACACACAGAGACAGACACACAGACAGACACACAGACAGACACACACAGACACACACAGACACACACAGACACACACAGACACACACAGACACACACAGACACGCTCACATATGTGTAGCTGGAAGGCATTTTCACTTTTGCTGTTTGGTATAAACAAAAATGAAAGGGACAGTCACTCACGACAGAGAGAGGTTTGAAATAAAGGGTGTATGGGAAAAGGAGTGTGTGCAATTCCTTAAGGAAATCTAAAAGGAGAGAGCATGTGTGAATGTATGTGACTATGTGTGTGTGTGTGTGTGTGTGTGTCTTGGGTGCAACCCATGCTTGTTCCATATTGCCACTGGCTGTCAGATCATTCTGTGATGAAACAAACCATCGTGTGTCGGCTCAAAACAGCGGAGCGCTTTTTGAGCCATCCAAGCTTCCGTAGACGTGATGCACTGCAAGTCTCTACAGGAGCACAGCGACTGGCGACGGCGCCATCTTTGATCGATCTGCTCTGACAGCTATCACCGTGACAACATCGTTCCTCCAGTTCTCAGCGTGAGCTCCAGATTTATTACGACTGGCCTTCTGCTGATCTGGACTGGGTCTGAGTCCAGCTTCCATTCATTCAAAGCCCAACAATGGTACTTCTCCAAGAGACAGACAAACAGCCCTGACACAAACCAACAGGGAGCAGAAGGGCAAGCATCACAGAAGGTCACGGGTTCGCTTTAGCACAGCTGTTAAATACTGCTCTTAACTGGAGATCTGTAAAACAGCCCCTAACACCACAAGTTAATTTCTGTATTTGCAAAGCAATCAATGGGAAAGTATCTCAAAAGGCCAATAATTCCAGGAGAAGCGAGTCAAATAACAGCCTGGAACGGATGAAATGGAACGGATGAGCTTAATACAGAAAAGAAGTCAAATAAACCGGAAACAAAACCCTGGGGTGATGTTCTACAGTACTGATGAAGGTTTTAGTAACAGAACTGATGCAGTATCATGCCATCCTCAGCTGTTTTGCCCAACAGTCTAAATGCAGAAAGGGGTTTTAGGACTGTTGTCAGACCAATATTGTCCTCCTCAAACTTACAGATGGGCTTCTGAAAATCGAAAACCCAAAAGGTGAAAAGTCCTACTCTGAGGGGAGCAAACCCTCCGCATTTAGCAAACAACTCATGGAAAGATTCACACAGTCAAAGCCTCAGTTCTAGAGTAACACAATGGAGCTGGACACGAATAAACACTGTGAGAATGAGCTCAACACATGGGGCTCTGGTTGTGGCAGCCAAATCATCACGATTTGGCAAGAATACCATAGAAGTGCACTGGGGTGAAGCAGTGAGCTGTATGCTTCAATCGGTCCTGTGGTGATAGACACACGGACGGTGCCGCTTCAGCCATCGGAAAAATCCAACGTACGACGAAGGAGAAGCCAGCATACAGCCAGAACGAGCAATTTAAGACGCATCGCTGCTTCAGGAAACCTGCCTGACATTGCCGGAACACATTTAAACAAATCAGCAGGTGTATTCATTTGCTGCCTGTGAAGAGGGCGTGGCCAAGCAGGACAGTGGCGTCACTGGGGGGGGGCGGCGCGACTCCCCAGTCATGCAGCAGGAAACCCTGGCAATTGTTGGACAAGTGGCTCTTCTAATGTCTGGAGCCAGGCTGGACCACTGGGTTTTGAAAGCCCAGTCCTAAGCCCCTGGTACTTGGGTGTCAATAGAAGTCGATGGGATTCCAGTGGATTTAGATACAATGTGCCAAGGAGACACCGCTGATTTAATGCACTTCGGATATTTCAAGGCAGCAGTGGTAGAGCACCAGAGCCCTGTGCATTCAGGAAGAAGTTGCTACATTTTCCTTAAAAAACAAACAAACAAACAAGAAACAGCACTAGTACAAAAACAGAAGCTATGAAAAAACCATCTTAAGGTGATCTCTATGTTATAACAAAGGACTTCTCATCTCATCTGGCTCCAACATTGATGTTTCTAATTTGCGCTCAACTAACTGGGTCAGGTGTATTAGATTGGGTTTGGAACTGAAGCCCTACAGGACAGTAGACCTCCAGAATCAGGCAACCAACGCTATAACAACCCGAGTACCGAATCCCACAGAGCGATTCGGTGCCACTAAATGCTATCATGAGCATTAGCTTTTGAACTGCACGTCAACTGGCGGAGAGTTTGCTTGCTGGCCTCCCGTGGGCCACCAGGTGTGAATTGAGTCGTTCTGAAGAGAAGGTCACCGGCGTTAAGTGCTCGGTTAGCACCCACCCTGCCACCCCCGCCGACTCCCGACAGACGCAGCCAGCGTTAGCGCAACTCAGCAGAACTCGAGCAGAAAGAGCTCAGTTCAAAGGCCAGTAAACTATGCCATCGCCGAGCCCACTCCTCTTCCACGGCAAACAAGCGAGGATTGTTGCGGTGGGCCACTGTGGACTCTCGGCCGTGGAGGGGCAGGTCACGTGAGCACGCGCGGTGCTGGCTGAACACAAAAGACCGACGATAGGTCATGGTGGGGGGACAATGAGACGAAAGGCAGAACCAACAAAGGACCCAGAAGAGCTCAGAGTTTCATGATCTCACACACAGAGGGAATAAAACTGAAGTCACACAAAGGGGAGCATTTGTTTAACTGATTAAATCACTGTAAAAAAAAACAAAACAAAACCATAAAGGACATGCACAACAAACGGTTTGAATGTGATGATTTAAAAGGCACAGACACTAGGTACATGTTGAAAAACAAAGTTGACAGAAAATGAGGAGCTGTAAAATCATCCCACACATTAGAACAAAATTCACCATACTGTTTGGCTAGAAACAGGGAGTGTCGTTCCATTTGCATTCTATTTGTCATTTCCCTTACTGCCACTGTGTCATAAAGAAACGATGCGTAATAACGCAAAGCATTTCAAAGAGGCACTGCTGTTCAAACTCAAAATACTGGAGAGAGTTGTCTGCCCCTTCCCTCTCATCCGCCCGACTCGAAGCTCATGTGGGTTTGCTAGGTTGAGGACACCGAGCAAGACGAGTGAAACATTACATTCTGACAACACGTGATGACGACTCCTACACTTATGTTAATCAGCCAGTGCTAACATTTGCAATGTTTGTATGGTCCGAATACTATAATCCAGCTCATGCGGACTTGTACAGCTCCATCAATGTTAGCTATCTAGATGCATGATCTAGATGTATTGGGTAGCCAAAGCTAAGCCGATTATCCTGAAAAACAAAAGCCCACTGCTTTAAAAACACACTCTAGAGTCAGAGTTACTATTTTCCAGGCCTCAATAACGTGCTGTTCAGTCCAACAGGTAGATGTAGAAATAATTTCACATTTATTTGTAGTAGTCTACTGGTCTTCCTTGTTGCAGCTTGATACCTCCTACTAGGGGTGGAGAAGCTTGGGAATTCACAGCTAAAAACAACATCTTATAATGAACCTATTTTTAAAAGGGGGGGGGAGAACAGCAATCTAACACTACAGAAATCGCACCATATTATTTTAGCCAGTCACAAAATTGAATAAACTTTTCTTAAAATGAGTTGTTGCATGGTTTCTATGAAATATAGATGACTGTCCAGCTTAGCAGCAAGGGATGGGTATAAGTAACATTACTTGATTCAGACGTCAGCGCCAGTCGACGTCACTGAGCTGCGTCTCAAATTCTTGCAGCTTTGATAATCCACCAGTCCTCAAAGGTTGATGTAAAACGCCGATCTGCTCTGGTGCAGGTGTACGAGCAATGGGCGAGATCACAGACCAAAACAAACAAGATGTTCTAGTGCGGGATGGAAATTACAAAAGAAAATGTACTGGCTTCAGCATTGTTGTTTAACTGGACACGTTTCCTTAATCTCTCATTTTTTTGATTCAGTACAGTAAATATATTACACCTTATTCCTTTAAAGGACCATTTGACTCGATGCAACATCGGTACTGGTGTCAGCTACATAAATCCCAAATCCTTTTATAATTTAGTAATAATAAAAATGGCCTACTACTGCAAATTTTAAGGTGTGGATAGAATTACAACTGTGCTATTACTGGTAACCCAGTGAGGTGAACCTGTCTGACCCATGAACGTTTCCTTTTAGACACGTTGCATCACATTTCACACGGAGAAAGTTAAGATGGAGAGTCTTTCGTCTTGAATAATTCCACCCCTGGGTTCGGGGTTCGGGCACTGCCATGGCTGTCATGCAGACTGAGCTTCAGGAATCGGGTGGAGCTTGTGAAAAACACTCAGTGTCACTACAGCAGGAGGGGTCAGGGTATGCCGCCATCCCAGACACCCCCCCCCCCACCCTCTCCTGAAGGGCGGGACGCCATTCCGGAACTTTCCTTAACACTTAAATCATTATGTTAGAATGGTACGTGCTGACAGGTCTGACCTTATCAGTGATGACAATTGGTGCTAAAATTCATTATACACCCTGTTACAGTCACACCTTAGTGAACACAAAGCCAAGTGTAGATCTGACTTTAGAGCAAACTATGCAAAGTCAGGCCATATTGATTTTGGTTTCACTTCTCTCATAGAAGGGAAACAAACTCTGGATTACCTGGCCCTGTTGAGACTCTTCCAACCGGTCAGGCTAATTCATGGCAGGACAGGATGAATTAATGACCATTATTCTTGTTTGAAGCTCCCCCAGGTTCTTGCCGTTCATATGTTTTGCTGACATCAGCAATCCATAACCACAAAACTTACTCCTCACATTTTACAGAGCTTAAACATTGACGAGGGCTTAAGCTTCCTAACCAGGTCGAACTCTAACGCCAATAAACAAAAGGTTCTGATGGCAGTGTGGGACCTCTAGTATAAAAAACGTTAATGAATTATGAAATGTTTCAAAAGTGTACAAAATACTTCAGGAGGGATGACAAGAGCATGCTGGGACATAAATGTTTGACACGTAGCCAAGTCCTCATTTGTGGTAAAGCCAGAGGGTGAAACCATTTGTTAGATGCTGCTTGTCGGACATAGCTGGAAATAGGGTTCTACTCCCAGGAACACTGAAAAAACAAGGCACCTTGAAAAGCCTGCTCACATACCAGAACACTGATACGTTCCACCTTACATACCACCCTCAGTCGTTTGTCAGAACACCAATCCTTCATGAGAAAGACGTTCTCATCTACTGATAAAGGCCTCAGGGCAGGCAAAAGCTCCTCGTGTGGGAGCGTCCGCTGTAAAACAACGGGAAGCGGAGGAGCCATGATGTTACTGCTCCACATGAACATGGAGGCACCACTCAGAACGGCCAGCAGGGGGAAGAAGGGGTCCCAAACAAAGCAACGCCCGTAAACTTCCACAGCAGGCTATGCCAGAGCAAGATAATACGCTACCGTCTGCTCCGCCGCAGCAAGCGGACGGGCTGGTTGGGGCTTCAGGCGGGGGATTGTGCGGCGGAGGGGAAACCTGAGAAAAGATGAGTCATTTCTGAGACACAGCTAACGAACACAGAGCCGGGGCGAAAGCTGGAGAACAGAAACGGCACTCGGCTCCGTCCTCCGCAACTGAAAGGTTCTGGTGTGGGCGTTCACTTCAAAGAAGCTGCCACAAAAACCACAGAGAGGGAGCTTTGGACACTGAGGTAGGCGTGTTAGGTGCAGTATGTATCACATAAGACACATGTATCATTTATAAGTAACGTGAGCGCAAGAGTGAGCAGAGGGAATCTGGATCTGCACAAAACATCACGAGATTTGTCAGGCAGCAGTGAAATCTGATAAAATACATCTCAGCACACACTTCTCAATTCTCTAGGGTGGGGAAGACCGATTCAAGCTCAACCCCTTTGTAGAAACCGAGGTGAACAGAAACATGGTACAGCATAGCAACTACAGTGGTGGCACAAACTTCTCCATTGAGGCATGTCATGGCGTAGGGTAAACAGTAACTTAATAAAAAAAAAAACAAATGGGTCAACGTTTCCTTTAGCTAAGACTGCCTAATGAGCCCAGGCAGAACTCCAGAGGTCGAACCCTTGAGCAAAATACCCACATTCACATACTGGCTGTGTTTTACACAGAACATTCAATCGCTCAGTTCCTGTGTGAGTCTGGAAGAACTGACAGAAGTCGTCCACCGTAAAAGGTTTACGTTATAAAAAGGTTATTGTGCAGAGCACTTGTTCACATACACTCAGAGCAGCAGGAGCCAAAAGCGCACCAGCAGTGCATTTCCCATCCATCGTTAACCAAAGTCATGCGGCCATCTCAGCTAACAAACCCTAGACAGGACACAGGCGATAAATTTATGTTACAGCTAAATTAATATACAATGGCTACATGCTACAAGACGTCTGTTAATCCCACGAATCACTGAGCATTCCCTGCAAACCCCATTTTAAAAATCTAAGCTTTATCAAGCTTAAAAAGGGGTTTGTGCACCAACATGACTGTGGACCAGCTGGCGCCAGAACTGCTCAGCTCCAGAAAATGCAGAATTCAAATTACGGTAACAAGAAGAACAGCATTAAAGGCAGTATGAGTCATGTGTGTTGTATTTTGGGTTCCCCCCCCGCCCTTATCTGAGAGGTTTGTATATGGACAAATTCAAAGAAAGGCGACTCTAGAAGAAGCTTCTAGAGTCTTCCTAAGAAACCACACCCCCACCACTTTCTTCAAGCCGGGCAGCTTCTCGTTTGTTGTTAGCTGAGGCCTTCAGCAATGCTGTGTTATGCGGAAAAGTACGGCAAGAAGCATGTCACGGCAAGGTCATGGAAACCCGGGCTAGCCACACTCTGCCCAAGGGCGCTGGCTAAGCTGGTCGTTATGGAGACAGCCAACCATGGGCCACGCTCATTTGGATGCGGTAAGACCTAAATGAAGACTGGGAGACAGGTGAAAAAATGAGAGATGGACAAAGCAGATGCTACAGGCCTTGCTCTGACAGAGACACAGTAAAGTACAGCCTAGACTGACCTAGAACATACAGAATAGCTATCTGAGGGACACAATTACATTAACTTACAAAAACATATTGACAGTAGATGTCATACTGATGGAGCTCTTGCTAATTTCAGCCCCCTTAACAGTGACTTCACTTTTACAAACAAATATTTAGTCTGTCATTAAACTCCAACCTTTCAAATGTAATCTAATTGTTAAACTTGAGGCATATTATTCACTACATTGAACCTCAGTCTATATGAAAGATATGAAGCTGGCTTTAAAAGACTCTGGACCCCCCTGGCAGGTACTTAAGACTGGTGACTGGTGAATGAAGAGGGTCCATCTGAAATCTTTTTCTTCTTCTTCTTCTAATGAAGTTGTAATCTCTGTGCACTACTGAATAAGATATTACCACAAAGAAAATGCAAACTTCATATCCAACTCCTTTACCCAGAGAGTAAAGGGGGGGGGGGAAGAGACAGACTCGCATCTCTCTCTTTTACCCAGTAGTAATACACAGTACTAAGACTTTCTTTGGCTTTCAGTTTGGTATATTGTTTACTTCAGTGTGTGAGTGGCTTGTTACTGCAAAAAGAGGGTAGTTTTAAAGACAGCTATTTTAATAGGAGGATCTGCCTAGGCATAACAGTAATGTTTTACCCAACACAAATGTACCATGGAGTGTTTTTCATATATGTAGAAGCCAGCTGTAATGTTTGCAAGATGTTTTTTTTTATACCAGTAGCAGTGCTTAGGAAACATGTTTTAGTTACCGTGATATATTTGAAAAACATCATGATAGTCAATTTTGTCAATATCGCCAAGCACTACTATATATAGAACAACAGCAACCTAATCACAGGTTTGAAGTTCCCTTGCAGTCATTCTCACCACAGCAAAACTACTGTCAGATAAGTAAGTCCAACACGGTTGAACAACATGGAAACCGAGAATTCTTGGAACCTCACTTCATCACAGACACATTGGCCTACCTTCATGTCCAGACTTTAAACCAAGCTGCTCTGAACAGGTGAGTCACGGGACGTACATAACCACACCTGTGGGCGTGTCTCAGTGGTCAAACAGGGTTACGGTGACACTCCCTCACACAGTACACCATGCTGGACCTTAATACCTCTATATCCCTCATATTAAAATCTCATAGACATAGACAGACACACACACCCCACTGTCTGTGAGAAGGCAAAACACAGACTGTAACATGATCCCCTGGGCAACGTTTCCAACGTCTCTACCAATTTACCATACACACGGGGCTTGGCATATACTTTTAAACTTGATTCATACGTCGGCAATGTTACAGATTCACTTTAAGGTGTTGCTGAGGTGAGCTCAACATGTAAAAGTTAGGTTACTACACCGTGTATCCAGTTCCGTGATCTACACCTCTAGAGATTAACGACCTTGTCACCATCACGAGGCATCATCACCGCTTGTTACAAAAGAGGCGCAGTCACCCAGCTGAAACGACCAGTGAATCCGAGACTGGTGTTTCCTTATTAACTGCCCTTTGATCGACTGTTACTTTTACGACAGCCGGGAGGCTCTGGAAGCTCAGTTCTGTTATAATAACTACCATCTTAGTGTCATTGCATCCATAAAACAGCTATGTAATCTTTTAAAACAAAGGTTGAGGGGTTTTTTGGGGGGGGGGACGGGGGACGACAGGTCAGTAGGTGATGAAGAATCGTCCTCTTTCCAGTTGCAAAAGGTTTTTGCATTCATTCTTACGCCTTCACCTCATGAAACCAACTACCAAACTACCAAAAGTCGGTTATGAGAAATAATTCTGTGAAGGTCTAGAAAAACAACAACTGAACAAAATAAGTTTCGTATTGTTGCCTGCCAGTCGAAGACAGACAGACAGACAGATCCAGTGAGACCTAATGGCTGTAATCCACTGGTGCTCCTCAGAATAGCGAGTCTACGGCTCAGGTGATGGCCTGCTCGAAGGAGGTCCTGTCGTTCCCTTGTCGGTTCAGTGTTTTACCAAAAGGCTGGTCAAATACTATTAAGTTGCGCCTACTCAAAGTACGACTGTATTCGCACTGAACGGGTCGTTGCAAAACACTGGCGAAACATCTGTTGTTCGGATACATCGCGATGCACTTTTCGTCCCCAGAAACACCACCGCTCAATCCAGTGTGGGAATGAATACATTTGGACGATTAGCCAGCTAGCTGCGATTCTGTCTGCTGTTTTGAAAAGCTGTACAGCTAAAAACGCAACTACTGAATTGACAGCTATTGTACCGTGATAGCAATGAAAGCAATAATTTTTTACGGAATACAAGAAATCGATGGCAGTCGTTTCCGGTGTTTTGACAGACTCCATTAGCATCCACACGACAGTTGCATTCACGTAGCAAGCTAACAACTAGCCAAGTGCACTTTTCTAAAAAAAAATGTAAAAAAAACAAGACACAAACCAATTGTAATTCACCACCGAAAAGCCTTTGCGTGCAGCGCGTATTGGCAGCACTTACCTCGTTCCACTACGGGCCAGTATATTCCGTAATGCGTGTGCGAAATCACATCCAACGTTAAAGTTTTGCGACAGATTCCTAGGACGCTGAACCCCACTGTGATCTTCCTGCGCTCTCCTTCCTGCAGGCAGCAACCTCCGACTCCCAGAATGAAGTCCAGGGAACAGAGCGCAGTGACGTCACGAGCGGAGCAGCACTTGCTTCCAGCAGCCGGTGGGAGCGCTTCAGCACTGCCGCTTCATCCCGAGCGTGGGACGCGGCTCCTTTTGGCAGGTGCGCTGTGCACGGTTTAGGACTATTCAAGTACTCGTATCTAAAAGGTAGCATCCACGAGATAGACAGTTTCTTCAAACTTTCAAGACAATAGAACACCTTTTCCCAACTCTCAAACAACTTCGCTCAATCTAAAACAAGGACTGAACCCTAACAGCTGCCACTTTTTCTGCCCCATAGCCACTTCCACAAAAAATAAAATAAAATAAAAAGACCAGAGAAGTAGTCAGTGCCACTGTTTTGCTACAGAGACCGTTTACACTGGTTCATCCTGACCGGCCATCATAGCTCGGCGGTAGAAACCGCACAAACACCTGGTCCCTGACGGATCCTGGTCACGTGTCCGTGTTTACCTATCCAAACAATAGGGCTCCCTCACCTCCTGAATTTATAGTAATTACACGCTTGACCAAATCCACTATATAGCACTAAAACTAAGCACACCGTGGGATTAACGGCTGCGTCGAAATTGGCCCACCCCCAGCTAAAAACTATAAGAAATTTGGGTTTGGGTATTTACAGCATTAAGAAAGTTCCAAATGTTCATCCTTTGAGATACATAACCAGTGTCATAGATGCCATCACTACTAAGAAATGTGTGTACAGAACTCTGAAAAGCCCCACCCCCTTCAATTCACCTCCAAAACCAAACAAGACTATAGGTGCAAAACATACATATGTATCTAGACATAATGATCTTTTTACACAGGGATTTTATCTATTGTCCTTTCAGCTAAGGCCATTCTGTATCACAAGGTCACAAGACCCTTATGAGGGCAGGTACACAGTAAGCATTTAGGTGAGCAGATATTTGTGGTCTGATTTTGAGTATGCATTCATATACACCCTCATGACCACAACAGCAAACTGATGCTCAGTGTTCATGCAGCACATTAAGCCCAAGTGATTTAGCGTTAATACACAACACGTGGACTCAGATATTACAAAATTATTAATTCTGGTAAAACACTTAATTAGGACATTGTGTGGAAGGAGAAGGGTTTCTTTTGTTTAAAAGAAAAAATATTTTGTGCTTTTCCTTATCAATTGTCACAGTAATCTTTACTCAGGTTTATTACATAATTATATAATAATTATGTTAAATAATTATTACAGTTGAGTAAAGAACAGCAAAAAACTCATGATAATGCTTGTATTTGTATGAACTACGGCAGATGTGCACTCTTGCATCTCAAATAGTTTAATATTGAAATTGAAGTCCACCTACATGTGGTCACATCATATAAAGCTTCAACAGGCACTGACTAGCAAATGTGTGATGCCAAGAGAGAAGTTAGATGTTTATTTAAAAAAAAACAAAAACAAAAAAAAAAAAGTTTTTTTTTTCCCTTCCAGATTGTGTTGGGTACTTAGCCTACAAACAACAACAAATTGTTTTTCTACAGTCAGATATCATGAGCTGAAGTACAAACGGAACAGGACATTGAACAGTACTAATCCTGCGGGTGTACAGAGTGACCAGGGTCATCTATGACCTTCAGGAAGTCATCACATGAATGAATACTTTTACCCCACTGATGGCGCAAGAGTGAGACGTGAGATGAGAAGACGTCAATTCACGAAGGCAGAAAAAAACAAAAACAAACAAAAAACACCTTCCAGCATATGTACATGTTTTATTTAATACAAATTAAAAAGTGTTCTTGTTCTTTTGTTAATGAAGGGGGAACAGAAATAGTTTTTATAAGAATTAACGGCGGAGTCGTCCAGCAGCGTACAATCACAGAGGGCCCTGAGTGGCTGTCAGTGCCACCGGAGGCGGGGCCAACAGGACCGTGTCATAGTAAGAGCATAGCAGCATGGGGTGGAGCTCAGGAGCTGACTGGTGGAATTAGATCAGCTGACTCTAAGGCGTCTCCAGCGTCCAAATCCTCACAGGGGCTGGCGCAGGGGTCCACCTGCCCGGAACTTTCCCTGTCCAATTGCTGTTGAGACTGAATCTTCAAGATGAGCTCCCTGATTTCCTCACGTTTGGTCTTCATCCGTTGCTGAGGGAACCAGTCCAACAAGTTCATGGGGAGATGAAAGCTTGGTAGAGGATTCTTTTAAAAAGGCACAAAAAAATATATAGATATTAGGTATTGGAGATGATGGCGATAAACTACCTTCAGAATAGTCTCTGAAGTCTGTAAGGAAAAGTCTGAAAATCTATTTTCAAGTACAGAATTGTTTAATATCATCTTTTGTACCCAAAACCAGGGTGTATTTTAGGGGTGTTTTTGGAAGGTGTGCAATTCCATGTAAATCTGTGTACATGTATGTCCATTTAAATATGTATAAATGTACACGCTAATGTACTAACAAATTTCCAGAAATAGATAGTTAAAGTTTCTATTCTGTCTCTGATGTCCAACTGCATTACTTTGTCTAAGAGGACCACATATCCCTATTAACTCCTGCTGGTCCTCAAAACATACAGTAAACTACATGAATAACAAATGCGTTTTATTCTTAAGACTTTGAACTCGTCATCTCACCGACTCTGTAAAACAACACACTTTTCAAAAGGCAATGTCAGTCTTATAAGGTATTACGAACAGGTTTATGTCAGTCTTATAAGGTATTACGAACAGGTTTATGTCAGTCTTTCGTGCCATTATTAGATTATCGTGTCCTCTCGAGGTCTGTGCCATCGGTGGACCTCGCGGCCGAACGCGTCCAGACAGGACGGCCGTACCTCGAAGAAGCTCTCGACGTATTGCAGGACATAGACTCCGCAGTCGCTGAAGTTGTCCTGCTGAGGCACGCGCGGGCTTGAACCCTTCATAACGTCCTTGCCGAAACTCCTCGGGCTGCCCTTCCTCACCTCCCACTCCACCTCCAGATACCTGAGAACATGTGTACACGTACACACACACACACACACACACACACACACACACACACACACACACACAGTCGTGAATGAACACACACAGACACACACGCTTATGTGTACACAAATGCACCAAACCATACACCGACACACATGAAAACTGGCTGCCTATACACAAAACCAATATATTCAGATGGCCTTCGAAAGGAATTACAATATAAACACTTTACTGGATCTTCCAATAGTGACCCCAATCAAGTGCTCTCTGTGCACTAAATGCTGCAAAAGAGCAAAACACTCATTAAAGCCTAATTACATCCTAATTAACCAACATTACTTGAAGGCATAAACAAGCTGACACCTACTCTCGTAATGTCTTCACCACTGTCGATCTGGCAGGACCTCGCAAGGAATCCATGATGAGAATACATGGTCTGAAAAATGAGAAATCGCAGTAAAAAAAAAATAAAAATACAAATGCAAAGCAATTTTTTTGTGGTTCACTAAAACCCATTTACTGAGGAGTTGTGGTTGCAACAATCCTGCCCCCTAGTGGAAATAATAAGGACTGATCAGGCTTTAAAAATCGTGGGAACTATAGTGGAGCTTCAAGAGCTGCCCATGGCCAACCATGCAGACAAGCTTCCAGAAAACATTAAATTAGTTATAAAACCATAACTTATGTGTTCTGTGTTTAATAAATGAAAGTTCTATGCAACTTCTGGCAATTTTTTAAAGACCACAAATAGTAGCAGCTATGTGCAGTCTACTTCCAAACATTCCACTGTGCAAAGCCAAAAGCTGTTTCATGATATCACGCAGCGCATTCTGAGGAACATTCAAAGCTGTAGCTCATTTCAGGATAGAATTGGGCTGCGTCATGTGGAAGATTTAAAAATGAAGTCCGTTCAGCATTCATTTTTTAAACGGGTTGAACAAGGGGCTAGCAACTCACAGCACAAACAGAGGAGCCTTATTATAATTAGTACTATTAGACAAGCAGGCTGCAGCCACTTTAACCGTTCGTTATCGCGCGAAATATATTTTAGATTGAACGATGAAATTATATACTCAGGGTGGTCATATTCTTACAAAGTACCAACATTTTTCTCACATTATTATTCAAATATTTACTATATATTTGTTATTTTACTGGGGTTGCATTTACAGTTCTGTGTATTTGGTTAGTCTTGGTTTTATATAGTTTCTCACTTGCACCAACATACTGAAAAAGACAAACTTAACCCCTACATGGGGAAAGTGCACTCAGTATTTATTCCAGTCCCAACTCTCCCATGTCCCACTGTTTTGGTATGATCGACAGAGTGTTCACAGGGTTCAAGGCATCTGTGTGGTGGCAGGGGCATTATCCTCGTTTCCGACTGACTGGTATGACGCAAGTGACAGGGAGGGAGCTCACTGCCTGCAGATGTTGGGTTTGGACGTCCACTCCATGCTCTCTGAGGAGCCGCCTTCATCTGCCAGAGCCCCGTCTTCGCTGCACTCATCCTGCGAGACGGATGGTGACACACCGGTAAAGCAGGGCAAGCCTGGTTACTGGACTGACTATTTTAACGTCAGCTGCTAGGGATGGATTTGATTTTTGCGGTATGTGCTTCTGAAACTGCCAGAGGTGGCAGACACTTACCTGAGATGAACTCTGGTCATCTGAGAAGGTGCCAGGATCCTCATTGCCATAACACACACTGATTCTGCGCAAAGCATCTTGGCCAACAGGAAATCATTCCAAGACACAGATTTTAAAAAATCATCATCGATGATTACTCATCCCAGTTACTCATCAATTAGTCATCAGGAATATTCAGCTCTTCATCATGACCAAATCATCTAACCTTACTGCGACTCACCTGTGTAATGCGGTTGAACTTTGACCTGCCCGTTGAGTTCATGGCACGGGTGTTCCGGGGGTAGGTGAGGGCACGAAGGCATGTTTGCGTGGCACGCCTGTGGCTCACAGAGCCCTTCTCCTTCCACAGTGAGCTCCGCCTGGCTGAAGGAGAGGGGCTCCGTGTGCGGGGAGGGCTCCTCCAGGCCTCCTTCTCCAATTCTGGAGGTGCTAATCTGGGCTGAGGCTGGGGTGGAGCCCCGGGACTGGAGCTGGGGCTGGGGCTGGGGCTGGTAAAGAGGGTTAGCCTCCAGGTGAACCCCCTCTAGACCAGGAAAGCAGATCACTGCGAGATACCAGTGGGCTCTGGTCAGAGAAACAGGGTAGAGAGGAACAAGGGTTATAGAGAGAAACAGGGTGTGTATGACTAGCATTAGTATTATGATAAATTTTCTCTTAAAATCACTTTTTTAAAAAAAATTTGGTTATGGTGCTACATTTATTAGTAATAACACTCAGCATTTGCATATTACCATTTTTAAATGTCAAACAATTATTGCATCCACCTAAAAGATAACCATTTAAAAGATCAAAACACAATAGTAGTTCGATATCCATTAGACCCAATTTAGCAAAGGAGTAGCTTACGACTCATTGATGGGGACAAAGATGAAGTCTTTCTGGAAAAGGTCTACATGCCGTGTCCATGTTTTTACCCGGTTGTGCTTCCTCTTCTGTATCCTGGCAGAGTGGAAGGACAGTCAGAACTGTACCAAATTTGTACTACACTGTACTACTAACTGTACCGAATTTGTACTACACTGGAAATGCATTATTTTGCTGGTCGGTCACGTCTGAATCAGATGGACACGTTACACACTGGTCGTGCCCAGTGATCTAACAGAACATTGGCGTTCTGAAGGAGCTGAACGTCAGACAGAACGACGGCTCATGACTGAGGGGAGAGGACCCTACGGTAGGTTGGTGGAGTCTGGGGCACTCCTCCTCTCTCTCTGGTTGAGTCTCTTGTAGAAGAAAGAGCTGAAAACGTGACTTCTTAGTGCATCTTCTTTCTCCAACTTCTCCATAAACAAATACCTGCAAGCACCAATACATCTCACGTAACCCACATGCTTTCAGACATGGCATGTTCTAACAAAGTGGGTACAAAGTAATCTTCAGAATGTAGGCGCAATCCCAAGTACTTCAGTTCACCTCCATTCTCTGCTTAAATTGAGGCTGATTAGCATTTTGTAGCATCTAGAAAAGCCAGTTTGGCAGTAGCCCACTAGTTAAAATATTCCACCCATATGCAGTGAATCTGAAGGTTGCATTTCATTAAACATGGCGAGGACCACACTAACTTCAAGTAAAAGTCAATGATGACGTCATTGAGAAACTCTCCGTCGTTCAGACAGTGAAGGTCTTCGTTCGTCACAGAGATTCCACCTTTAGCGGGGGGAGGGGGATACACAATCATCCTGAAAAAGAAAAAGGAAAATATTACAATACTTGGACCGATCATTGATGCAGGTTAAATCCTCGAAACCATCGCAGAGCCCAAAGAGATTTCTAATTCGGGCCACAGAGCCACATTCCAGAACTGTGATCAGGTACACAGGTAGTGCCTGCTAACCAGTGTGATTAGCTTCCATTTACCAAACCTGGTTTCACACATAAAATAAGATAAGAGATAAGATAATCCTTTATTAGTCCCACAATGGGGAAATTTCCAATGCTCTGTGTGTGTGTGTGTGTGTGTGTGTGTGTGTGTGTGTACAAAACCCATCACACGACTGGTAGATTAGAATATCAACAAAAACAGAGGACAGGCTGTGTGCAAGCACACACTGATTCATGATGTAACCCAGTTAATCTTGATGAGAAAATAAGTGATGCAACAAATAAATGCCAGAGATGAATCACCTCAGGGTAGAAAAAAGACCCCCCCCCCCCCAAAACCAATGCCAACTGATATAAAATAAAGTTACAATTTTCCTTTTAAGATCTTTCCATTGAATATGAGATGATCTGTGTGATGCCTTGCAGGTGTAGTTGCCTAGTAGGCTGCGGTTGCCGAACAGCCGCACACAGTGTTGCTCACGTGGCATCTGAACGGGGTTAGGGTTACGTGGCTCGTCGACGTGCAACACAAACGTGACGGCAGGCGGTTCGTACTTGACGACGGGGCCCGTGAACGTAGGGTGCAGCTCAGCCATGTCTTCATCGTCGTCTTCGTCGAAGAACGAGCTGAGGTGGGCGGACAGCCGTGTCCGGACCGTTGGCTCCGTTGAGGCAGCAGGGGTCGGCGTAGTCGTGGTTGCTGCTGCCGCAGTTGCTGCCGTTGCTGTGGTAACCGAGACGGATGCTGTTGTAGTGGTGGTTGTCGGCGTCATTGTGGACGATGAAACTGGATGGGTTTTCTGTGCTTTTGCCTGCAGGGTAAAGACATGTTGAGCTCTGCCAGCAACACACTAAAAAAGTTCACACTGTAAGGACATTTAGTGAAATTATACCATCAACAACGATAATAATAAGGCCTTAAAAAAAAGTAAAGCAGGATCCACAAAAACTACATGATGTTTCTATTAAATATAAGCTAATAAAATTCTAATAAAATGAAGTGTCAGTGTGTAGTCATGTATTTATTATTTACTTTTCATCTCATGCAATGATATCAGATGTTCAGAATGTGAGAAAGCATGTTCCAAGGCTACTGAAATCATACTGAAGCCAAGATCATTTAAAATCTGACTCAATATCCAACACAAATACAAAACAAACAAACAAAACAAACATGCCGTCTAGACCACCTGCAGGTTACCTTTTTTTTTTTTACATCTACCTAATTACTTATCCTTAAAACTAGTCCACTAAAACAAAACAAACAAACTATGAATAAATATGAACAAATAACCTTCTCCTTCTCTTTTGACGCTTTGTTATACTGGACCAGGCGAACGTTGGCCTCATCGAACGACAGGCGAGCAGGAAAGCCAGAAAGCTTGTTGTTTCGACCAATCTCGACCAGGATGTCTTCCAAAATCACCTGCTCTTGCATAGAGAGGCCGTTCTCAAATATCAACACTATATACTTCTCGTCGAGGTCTGCAGGACAAGAAGGAGAGAGGGATAAATAAATACACCAGTTTTTATCTTCGGTTATCCATCAACAATCGAGGAAACGAATCGCCACATCAGCCCGTCCTCCAACCACACGGGGGCGGCGTACTCACTGTTGCCACTGCAGTCGTACCACAGGCCGCCGCCCTCCTGCGACATCTGGAGCTGGGTGCGCAGGCGATGGCACTCGTCAGTGCTCGTCTGGAAGAACAGCACGGGCAGCTTGCGCACACTGCACCACTCGCAGCTGGTCAGCTCCGACGAGCGCAGCCGAACCTTCTCCAGAACGTCCACCTCCTGGCCTGCAACACAGCCGAGGGCTTCAGGGAGGGTGGAGGGAGGGGTTACCCACCTGAGGGAGGACCTGGGTGTTTTTTTGTTTTTTTTTTTTACACGGTGATCAAAACCAGGCGGCAATTATCCGATGTGGTGTTAGGCTGCTGTTAAATGGACAATGCTTGGGGCATAACATTTATTACAAGGCTTTTCAGAGAAAGAGTATTTGAAGTCAGTTGTCACTTACCTTCAGTCTCGAGCTGTATGTATTCTACAGTAAACTAAAAAAAATTAAAAAGAAAGGAAAAAGTGGTCATTTCTCATGTATGACACAGCGCCACGTCACATCTGCAGTAAAAACAGTATGGTACTGCACACGGATATAAACACCACTGCTCGTGTTAAGTGTCCTCCGAGTGATCGGAGATATTCCAGACGTTGCAGGCCTGTTCTAACAAAATCGCATTCGAACAGCCTATTAACTCTTTAAAAACTGACAAACGGCTGTGAGGGGAACTCGATGCTGATCAACGCAGTTAGCCTTGTTAATAAAATGAATTAAACAATGGTCGTTAAGACCGTCGGCACACAAGACTGATAACCATGTGCTGGCTGGCTGGAGCCATCTCTACAATGATACAAAAATGACCAGAACACAAGTCAACATAACTGTGTCCTTTTGTGCAACAGGCTTTAGTGCAAGATGGAGATAAGACATGCTGCTAGTTATTAGGGATTGTATTCGCTTTACAACACACTCCTGAACCCGTGACGTGACATGGCTTTTTCTTTGTTTGTTTTTGCGATGCATACATTAAAACGTCTTTACGAATGGCAATACTGCAAAAACGAAAAACTAATATTTTTTTTCCAGCTCAACAAAATGGGATAAGGACACCACCTAGCAGTAGTCAGTCCCTGCTCCTGTTGGGTCTCTCGTAGCTACCGAGCCTAAATATTGGCATCTAGCAGAAGCACTGATGGCCCTTGGATGTGGCCAGATGCCTTCATGTTTATAACAATCCAGTCACCACGGCTGAGTAACATTCGACTGTGTAGCACAAAACCTTCATGGACACGTCAAAGCTGGACTTTTCAAACAAGATTGATCTTTGCACAGGCCAATACAGTTAAAATAGTTTAGCCAGCAATTTAAACTAAACAGCAGATAAACTGCTACAACGCGTCTCACCTTTCGATTATCAGTCAAATGAACTAGAGCACTGGAGGGTCCACAGGCTCCAATTACACACGTTATACCTGTGAGGTTGGTACTGGGAGTCCACACACGCCCGGCCTGCAAGCGCCAGGGGTATAAACAGAAATGGAAGAGGGTGAGGGGCTCACAATGACAGGCTTGGTGACCATCCGGCGCAGGGTTCCTATCCGCACACTCCTGCATTCCAGGATGATGCTCTCCAGCTTCTGGGGCTGGACCGGACACACCTTCCGTTTCTTGGCTGCAGATGTGTCGTCACACAGCGCGTTGCCAAACTGCCGGGGACACATCAAACATGCTCAGGAACAGAGAGTATAGAGAGAGAGCGAATAGAGAGAGAGAGTCCCCAATGCAGATCACTCAACACCTGTTTCGGGGGGAAGGGCAGGAAGATGGATCAGGCTTCAAACCTGTGTCTATTCTCCTGGATTGCCACTTGCTCAAGAAAGACTTGTTAATTAAGTGTGGTGCTTGTTCAAACATGTTGGAGCAAGAAATAAAACTACATGGTATGTGGGCTCCAAGAAACACTGGAGTGTTTATTCGCGACCACAACAACCTTTCCCTTCTTCTCTGTTCATATATTGCATCAACCCTAAAAACCCAGTGTCCAGACACTTACTGGATCTTTCATACGGTTCCTCCTAGGGGTCACGCTCCGGTGGTCCATCTCCGTGAAAAATTCACAAGAGTGGTCCTCTTGTTCCACGGCTCCTTTGACCGCTGCCTCCACCCGGCCACTGGAGGGCGCTGGAGAGGAGTGAGCAGAGTCGGCGGGCCGAGGAGACACGCTGTCCAGCCGGTTCACGCTGCCGGTGCTGGCGTTGTCTGCTTCCTCGTCATCACTGGACAAGACGACTGCAAAAGTTTGTGGCAAAAAATAGGCAACCAAAGGTACATCAAGGTAAATCCATACAGCATTAAAGAGTAACAGGTATTAGATTTATAGTGATTTTAACCAATACTCCTAGCAGTAGAAACTCCATATGTGCATACAAACACCAGTAACCCTTGGTGACCCAGCCATACTCACTAGGATCGTTGAGGTCATGTTGCTTGGCAACGGGCTGCCTCTTGCCCGTGGCCAGCTTGCCAACGTATGAGCCGGTGTTGCCGGCGGCACAATGCCGTCCGTTGTGTGGTGGCATCAGGTTGCCCCTGGTGATGCGGGCGGGTGGGTTCATGACGACGTCCGTCTGGCCGGAGCGCCCCCCGGAGGCCGGGCCGTAGAAGCTCTTGCTGAGCTGTGTGGTGGGCGGCCCGGGCGAGGGCTGCGATCGGATGGGAGGCCGCGGGGACGGAGAAGACGTGACGTTGGGGTGCAGCGGGGCCTCTGTAGCCAGTGCACTGTCGCAGTGCTCACACTTGATGTGGTCTTCACTCTGCTGGCCACACTTACCACACACGGTGAAGTACTCGTCTGGCTGCAGCGCCTGGAGGGGGGGGGCACCACGGAGGAAGCTCAGATAGCACCATGACTGCTCAGGGAAGGTCAACAGCAAACACTATTCACTGTTCAGTTTAGCTCAACTGGCTGAAACAGCTGTCACCAGTAAGGGAAGGGGGTGGGGGGGGTGGGGGGGCACCTTTCAAAAAGCGTTTTTTCTCCAGCTGCCGAGATTTTTCACTAGCTAGAGCAAGAAGAATCATTCTGTGAAAATCACTGAGTCTTCAAAGAAAGAAAGAAAGAGAAGAAAGAAAAAAAAAGAAAAAAAAAAAAAAAAAAGACTTTTCAGCCTGGTGACCCGGTCCAGCACTTGTGACCACCAGGCGTTTCCATGGAGACTGTTTCTACGGAAGTCCGTCCCCCGCTTGGGCCCAGTCGGGGGGCCACTGATCAACAGGATCAGGTGTGCAAGAGAAGAGATGGAGCAAAGCAAAGCAGAAACAACAGCACCAGGGCTGGAGACTAATCCAGCCAAACTAACCAAGGAGAACAGGAGATGAAACCCAACACACTGCCTGGTGCTTTTTGAGGGTCTGGGATGAATTTCCCTTTAGCAGTTTTCCTCGCACATTTTAACTGGTTGATAACTGGTAATGGGCAAAGCCCCGCGCCTGATTGAAAACAGCAAGTATTGAGATGTTCGCACGTAACAGCTAGTGTTAAGACGGCAGGATGTGACTCACGGAAGTGATATTAAACCTCCGAGTCTATTTACCGCACATCTTACAGATCCAAAGCACTGAAGTGACCAAAGGTTCACGTGCTATTCAACAGTCCTCACCTCAACCGTTGTGCCGGAGGTCGGAACAGCACCCATGCCCTCGAACGCCGCCCGCCGTTTCGACTGGATGCGCCTCTTGATGTTCAGATTCTCAGAGTCTGGAGGACACACGGGACGAGCCAGGAGAGACACGTGCATGAGCGCACCCCTTCAGACATGCCTTCACCTCGAGCCAGTCGTCCTTCCCGTCCCTCTGTCCCCCCCCCCACCTCCCCCGGCCGACGCACGTGCACCTGATGGTGGCTAGCTGGGTGCCAGGAGACAACACACTGGGGTCTGTAGTTTTGTGAGGTGCATACTGCTGGCTTACTCCTAGCCACAAAGCTATGCCACATGGCCTGTCACGACATCAGAATATTAAGCAGCCTCCAGTGTCTCCCAGACCACTGCAGGAGAAAAAGGCATCTCCCTAGCTCAAGGTTTACTGCAGTCCTTCCTTCTGATCGCTATGCAACATCCCAAGCCTTCTGTGATTAAACAACATTTATTTGTCCTATAACAATAAAACTCTATATACCTTTACTATACTGAGTAATTATATACAATGCACGCACGCACGCACGCACGCACGCACGCTAGCAATTATTTAAATGTTATATATTAAATAACTGCTATTTAATATTTGTAACTTAATTATTGTAACACAGACATTGAAACGGTGGTGAACCCATCAGAATTGTTAGATGTCGCTCTGTTTTAAAGGTTACTTAATTGGGTGATCTATATCATTATCTATTCTGTTCAGACATTTCCACACCAACAGGACATCATCTGAAATCCTCTTTTCTGAGCGTTGAGCGTTCTCTCCTTTCCTGCCTATAGCCTTCCCTCTCTCCTCACAGGGGACACAATTAATCAGAGGCCAGCAATCCCCTCTGGCGTACACACACACACACACACACACACACACACACACACACACACACACACACACACACACACACACACACACACA
>JAOXYF010000005.1:2983299-2998533 GCA_028565775.1 Sternarchorhynchus goeldii
AATTAGAGCGGAGACTGAGAGCCAGGCCTTCTCGTCCAACATCAGTATGTGACCTCACAAATGCGCTTCGGGAAGAACGGTCAAAAATGGTCATATGTGAGTCAAGGAAGGTGAGCGAATACTTTTGGCAATATAGTGTATCTACCTCCCTTCATTAGGAGAAATGGTCTATTCCAATCTTGACACATCAACGCTAGAAATCCCCTCAGTCTTTACAATGCAAAAAAAAACAAAAAAACAAAACTAAATTATGAAAAAAGTACTTGAAACAAGTAAAATTATCTGCCAGTGGGTTGACAAAATTCTGCTTAGCAAGAATTCTTAAAAAAAAGTCTATAAATATGCATAAAAGTCTATAAATGCAGTAAAGTCTAGGTGAGTCAGATTATCTTTAAGTTAAAAATCTGAGATCCCTTGTTTATTTTCAAGATTTTATGATTTGGTAAGTCTTAAGTGTAGTCCTCAGATCCTTTGATCTGATGCACCCCCACTTACCCAGTTAGCTTTCCGCTTGCTGACACTCCACATTTACCATTATTTTGGCAATAAACATGTACATATATACACTGATCTTAGCAGTCATTCATACCCTCAGTTAGCCACCCCAAATCATGAAATAATTTACAGCTGTTATTTTACAGAATACTTGGAATGGGTAAGTTGTAATACATGATGGCTGTTCTACAGAAATAAAATAGTGTAAAATGATATTCATTGTCTGTGTCCTTTTTTCTGATCCAGTGTCAGTGTTCTCACCATAGAACAGGTGGTCATTTTGTTACACTCACCCTCCTCAATCAGTGTATTGGAAACCAATGGAAGTTCCTGACTGGTTGTCATGACACAATCTCATGTGAGAACTTTCTGATAACTGTATCTAATTATTATGAAGTTACATGTTTATAGCACCTTTCTCAAACCCAAGGACACTTTACAGTCCACACACAATCTTTACATCCAGAAACATGCCGGTGAGAAGCAGCAACCAACTGCTCAAAGTTATAATTAAATATTACTACCTTGTCTACAGGAGCGTAGCGATGGAAGAAGGCAGTGTGATGGACACCGTCACCCTCTGAAAGAGATGGCAGTGTGAGAAACACCATCACTTAGGAAGCCACAACATGTGTTATGGTTCCTGGGTCATTGAGCTGGCTCTTTAGTCTGGTGGTTGTGTTTATAGCCTGGAAGAGACAGGTTCAAAGCTAGGTGTGGTAGCTGCTCTCTACCTTTTCTATAGGGAGCCTACAATATGCCATCTCCTAGCAACCAAGTGAAATGTGCCTTAAATTAAACCAAGATGTTAATTTGAAGTTAGCTAGCACAAGTTTTCCACCCATTCCCTAATCCTGCCCACACTTCCTTAGTCGTTGCTGAACATTGAAAATGAAAGGCCTTGGAGATAATAATGACTTCAGAGTGGACAATGCCAAAACCATATATTTTTAATCTAATCGATTATGCTTGAATTTGTATATGCCTGTATATGAACTGATTTTCAAAACACACACAAGTACACTCAAATGCACACATGCACAATAATTGAATTTTCAAAACACACTCACAAACAATTAATTGCACCTTCAGCAAAAAGTCAGAACCTTAGTCCCTCACCCTTCTAGTGCTCTGCACGACTGAGGATTTCTTCAAAACTCATGGAAAAGCATCACAGGTGGCTGCTCATGTAGCTGTAGAACACCACTTGTGTGTAAGCTGAGGACAGTAAAGGATGGCTACTTTGAACAATATAAAATCTAAGATAAACAAATATTGACTATCACAGCATAATCACATAGGTATGTGTTACTTAATTGGTTTGATGTTTCCTGTTTTTTTAAATGAAGAAAATACTAAACATAAGCAATGAATAAGTGTGCCCATATAATTCCCCTCTTGCCCTTCTGGGGCAAGCTCTACCAGAGGCCTAGGAGCTTGAGTGTCCTGCATAGTATTTTTGCTGTTCCCAGGACTGCACTCTTCTGGACAGAGATCTCAGGAGTTATTCCTGGGATCTGTTGGAGCCACTTTCCCAATTTGGTTGTCACAGCCTTTAGCGCTCCTTTTACCACAGGACAGGCCATCTCCTTCGTAGATCCCACACTTGAACTTGACTTGTGCTATTGACTTGAAGTTGTCTTGTGCTATTGACTTTCACAGCTCCATTTAATTCTCAGTTAAGGTCCTAAGGGTCCTGTTGATGTTATACAGCCTGAAGCACTCCAATATCTTGCCAATGCCTTTCTGGGCCCTGCTCTTATATTTAGCTCATCTTTACCGCAATGATTCCTGACAGGAGCTTCCGTGTTGTTGGTAGTTGGATGGAACTGGTCCTGTCTGTGGGTCCTTCATGATTAGCACTATCCTACTCAGCCATTCTGGGTGGGTTCCATTCGTTAGCAGCTGGTTCATTTGTGCTGCTAGGCGCTCATGGAGTACAGTTAGCTTCTTCAGCCAGTTCTTAGCATATTATTATGTTGTACCTCATCAATCTCTAGTTGTGATAACAGGTGCCACTTGCGGATGTTGGAACTCCAAGCTACTAGTTGTTTAGTTGTTATCCATTGAGCCACCTAGCCAATTGAATGAGTACACACTGTAAAAGTACTCATCTGTTTTTTCGAATTTGTTCCAATAGGCAGAAATCAATCTAAGGAAAGGATTTCTGACAAACAGAAACTTTTTATATTTCAGAAGCTTCCATTTCGTTTGTTTTTCTGGGACTTACAATATCTTACACTGTTGTGAAGGAGTTCTGTGGAATGTAATCTTTGTAGGGAATGCTGTTCACCTTGAGACTCTCATTCAGAAAAAAAGAATAATTCTTTTCCACTCTGTGCAAGCAACCTTTGGAACATATGAGTAAATTATTCCATAACCAGGTTTGACAATTGATCATGTGGAAAGTCATAAAGCTTTTTTTTTTTAAAAAAAGCTTAAAGTGCCATTTTTCCTGCACAGCAACTTCAAGGTACTCAACAGGTATCAACTTCAGATACAGTGGAACTGGGCTTTTGTGACTAGTTTTGCCCACCAAAACATCCTCTGGTTCCTCACGTTCCAGTTCATCTGAAACTGAAGGTCCACCTTGTTTGTTGCCAATAGTCCCATAACCTGAGCAGTTTTGATCATGTTCACATGGAATCCTCTCACAAAACCTCTCCTTTATCCGAGCACCTTTGGTCCAGTGGTGATACTGGAAGGGAAACATATTTTTGACATCCAAATACCACAAAAAAAACCAAGCAACAAAGACAAAGGAAGTAACAACAGGTAGAAATATCTCTGTACTTTCATCATTTAATCAAACATGAAAAATTATGAATAACAAAAGAGAGTAAACAATCTGTGAGTGCAGTGGTCAGGGCTTGGTGATATCCCTTGCTCTAATATATTGTCACGCAGCCCGGCTCTATGAACTCCAGTTCCTATGTTTGTTGAGAGATCCTCCACTCCTCGTTACTGATCACCTGTTTCCCATTGGGAGACAGAGCATATTCTACATATTCTGATTCTCTGGTTTGACCTGATTCTGTCGCTCTGTTTTTTGTTTGTTTGTTTCTTTGTTTTTTTGTTGTTGTCTCTTGCCCTTCTATTTTGATTGCCTGGTGTGGATTGATTTCGTGTTTCTGACCTGGACTATTTTTTTTTCTCCTCTCATATATGCACTGGATCAACTGGTTTAAACATGAGATGTGGGTCCTCAAACAAGATTAATGGCCCAGTCATATCTGCATTGTCAACTTCTATGAAAACTGAAAAACACATGAAAATGAAAAAATAAAAACTTGTTTTCTATATTTATATTTTGCAAGATATCAATCAAGTCGTATGTGCAAATGTGGGCATCATTAACAAGAACATTAACATGCACAGCTTCTTTGCCCCCAATAGCAGAAGGATGATAATAAATTTAATGCATCATGGTTTTATTTTGCTAATAGAATATTTTTAAAAAGCCCAAGGAATCTCTTCATTCTTTTACTCTCAGTGGGGAACTTTTCTTCTTTTGTTAGAAGAACCATATTTTGCTATTATAACCTGGCATGTCCTGACAGCATGAGACTCAGTGGCTCTACCTAAATGTTTACATTCCATATTGACTTTGAATAGTATATGTAATCTGGCCTGGACTACAAGACTAAGCTTAGTCTAAGCTTAGTTAAACTAAGACAGGAATGTCCCAGGTAAGTACTGGGCTTCTGCTAGGTTTACCTAAACAGGCTTAAACATAGCAAGAGAAACATTGGCTGAACCATCGGTGAAGCAATGGTCAAGATCAGTAACTGGGGATTGTGTCAGGAGCAGGAATCAGCATCAAGACCGAAGTCAAAAACAGAATGGGAGCCAGGACTGTAGTGGGAACCAGATCTGGAGTGGATGTTTTTGTTACTAAAGTTATGGAAAGAGTTATTGCCTTTCAGTTACATACCTACATAATCTCAAATAATATTCATGAGCCTTTTCTGTCCTGTTTTTTTTCTGTCTTCTTATTCTTCTTGATCTTAGATGAGCTTTTGATTCACTCAGCTATAAAATCCTTTTTTCCCTGTCTTTCTACCATTGGGATTACAGGCATAGCTCTCTGATGGCTTGACCCCTGTCTGACTGGTAGACTATATATCTCTCTCTTGAGAAACAAAAATTCCTTATCTTGCCCTTTACTCAAGGGGTCCCCCAAAGATCTGTTCTCATCCCTTTTCTGTTCATCATTTAAATGCTTCCCCTAGGTCACATTATCTGACGCCACAGTCTTATCTTTCACTATTATACTCACTATGATATTCAGACAAACATCAGGAGTTAGACTTCTAGAGCTGTTATATTATACTATAATATCACACATTATATTATTATATTATGCCAGCTCCTCTACAACGTGCATTTACCCATGACATTAAACAATGGTTTCATTAAAATGTTCTCAAACTAAACTCTAGCAAGACAGAAGTCCTTCTAGTTGGCCACAAATCTCTGATTAACTACACAGATCTGGCTATGGCCTTAGAATGTGTTCTGGGTAAGCATTCCTCTATTGTTTGAAATCTTGGTGTTGTTTTTGACCCATCACTCACCTTCGATGTGCATATTAACTCTCTTGCAAAGATGATTTATTTGACTTTTTATGCAACATTGCATGAGTCCATCCTGTGTTTAAACAAAAAGACGCGCAGACCCTAGGTCAGTGGTCTGACCCCAAAGTGGCCGGTTCCCACTGCGAAATTAAAGACTTAAGTAGGAAGGAAGAGACACTGGTACATCAGGCTCTGCAGATGGTCTCTTTCTCTGGTGTCACCAGTAAACTACTGTGTACACAAGTGTTTTCCACCAAGAGTAGTTTATCTTTGACTAGCTCAGTTCCATCCATCTGCCTCTTAAGACCCATCATTACATTAAATAGGATTATGTAGAATGGGTCACACATGAAACATAGATTTTCAGTGAAATTACAAATGAATGATGCTGAAAAATGTAAAAGGCCTATGCAAACTCACAGAGGAAGTGTCATCACATAAACCAGAAATGGCCTATTATTTTCTGAAAACCTAGTGTTAGATGTGAACAGACATAGCTTACAGCATAGAATGTTCACTGGATAGATCTAAACAATGCCAGAACATTAAATAAAACACAATGCTTTCTAATTACAGTAATACATTAGAGATTCTCAGAGTTCATGCAGGAAACAGAGAGAGTGAAATTTCTACTGAAACATTTAGCAGGCTGCTGATTTGTGCACAACCTACTAGATAAACTAAATCAGTCAATCAAAGACCCTACTCAATAATATGTGTCCAAGAGTGACAGAGCAGTGTAGAACATTTTTCCCCACAAGGCGGAGCCAGTTGCTCACTTTCTGTAAAACCTCTTAACTCACTATTGTCATTTTGATACTCACTGGCCCACTTTTCCGACACAATTCATACTGTTAACTGGCAACAGGAAAGAGTATTAAAAGACAACTGACAGCAGCTATTTTATCTAGTTAAACTATATACAGCGTCTCATTAAACAAATGAAATATAGCATTTATCATTCGCATACTTGGTAGCGGAATAAAGTAGTCACAAGTAGCTACGCTAATGCAAAACTATAAAGGCGGACGTGGGTTTGCCTTCATGTGATTATATTAGCCGGAGCAACAGTGGGAGCGGAGAGATGACGTCATTATTTGAGCGAGCAGCTGCCGCTCCCGTTATACACTTTGCTAAAGGTGCTCTGGTAGATAGCGCTCTTATGTTTCACCAACAGGGAAACTATTCAAGAGATCAAAAACAATGACAAAGCCAGAGAGAGATGTTTATCATTTCACGTTAGCGTTTGACCTAGTTCTGAAGCTAGCAACAAAAAATAGTATATAAATCAATACAATCGATTAAAGACCTTACCACAGAACATGATCAGAAGTCCATCAAATATCCTTCCACGTCTCTATAAAAAGTGTTAATGCTAAAGGTTTCCGTAATGGGTGAAAGTAGTCTTAATTTCTTGTCGGTACTACAATCTAAACAAACGACTAAACGAAAGTCACTGTTGTGAAAAGACGCCATGATATGGACTTCACATTTGCAGTCGTAGTCAACTGATTCCTTGCTGCTTGTGTATTTTACAGTTAAGTAAAACTGTATACACTTTACAACATCATATTTAGCTCCTTGCAATCTGTCAAAATACAACAACAGTAACCCTAAGAATTATCCAGAAACAGCAACATATGATTAGCACCATGCCATATAGGTTAGTACTTCCAAAATGAAGAGCATCATGAAGTAACCCTACTAGAGCTTGGTTTTCAGAGCCTGAGCGTTTTAGCATCTAGTTACAAAGAGCATTTCTGGACCACCTCAAAGGTGTATCTGAATTTGGCAATGTAACTCAAATTAAAGGCATAAATTAACCAAAGCAACAATGCAATGGCAAGAGACACACTGCCATGGTCTTCCAGAACCACTACACCTTCGATAATCACTCTAACATCTGCTTCAGCTCCCTCAACTCTGGTTGCATAGACACCCTCAATTCCATGTTGAATTGCAGCCACATTAGAAAAGGAAAAAAAAATGTTTAAAAACAGAAATCACTAATTCATACTACACACATTTCCACTTAAGAGTTTTCTAACATATTTGACAAGTAATTCATCACATTCACTAACCATATATTGACAAACGAGATCATCCGGCTCTTCATTCAAATTGCGTCAGAGAGCTCTGAGGATTGATTCTCTTTTAACTTCAATGTTGTCGCTCTAAGACTGGGAAGAGTAATCAATGTTTTGTACAAAACACTATTGCACATTGTTAAACTAAAAGGATTTTTAATTTAACTGGTCATAATCAGCTTACCTACCTAATCAGTTTCCTTCCATATTCACTCCATTTGTTTTTACTTTCCTGCTCATTTGTCCTTCCCCATTCAAAGCTTATTTTCTCTCTTAACTATACTTCACTAGTTTACTTCACTACCCATTTCTGCGCCATCTTTCATATCATCCACATTTCTACTTAAAAGTACACTTCTTAAATTAAATTTGAATGCAACTAGGATTACCTGTGACATGGTCGTCACAAGGTACAGGTCCTTCTCTTTTGGCAAACACTTTCAGTTTTGCAGATCCAGCTTGGAAAAGAACCATGATGGTAGAGAGACCGTTCTAGTCCAAGCTAAGAGGTGCTTCCCTGACTTCTTGCCTTATTAATGCAAAGGTCTTGTCCATTAACACTTTCAAGGTATGGTCATTGTCCATCTTTTTAACTTCTGAAAGAAGGGCCACTTACTCTCTCAAGACTCTCAGAAGTTTTGTCACTTGGATACGAGGGACAATAGTTCACTTCCTCTTTTCGTATGCTGGGCTCATATGCTGGACTAGACTTTGCTTAGACTTTGCTTAGAATTTGCCTTGCAGGCTCATTCTCTGGTATCCTGTGCTCTATTAAAAATGGAAGCAAACTTACCAAACTCTTTTCATGAGGATTATCAGCAAATGTTTTTTTTTTTGGGCTGCAAATGAACAGGGGATTACATGAAGCTTGTTGGTCTCACCAAACCCCTTGTAGGGAAAATGCAGTATTGACTTATTAAGACTTTGCAATGTTACTTCTTAGCTGTAAGCAAATCTATGCACAGTGCTGGCACAATACCTTCGAAAAGGTCATGCATGACATCTGGGGAGTAACCAGAGTGAATATGGAAAATGTTCAAGGCTTTTACTAAAAACATTGTTTTTTCACTCCACAACAGCTAGTAAGGTTTCATGACCATCTCTACTTCTTCTGTCAAACACAACTGACCTCACCTTATTCGTCTGCATGTCTGAACTCCCACCCCCAACAAAATCGGCAGAAATACTCTCCAGAGAAGCTCTCCGAGTTGCCATGTTCTCCCAAGTTATCTGCCCCCACAGCATGAATTGTGCCTTTCACCGACTGCCCAAGCAGAAGAACAAAAACAACCATAATGTTCTAGACTTGAAAGGTCATGCAAAAGATGGTCCAACACTATCATATTCATAACGCTTCATATCACTTTTGCAGAACAAAGCCAAATAGATTGAGAACATTATTGAGTGAGAGCCTGGGGATACACTGCTCAAAATCAAATATACAGCACAAATCTTATGTTTCCTCTGTGAAGTACCAAGTGGATTACATATCTCAAAGTCAAATATAAAGTTAGTGAAATTGTTATAGCTTCATATTAAAAGAAGCTATTTCCTTTGAAGTGATCACCATCCTTATATGATGTGTAAAGCTCTTTGCTATCCAGTACATTGTGTTTTTCATATAATTTTGTTAATAATTTCCTGCCTAGTAAGAAGTTGTTGAAGGGATTGTAATATTTGGAACATACTGAAAAGACTTCCCGTCTTTTCCATCAAGAATGTATTCAGTGGGTACGACAACAACAAAGTGATTGTTATAAAATTTCTTGCGTTGATATGCAATGCTTAAGACCAATAGCTGTGTATAATGGGTGTAATGCACTTATAATGGCAATGTTGTTAAGGACTGACTTCTCAACCACAAGATTATGTTTCTCAAACACTTCTTGTAGCTTATTTCCAGGGAGAGGGGCAGAAGCAGACATTAACAGATAATGCAGCTTTTCTAGAAACTCATCTATTGCTATGGCTGGAACATGAACAAAATGCTCCAGTTTCAACAACATTGCTAAGTTCTCCACAATTGTATCAATCAATCGTGACTTTTGTTAGGGTCAAAACGTGTCTCTTCAACCTCAGAAACAACATTCTGCCTATCTTCAATGTCAGACTCCCTGATCTTTTTGCGTGATTGTAACTACAACCCAATTTAAAATCACTTAATGAATGTGGGTTGTGCTTTTGTCTGAAAATCACAAGTAGAAAACATACAACACAGTTTTATTACTTTTTAGTTGTGTACATGAGCAAATACATGAGCAAAATAATCCCTCTCAGAAGAAAACTCGGCATATGCACACAAATTACAACTAAAGGTGGTCAACTGAACTTCCTCTGGACCAGAATATGTTACATGCATTGTCTTACAACTGCATGTACAGTTTAAATAAGAGAAGGGTAACGCCTGTGGCTGTGCTGTAATCTGTAATATTTCAATAAAGGAGACATGGATGACACTGAAACTCCACAATCTTTACATTCCCACATTCCTTCTGATCTTTATAGCTCAGTGTGTTCAATCAAAACAGCTCTATATTTTCCCATCTAGTTCTTCCACGCGAAAAGAAATTTACCACTGAAACGTGATGATCCCTCAGCAGTTAAACCCTCGCAAACACCTGCAAACAGAAGAGAAACAAGAAATGAGCAAATGTTTTCCTGGTCGTGAACGTTTTTTCTAAAATACTGCAAACTGATTTATCACACGTTGCTTTTAAACGGCTTGTTTTTAGATAACGGTCACAAAACCACGGTGTCCATTGCAATGTTGTAGTGAAATAACTTAAGCGTCAAAAAGAAAAGCAAGGAGTGATCTTCAGACAAATGTTTAAATCGTATTTACTGAATAAGTCATATCACGTAGTATAAGTTAGTATGATGTACTCCTTCACAGCAGTGCCAATTTCAATACACGTATAGTCACTATACAAAAATGAAACAAAAATCAATCACTTAAATAAATATTGACCCATTGTGCCCATTCCCCCTGGATATGAATTTGCAGAAAAATATGCATGTTTAATTCATTCATCATAATGGTGGATAATATTTTTATGCTGTCTTTTTAAATTGTCTCTGCGCTGGATCTGTGCTATCTCTGTGCTGTGTTGTCTTTGTTCGGTCTCTGTGTTGTCTTTGTTTTGTCTTTGTGCTGTATCTGTGCTATCTCTGTGTCAGACCTGTGCTGTGTCTGTGTTGGATCTGTGCTTGGGATGATGCAGTTAACTCATGCCACTTGTGTTATTTTAGCCCACCGTGGTTTATGCCTTGCTTTGTCCTCCCATAACTCACTTTGCATTGTTCTCTTTGTGACAGCATGGTTTTCACTTGTGGTCCGTGGGCGCACAAAGCCTGGATACAAACACAGCATAACGTGCACGCACACACGTCATTTTAAACAGCAGTGCACATGCACACACATCTCCACCTCGTTAGCGACTCCTAGCCTTTGAGTTGGCCTACAGAGGGGAGATAATAGTACAGTTCAGCTTCTCTGAAAGCAATCAGAGGTTTATGAAGGTTTTTTCACATTACTTTGGATAACACATCACAAGAAGTCACAAGTCATCTTTGAAAAAGGCCAGTGGATGCTGTGAACAACATAATAAGAAAATGAGGTTCTCCTTACATGTATGAAGTTTAAATAATGATACAGGTCATAAGAACATACATTTGCAGAAGTGCTGCTTCTAATAAGTTCTAAGCTTCTATAAGTTCTAATGCGTTATAATAAGTTCTAAGCTTCTATAAGTTCTAATGTGTTATAATAAGTTCTAAGCTTCTATAAGTTCTAATATGTTATATTAAGTTCGCTTGCTCTCTTTGGCCCGTGTATCTGGCAGTCCTGCGGTCTGGTCGAGAGCCTTCCGAACAGTTAAACTCAGGCTGTGGTCTGTACAGGCAATGTAAGCTGTAGATATTGAGTTCAGGCTTTAATATTTATGCAGGATGGTGTATCTGCAGGAAGCTCACTGCAGACACTTGTACCATGGCATCCTCCTTGGCCTTTAAAGCCTGATTAAAATAAGAAATGTCATTAGTATCAAAACATTGCTTTCTCTGCACACACATGTGCTTGTACTGTACTGTAACAGAACATCAGTGGATATAGTTTATTTACAAATTCTCTAAATCATATGTTTCTCTCCAGGGTTAATGGCTGGGTGTCCTTATGTCCAAATTCACCAGGCCTTTATCAAGCTCCTGCTTTCTGCCCCCCTGGATAAAACAAGTGTTATTTAGAAGTTTCCTTGTTGTGAACTAGCAGGTTATTTCTTCTTTTTTTAGATAGTGTTTGGCCCTTGTTTAAATCCTCCATGACAAGTACTTACCTGTCTTGTTTTAGACTCCACACATGGTAACAAGTAGTTAGCCGTTGTTTTTTTTCCAGCCAGTAGGCATGGATGATATTAAGTGCTGGTCAGTTCTTCGTGTTTGTCATTTGCTTTTTGACATCTGCTGTTGTAATGCTGACTTGGTTCCTGCTCTGGGAAAACATGGCATTCTGATTTCAGCCACTGAGCAACTGCTGTTATGTGATGATTCATTCTTCCATACACTCTTTTATTACTGCTCCATTTCAGCTCTCTGTGAATTCATCGATTTTTTTAGCTTCTTTCGTTCTTTCTTTATATAGTTTGGTAAAGGTTGACACATGTACCATACATGACTAACTGACTCCAGCAGTCAGTTAGCTGAATTCAGATACAATATTGGTCCCAGAAGTGGTATATAATATTTATAATTGACTGTGAAATGTATGGAAGCCTATTCAGTACTGCTTTGGAGTACATATACCTAATAGAATGATCAGTCATCTATGACAGAAAACATTAAAACTTGTATTCAAATAATGTTTTATTAACTCCACAAGAGGGCAACTCTTCTCATGCCACCCATTTTCTTCTTTGGCTAAAACCCGAGGGAATGAGTCATTCCAAGAAGGCACATCTCGACAGAGCAGCCGAGCTGCTGCGGTTTGTTAGAGCGGATGTGCCACCATCAAGAGGGTCACCCCACACTGCTGGCTTATTATAACAAAAAAAAACTAATGAGTGAGAGAGAGAGAGAGAGAGAGAGAGAGAGAGAGAGAGAGAGAGAGAGAGAGAGAGAGCGAGCGAGCGAGCTAATATGCATGTATTTGTGATATATTTATGTAAGTTTGTATCTGGGACCTTACACATTTTTAAGCTCATGTGTCATCACTTCTGGTTTACACTTTTAAAACACATAAACACAAAAACTACACTTTACATAATGATCTGTGATCTTGGCTCAAATGACATGTCACTTCCCCAGGCACCACAACAACAACCTTTCTGTGTCCTATTTTTACCTGCAATCTGCTGGTGTAACATGGCTTGGAAAAAGAGGAAATGTGGAAGAATTTCCATGTCACAAAGATTCTCAGTTTCTATGACTACTGTCGCCAGGCAACGATCAGTCTATATACAGTTCACCGTCTCCTTTGATTAAAGAACACAAACCAGGACAGCCATGCTCTCAGTCTCTGTCTCCCACCGGGGCTCTCTTGAGCTCGCCTGACCTTAGTCACATATGGTGGGCGTACTCAACCTGCCTTACTCCGAGGAAATTGACAGGAAGCTCACAATAAGACAGCTCTATCACCCTTGCTTCTGGCCACAGCCAGTTAGCCTACACTGGCTGAAAGGCACATTTTCTAAAACCAAATGTGGTGTGTTTACACACATTTGTGCTGGACACCAAGAAGTACCAGAAGGGGGTGGGGGGTTGTTGATCTGTAACAATGACAGTGTAGTGGCAGTTTTTATTATGCTTACTGATCATCACAAAGGCAACCCCCCCCCATCCCAAAAACAGATGGTTAGGGCTAATAGCCTCAGTTTGACCATATCTGATACCACACTAACAAGAACTTTTTAAAAGAGAGACACAGTTTATCAAAAGTACGTCCGACACAAGAAAAACATTGAGTTTGGCAGTGATTGATGGGCAATGAGGAAAAGCCTCTAGCTCACCACCTGTCTGCATCACTATCCTGGCAGGGCTAAGGAATTCCTATACGTGCTCAAACGGCTGTTCTTCTCCGTCTATGCTGAAACTCTTCTAGGACTGTCAAACCAGCTACGTGTGGAAGGATGTGGCGGGCGCCCAGCAGTACCGTGGAGATGCCTCAAAGGCCATTGAGTCATCTGCTGAAGGGACAGCGAGGCCTGGACTCTGAGACTCGGGCCTGCATGTCTATAGCAGTGACTGAACCCTTTGGGGAGCTGCTTTCAACTGTCGCTTAGCTCATGTTTGTAAAACGCGGTCCCTAAAGACGCTATGGCAAGCAGATGGTGAGTTCAGAAAGCTCGGAGTGAGAGAGAGACTGTTTGTCTCTTGAATAGCAAGCACATCCCAAAGCCACAGGCACCATCTGTGCCATGAGGTGAGGTCAGCTCAGCACACACACTATTCAGCAGCATGTGATATTAAAGTGAGCATCTTAATAATGCATATTTTAAACTGACAGGCATGATGACCTCCTTTTTAGGACTAACTGTAAACAATGATGGACCAAAATGATGTTAAAAAGAACAGGATTGGGGTGGGAGGGGATGCTGGTCTCATTGGGTGGACAGATCTCTTCAGGTTGATCAAAATACAGTGAAATATGTACAAACTGAATATTGACAGAAATGCATCAATCTAATGCAGCTGTTCAGTGGTACGTATTGTGATTGACAAGAGGATGCCTGGGATTGTAGGTTTTATGGGTGGAGCAGCACTAATAAAGGATGTTGACTTGATACCGGAATGATATCTCATAAGTGCAGTTGTAAACTCTCTGAAATCTGATGTTCCATTAATCCAGTGTGATGTTAAAAAATGACCGCATTACCCTGTAAATGATTAGAAGTGGCTTGATAGATTAAAGTCAGCTGTTGGAACAGAAAGAAAAGAGCAACCTGTACCTTCAGATTTCCAAGTACGTTTAATGAAACTCTTGGTAAAGCAGGATGGAGCCTATGGGGGATGGATTGTCAAAAACTATGTAAAAGTTCAGTGATGTAATACTGTGTGAAAAGTTCATTCAAATGATTTTAGGAAAACAGTTTCCCCAGGGCACTGTATTGACTCTAACTCAATTTACTTTTGCAATTTAATTTGTTCAAAGTACACAAACATAGCTGGGCAGCACAACGTGTTAAAGATAACTGGTATTACCAATCCAATGAAGTAAACTTCCTGTCTGGGGGTACATGTAAAACACAATAGCTAAACTACTGCAGTTTCTTATGCACTAAGTGCTGTTTGGCTCTCAGATGTGACAGTACATGACAGATTAAATGGGAATATATGCAAGTATACGGAGATGAACACTCGCTATAGTTCTACAATGCTATTACAAACTTTCTAGATTTAGTCATTAAACCATTGTTGTGTTTTTGTCTTTTTCGTGGTTTACTGAATGCTCTTTTTGCTTGTAGACTATTTCAAGAACTCCCTTGCAATACTCTGAACGACTTCCTTCTTCCACAACAAAAAATTCTGCTCTAGTCTATTTTCCTGTCAGTTTTACACTGGTGGCCGTCAAACTGACATTATCAACCTCTATCCTCCTCCACACCCTCCCCCTCCCCCCCATTAATCTGCATGTCTCTCCTCTCCCCCCCCCTCTCTGTCTCTCTCTCTCTCTTTCTTTGGCTCACAGAGCTCCGAGATCGTGACAGGAACGAGACTTCTGCCTGAAGAACTTCCCGCCGTCACGCTCTTTCTCACGAGGGTAGCGAGGCAGCAGGCTGCCCAGGAAGCGCTTGGCCCGCGTGCTGAGGCTCTCGCGTCGGCTCCCCGCCGCCCCTTCCCCGCCGCCGGCCCCCAGCGGCCCCAGCGCCTCGCCCCGAGCCGCCCGCACGGCCAGCTCTAGGAGCTCGGCAGTACCGTGATCCAGGGATGCAGACAGCTCCAGATAGGGAGAGTCATACAGTGCAGCGCAGGACCGAGCCTCTGAGAGACAGAGAGAGAGGAAGAGAAGGAGGGAGGGAGAGAGAGAGAGAGAGAGAGAGAGAGAGAGAGAGAGAGAGAGAGAGAGAGAGAGAGAGAGAGAGGGA
>JAOXYF010000005.1:3002237-3022340 GCA_028565775.1 Sternarchorhynchus goeldii
AGTGTGAGAGAGAGAGAGAGAGAGAGAGAGAGAGAGAGAGAGAGAGAGAGAGAGAGAGAGAGAGAGAGAGAGGGAGAAAGAAGGAGAGAAAGCATTGTGAAATATATAGCTGCCTAAATAGGCATTTGGATGATTTCAGCTAAAAGTAGTTTCATTATACTGTGATTTTTGCTGTGCACAGATTTTACTTGTTTAACCCATATGGAAGGATGGCCTTTGTTCAGTTTGCTTTTCATATACATGTACTTGATAATGTATATATAATGATAATAAGAACTTTATTTGTATAGCATTTTCTTAAAAATAAAACCAATTGAAACAATCAATATAGCTAATGTAAAGCATTTTAAAAGACTGGTAGGGTGCTTAAGCTTTTCTGTTCATGGAAATGTCATAGTACACACACACACACACACACACACACACACACACACACACATACACACACTGCAACTTCTTCACCTGTCCCTCGTTTGCCTTTTGTTTGTCCATCTCACTTAAACCCACAGGAACGCCCAATCAGTGCTACGCAACGTCCCCTCACTGCTGTTCCTACATGCCCCGAGTGTTTACTGTTGCTCTGCTGTGCCTTATTACCTCTAGCACTTCCTGCCAGCTTAGCCGCTACGCTTCTTTTTTCATTCATTATGAGGAATAAAACACTCCAAACGTGCACTTGCATGTCACTCCTTCCCTGCACCCAGCGTGGGGACCATTCTGTAACACTGCTTATTCAGTAACACTCAGGACTCACCTGCATGCCCGAAGGACAAGGCGAATCCACTCTAAAATAGCTATAAATACGAAAGTGAAAAGAAAACTCTCAAGGACATCACCAATTCATTTCCAAGGTGCAGCCACTACAAAAGCCTATTGGGACAAGATACCAGCCTTTAAAGGAAATGTCTCTAGTTTCTTTCACTGGTGGTTCACTGTACAGCATTAAACAAAACATTCTGCCATGTGAGCCAACGATGACATGTCTCTGTAGACTTCTGTAGTGACTCAAGAGTATTCATTTATACTTACAGAAGATTGTTGTATTGTACTGCACCTTAATTGGTGCTGTCCTTTAGGTGGGGTTCTTTTCTTTTCTTTTCTTTTTTAACGATTTAAACATCAGACGATGTTTTACTGCAAGCACTCTGCTTGGATTTCAGATCATACTTCCTTGTGTGGAAACAGACTTGCTACTGGGAAGCCTCCTTCATCCTCAGTGGGTGGCATAGGATCAACAGCGTTTCACCTCTTAACCTGTGCGGGGACGGCAAGGTTACACTAGCCTTCCCAAATGAATGGGAACTCCACCAGGAATATGGCTTTGGAGCTCCTGGACTGGGTGGTGTGATTATGTGTACACTTTGTTGGATCAGATGGGCTTTTGGAACCCTTTTGCATCTCCTTGTCAGAAGCTTGAAGGAGAATGGAAGGGGATGTTTGGTAGATGTTCGTAGTAGACTAGCACCCACTCTTCTCTCAGGAGGCTCAGAGACACAGGGACAGATGCATGTTTGCTGTTTTCGCTGAATCTCTCTTACGCTACACACTTAGTAAAGTGAAGTGCAATGTTTCCACACCCTCGTGTTCATTGGCACTGCTGGGAAAGGTCAAGTTTGAATGTCTTCGTCTGCAGTGTCCCTGACCTTTTTGACCCCTTTGTGTTGGCATTGCTTGAGCACCTCAATAATGACCAAGCCTTAAGCATCCTTTGCATACATTACAATTGCGGTGTTGTAAACTAAAAATGTTGTACAATACATTGCAGTCTGCTTCATATCCACATGTTGATTGTTAAATAAACCTTTTGCTGAATATGGCAAAATCTATTCATTGTATTTGTACTGTCTCATGTCAGCACTTCAGCTGTTCCTGAGAAATGCATTGATAGCACAGTGAAAACCAGGTTTCCAAGGGTGGAGCAGAATGATGTGGCAAACATGGAGAAACAAAAAGGGGGGGGGGGTGTGGGGGGGTGAGAAAAGGCAAGCGTTGCCTCATTTACTGGGGTTCAGGGTGGGCCAATGAATGTGACGTAATACTGTCAGTTATACTCTCCCTTTCCTTCACCCTCTCCTTTCCTCCAATTCTTTCTCTCTCTCTTTCTCGGTCTCTCCCTGTGACTCATCTGCACCTTGGCCTCTGAGCACTACACAGTGAGTGCACTGTAATAGATCTCTTCCTCTCCAGATGAAAAACCTCATTATAGAACTTCACCTGCACCTACACACGCACACACTCACACACACATAAAGATTTTCTCCAGATATCCCCTGACATTCTGTCAGCAGCAGATGTGAGAGAGATAACTGTACAATGATAATCTAAAAGAACATATTGTGTTTCTCAGGAAAATGGTACATTTTTCGAGTGAGAGCTATTAATTAAATTTGAAATGTCCCTGATGGTGAATGTAAAATCAAACTAAATTATGGCTCTGGCTTAAAGAACTTTCCAGAATGTTCTCAATAAATTAATTTAAGTGTGAACAGAGAACACTCTGATTTCTGTCTAACGCCTCCGAATGCAATTAACCTCAAATGCTACATAACCCATGGCCAATAAACGTGCGCGCACACACACACACACACACACACACACACACACGCTCACGTTTTGCTCATTAGTGGGGGTTCAGGGTGAGTTTAGGATGGGTGTAATTGCCCACAGAGGCAGTTGTGCATTTGTTTTTTTGAGTTGATTGAAGTGTGGTGCACTTTGCTAAGTCTGAGTTGAGCACATGATTAGTGATGTATGTGTAATAAGTATGGCTAATGTTACAGCCGAATCATAGAGAAGCCATTTTGTGTTAATCGTAGTCACCATGTTAGCACGTTTGTATGCTCTCTTAAGAAGTAAAATATTGAACTACTTCAGAAGAAGCTGAAGCACATGAGTTTCCTTTGTTTTCCTTTCTTGGTTTTATATGGCGAATGAAGTCAATAAGTTTATTTGTTTCATGTTATATTTGAAATCTTTTAATCATTTGGGTTAGCTTATGGCCAAGATGTTAACGATGACCATGAGGCAATTAGCTTACTAACATTCGATATATGTAAGCTCTGGGGTTAATGTATCATGGGAGATGTTTGCGTTTGTGTGTAAGATTTAATAATCATTCTCTATGAGAATGTGTTTTGTGTTAATTTGCTTTGTGATGTATGTATTTTACTTTGACACAGTTCTCACGACATAGAGTAAGGCACATTTCAAGGTTAAAGAGACACAGCATTGTCTGTCAAATGCGAAGCATGCAAATAAAAGAGAGATCGCCTTGCGCCGTGAGGAAGCTACAGTGGGTCAATAAAAGGTTTGAAAAAAGGCTTCTATTATCTTTGTTGGAGATGTTAATTGGTGAAGTGTGTGTGTGTTGTACAAAGAAGATTAAAGTGAGACTTATCTACCATACAATCACTGTGACAAGCTAACAGCACAAAGACTAAAGAAAGAGGCACCCATAATTTCACACTACTGTTTGGTAGGAACAAGATATATCTGCGATATGTGGAAGAACTATGTTCAATACTTCCTGAACAGTTGTAGAGGAAAGATAATAGTATCACATTAAGTAAATGGAATTATGTTAGACAGCTGATGAACACAATATGCATGACAAATCCACATCAAGGGTAGTCAGAGAACTGTGCCTTTTCTACAGCTGAGACTCCTAGTATGACCACTGTGTTTCTTAAAACCTCAGCTGATAATGAAAGTGACTGCAGTAGGGGTGTCTGGGATACCTGGAAGCTCAGTGAGCTTTGTGACTGGCTTTGAGTAGATCCAGCCTTCCATTTGCACCTCCATTCGCAATTGCTGTTCACACGCTTCCACCTGTACTCCAGGTAGCCTTAGTGACTCTACCCACAACTCTGCCCGCATTCTCTGATCTACTGTAATCATCACAGTGCCAGCAGTAAGACTCTCTGGATATCTGACCCACTTCTTTCTGGTAATGAAGGTACCGTAAGTAGAGATTGAGGAAATGGGTGTAGAAATGATCTGAAATGGTTCGGGTTATTTCTCTACCAGCACTCTCCAGGGATTCCAGGATGACACATAGGGCACTCCTCAGAAATAATCTCAAAGGGTCTTCACTGCTAAGATACAACCCGTCTGAGGACAGAGACTCTGCTCCAGGACATATCTCTCTTCCATATTGTCCACTTTTGACAAAATGTCAAAGCCATCTATGTCTGTTTATGTGAGTAGAAGACAAGTCTGGCCACTTTATGAATAGTTGGCTTTGCTCTCCATTTCTGACAGCCAGGGCAGGACCTTTCAAGATTATCTATGAATTTCTGCACTGGCATATACACTATTTATGTCACAGTTTCAGCAAAACTGCTCTCTCTCCCCCTACATGGAGTTTGCTGTCCTAGCTTGGTAATGTAGTGCTACGGATGTAACAATATGATTGAGTGCATTGATTGAGTGTCTTTTATAGCATCACACTCTGAGCAATGGTGAGGAACCAACTGTCCAGAGGAATTAATGTCCACCTATGAAGATGTCTTATCTCTTCAACAACACCCTCAACACGAAGGTCTCTGAAGAAAGCAATTCTCTGCATCTGTAGTGCATCTCTGCATCCTCTGAAGGATGCTTAACAGAAGCCATAACCAGCCGTCCTACTTTAGTCACACTGGACAACAAAATGGTCTCTCTCATAACTAATCTTCTGTAGGATCAGATGAGTGTGCTGTGTACCTGTCAGTGTGGCACAGAACTCTAAATATGGCACTGATAGGTGCTTCTGAGATAGTACTATTGTTTTCCTGTTTTCTTTGCATGTCTTAGTTCTAAGACACTGAAAAAAAAAGTTTCTTCAAATATCCCACGCTAGGTATACAGAGTGAAATATGCACTTCTATGCAAATTATGTTTCCTGTGTATTTTCTGGCATCACTAAAATTCTGCTTCGATAACTTTACTTGTTGTATAGCAATCAGGTGTATCCAATTGTATGTAAAGTGTGTTGCACTGTCTGCTTAAGTAACAGTGCAAATGTCCAGATGTAATGGTAACCAGCCCACCACTATTTACACGTCTAGAACATTCACTCAGAGCTTGGTTTACTGGTTTACTGAGTACATTTCTGTACACTGCAGAGTTTTAAGCACCTTCATTTGTACTTGTGAGTCTATTAGTCTTTGTGTTAGTTGATTTATTTGATCGTTTTCTTGTTGCTCGTGTTCAAACAGTGCTTTGAAGTCTAAATTAAAAAGCTAAAAAAAAAAGCACCCATTACAGCATCTTAGCATCTTAATCTTCAAAGTTAAATTTTGCTACACAAGGACACTTTGTTTTATTCCTGCTGGCCAGTAGGAATAAAACAAAGCTGCGATATGTACGAGAGGGTATTTTCAATACTTCGCAAAGAACATACATGTGTTTATACACATGTACAAGAAATGTAACACCATAACAGTACAGAAATGGCATCGTATTAGTTAGTAGCGCTAGATATCTGATGAACACAATGTAAATTGCGACATCAAAATATACATGATACATTCAACCTTAGCACTACTGTGTGTGTTTGTGTATTCATGTGTGTGTAGTCTTATGTTAGAATCCATCCTCCTCTACTCCCACACAGAATAGATGCTGCTGTTCTCTGCCAGTGTGCATCCCTTCTCTCATAAATCTGCCAATATCCTCCAAGTTTCTACCACTGCTCTACACACACACACACACACATAAATGAATATATACACATACAGGCATAAACGACTGCACTCATTAACTCATGCACACAAACAGGAACACACATATAAGCACATGCACACACACACACACTCACACAGCCTGTTACCATGCAGGCAATACAGTGGAAGAGGATTTACAAGAGGCTGACAGACAAAGGTAGGAGAAGGAGAGAGAAAGAGAGAGAGAGAGAACAGTTACTCCTACCCAGTCCTACCACATTCGCACAGTAAGAAACAAATCCTGAAGAGATTTGGGATACCAGCACAGTGCGTGAATGCAGAGGTCACCCGACACAAAATCAACATTTGAGCTAAGTGGGCGAACAATTGGCAAACATTTTAAGAACTGAGTCGGATGTGAACAATTTGGCTCCAGATTCAGGCAGAGAAGACATGGCAACATCAATAACTCACAAATATCTTATAGGTAGTCCTTCTTTAGGTTGGTGAGAAATGCAAAAATCTTACCAATCCTCAGAGTGTGAAAATTATGATAAGAGCGACCATGCGATTCCACAGATAATAATATAGATATTTTGTTATGACAAGACAGGTGAAGACTGCAAAATGACTGTATTTATATATTTATATATTTGCTGAAATATTATGATGTGCTCTACATGAGCTGTCACAGAGACCCACTGTTTATGGTGCTGAAACCTCCAGTAAAAATGGAACGTCCAAATGAACACCGACAGTTCTCTCACTCAGGAATGTGTGTGAGTGTGTGTGTGTGTGTGTGTGTTTATGCATGTTTGTGTGTTTCTTGGGATTTCAAGCCTCTTGGGGACATACCCTCCATGCTGACCTCTCGGGAGCGAACCAAATCACTCTTGTTGCCTACGAGGATGATGGGGGTTTGGGGCTGGTTTTCCCTGAGGAGAAGGCGGAGCTGAGCTGTGCGGTGGAAACTGCGTCTGTCCGTCACCGAAAACACCAGCACACACACTTCACACACCAGTGTGGACAGATCCTGTTGAAGAGGAAGAGGCGACGTGTTACTGTCAGCGTAAATATATGATTCATGTGAAACATACAAGCTTATGCATTTTACTAAATGCTTGCTGGTGTGAAAGGTGTGAACATGAGTAAGACAATCCTGCCAGAAGAAAAACCACTGTACCCGTCACGCACACAGGCGGCAGAATCCAATAAATGCACAACAAATGTGTGAATCTAAAAGACAGATATACACAAACAGAGAACCTAGCAGTTAAGGGAATCAGGAAGTGTGAAACCCAGCTCGGTCTACTTGTGACAGCAGAAATCCGACTTCATAAAGTGGAGTTGAAGAGGAGGGCGGAGCAAAGGGATTGTGGTCATGGGAAACACGATAGTGCAGAGGTTTACTGCTCCAGAACAGAATTTTTGTTGAAGCTGGCCCAAATGTTTTGGCCCATAGGAACATGGGAGTCATGAATATGTGATAATACATGAGAATGTCTTTGCTGGCTGCATTTGTTTAGAAATTTTGTGTTTATCAAGGTGGGAATTTCGTGAGTTTGACAAATTACATTTTTGTTGTGTACTTTATTTTATACTTTTATACTGTGTATACCATACTTTATTGGAAACGCCAACTTTGTATATACACTAGTTGGTCCTTTTATTAGAATTACACTTTTGTAAGTACATTTTCCAGAGTGTATAATTGCAGACTGTAGTCCAGAGACCAAATTCTGTATTCAGAATATCCCAGAGCCATCAGCACACTTAACATTGGAAGGGAGAGGAGAACTTGAATTTACCTCTGGGATCAATAAAGTGATCTATCGATCTATCATTACCCAGTTCTTGTCAGTTTGAACTTGATTACATTTCACTAATTAATACAAACGATCTGTACACTGAATGATTTTGAACATAAAATCTCACTCCCTGAATCACTATAATGCAAAATGTATTTTTAATGAGAGCTATTTGAAATTTATTCGCACAATAGCAAGACTTTTAAATGCAATTTTCTCAATAGCAAAAACCTGTGTGGAATTACTGCCTAAAATGTACGCAGCTGGACTTACATAAACACTATAGGTGTTAATTCAGCACTTGTTTTTTTGTACCTAAATCAGACTGGGGTTGTTTAATTACATATATGACTGTATCAGCATCAGAGAGCAAGTGAGGGTGCCTTGACTAAACATCCATTCGTTACCCAGTCACTGCATGTGACCCAGTCTTGTCGTTTACACATTTTCCTCCTCACACGTTTTTTTTTTCTGAATCGTTTCCTCCCCTCCTGCGACGAAAAGCCATTAGTGGCCCACAGAGCGGGAGAGGCTCCCTAGGAACTGCCTGTCCTCTGCTCTTCATTAGTGTTGCAACACCCCTGTGGAGAGCAGCCAAATCACTCACCAGTTGCGCCGCGGACTTAGCCATTAGCCTGCGCTAATCGGTCCAAAGTACACAGCGCTACAAAGCGCCTTCAACAGCGCCCTGCACATGGTGCAGTGCTGTCATTCAGTCAGTCAGACTCAACTCCCTCTCCCGCAGTGATAAACATGTAGCTCAACACTTACTAATATATAACGTTATAATCGACTTTCTTTTTAAATTACCAGTATTTTGAAACAAATTAGACCTTTTCTAATTTAATCTTTGCTAACATGCATTTATTTTCTATTAGTTACTTTTGTTGATTCTGACTGTAAGTTTGCTATACTACTTCCTGATATTGCACCACTGTGCCAGTCATGTGACTGATTGCAGGCCAATTATATGCCCCAGGAAAGAAGAACATGGAAGTACGCTATTAATGGGCAATGTTCCAATTTATATGTCATGTGAGAAAGAGAAGCAATTCACACTTTCAGTGCAGAGAAATCGACAAATGAATGTCACCCACACACCCACCCACACACAGACACATAAACGTACAGGTTTCACAACTCACCTGTCTCCAGTTATCAAAGATAAAGATTGTGCTTTCTTCATCATCTACAGTGACAGTGCGAAGGTAGCCCTCTCCTATGAGACACAACACACACACACACACACACACACACACACACACACACACAAGCAGCCATGATTTGAGAGAGTGAACAGCTCCTGAGAGACTCCCGTTTTCTTTTCGTTCCTCTAAGGTTTTGTGTAAAGAGCAATAAAGCTCCCTGTGGAGGTCAGACCACCACTGAGAACACAAAAACATCTTACATTACTGCTACACCATACTACCTCTTATGAAGTCATGCTCCTGGTTTTCATTTTGAAAGCCAACTGTGTACTTAGGAACAACATAAGTAGGGTATTTGTCTTATAATTGACCATTTGCAAGCAGATTGACATTTCACCACTATCTCATTGAGTGTGCCCTCCCTTTGTTCCAGCGTGGGTCGTTTAGCCAGTGTTTCAGTTTTTGAAAGGAAAAAAAATCATTTGCAATTACACATTTGCAGTTCGGTTTGGTGAGATGTCTGTGAGCCATCATAGTCACCATTATCACCATCATAATCACCATTATCACCATCATATCACCATTATCACAATCATCATCATAATCACTATCATAATTTTAATTAAAATACCACAAAATGATTTGTTTAAATGGATCAGGGTAAAAACTGTACCATCTGAGTCCACAGATGCAGTTCTGTCCATCTCCCCTGTGAGGGCAATAGCGAGCGAGGTCTTTCCCACCCCGTTCTGGCCGAGCAGTGCGATCCTCAGAGGCCCATCCTGCCTTTCCTCCACCTCCGTGCTGACGGACTTCTCCGGCGCTGGGACAAAGCTGATTGGAGGGGCGGATACTTCGCCGAGGCCAGGCGTCCAGTCACAATCATCGTTGACAGCCTCTTCCCTTCTGAGCTGATGTTTGATTGGGACAGGGGTGCTTCCCCTGCGAAGGGGTGGGGCACTGGACAAAGTCATACTGCACAAAGAGTAATTAGTAACCAGATGTAATCAGATTAGTAATCAAATTAGTAAACAAAATGCATACATAAGTGCAATCAAATGTGCTTGTCAAATCAACAGTATTGATTTACTTTTTATGTTTAAGGCTGATATAATAAACTGTACAACTTCTTCAGCCCATCTCTCCAAAGACGTACACACACACACACACACACACACTCAGCGCTTAGCTCACCCTCCTGTGTGTGTATACAACCCATCTCTCCAAAGACGTACACACACACACACACACACACATACACACACACACTCAGCGCTTAGCTCACCCTCCTGTGTGCGTATACAATAACTGACAAGCAAGGCAGACTGCCTCCCTGTAGAGAAGTTTCCTGATTGGTCAACACAGCTGGTTTATACTAGACACTGTTTTTCTCAGAGCATCTATTTTGCTAACAGCTGTCAGAGATGTCATGGCTTGCTGATTAGAGATCTGGACCAAAGTATTTGTAAAAGCTGCTTTATGACAATGTGTGTTGTAAAAAGCGTCATATAAATACATGTGACTCGACTTAAAGTTTCCGGAAAAATGTTATTAAAATATACCAGTCATTGCTGCTTTAAGGTTGAGAATGAAAAGGAATGAATTCAGGACCTATGAACAGCTGCTATCTAGAAAATGATATCAGGCAGTGGATGAGTAGAATCATATTACTCCAGACAGTGACCATAGACTGTACCACAGTATGAACTACAGCAGAAAACCATCAACAGTGTCCTGGAGTAATAATGTGTCCATTAGCAAGCAAACATTCTATTATAAGGCGACTATGTTTTGAAATGGATTTGTATATATATAGAATAGAAGTGGGCAACAAGGGTGGCAAGACATTACTGAGAGTGCGACATACACACACACACACACACACACACACACACATATACACACATATATACATACATACACACAGTTTATATATATATATACTGCGGTTGATGTAGAGATATTAAAAATTGTACTGAAGTACACAAGGTTTCCAGAGAAAGAGGAGCGAAATGTTTCACACAGAGCTCCTCCACCAGATGCTGTGCAAGCTGACCTGTGCAAACCTTGCGTGCTTGTGTACACTACAATTCTTTAATATTTCTCTCTCTCTCTTTCAGGAAAAAACATCCAGCTACCCACAGCCATAAATGTAACATATATTCATTACAATTACTTGTATAAAGTATATCATTATAGCTGGTCGACTAAAAGGATTCTAACTACAAAGTACCCTGCTTTTACACAGGGTAATAATAATTCACTAGCCTACCTCGATCAACGTATTCCAAACACGCATTAGAGATCTACGCGCATGTCAACATCTGTCTTTCAGTTTCGCGGTCAAATCATAATTTTGACAGGTATTCCTGCGCGCGTCTGCCCTCCTACTCCGCGTGTTCCCGCGCAGTCCCATTCAAAGGCGCTAACATCTCCACTTACCTTGGCAAACGACTCGTCGCACCTAGTAAGTGAAGTCGATCTCCTCTCTCTCTCTCTCTCTCTCTCTCTCTCTCTCTCTCTCTCTCTCTCTCTCTCTCTCTCTCTCTCTCTCTCTCTCTCGCTTTCTCTCTCTCGCTTTCTCTATCTATCTCTCTCGCTCTCCTGCACATGTGTCGTGCTCTATACCTTTTACCCTTTGGATCGTACCTCACTTTTGCTTGTCTGCATTAATGAGTCATACCATGGAAAAAGAGACTCAGAGTTCTGACACCGAGCTAACAAAGCTAAATAAATTAATAAAACGGATTCGCTTGTCCAGGAAAGGACAAATTGCACTCACGCAATTACTGTTTTTCCATTTTTCCACAGAACTCATTTAACGTCGGAGTGCTCCATGAATCGATAGGTGGCAGCAGAGAACAACCATAAATACACTTGTTAGTGATGTTTTGTCAGATAGTACAAATGTGCGGTATTTTCCATATGGTCTTTCAACGGTAGAAAAATCACTTTAGAATCCTGATTCAAGTCATCCACAGCCGCCACAAACGTACGCATTCATTATATAACAAACTTGCGTTTGTACAAAAGAAAAAGATGTGGGAGAATGATGATCACTCTTTCCAAGTAGTTTTACATTTCTGACACTCATAATTAGTTTATCTTAAAATAATCTGTCTACCTTAACATTTTTAATTTAATAAACTTCCAACAGTAGGATAAATGAAGTATAAAGGATGCATAATTATTTTGTAACTTACTATTTAAGGTTTAATCAACACTTGTAAGGCAAACAGGTTGCTTGCTTTTTAAGTTAACACGTTAAATCTTTCTTTTCTACAGTGATGCATAGATTACTATAGATGATGCTGATATTGTCCATGCTACGTGTTCAAACATGGTCTCACCACGAATGCACTAGCCTATTTCGCATATGTATTTGTCCATGCTTCTGACTACAGTTGTGTGGGTGTGCGCATGCGATGCGTTAGCGTGGCAGAGCGAACAAGCTGGTGTGAGTGCGCGTGTAGCTCGGCGTACGTCCTGTCCACAATGGCCTCTTCCTTTTCCGAAGCGCTCGGCCGGGTCCTATTATTCCGCTGATCCGTGCTTCATTGTATCGTCCCTGGGGTGAGAGAGCACGAGAGACAGAAAGTGCGAGGAGGGGCGGGGGGTTGCGACGGTGAGGTCATCCTAAACACCTCCTGGCCAGGGTCACTGTCTTTCTATAGCGAGGGTGAGGGACAGAGAATAAAAGAGAGAAAGGGAGGAGTTGTGGTAGTGATGGTGGAAGAGGTGGAGGTGGTAGCGGTGGTGTTAGGGAAATTTGAACTGTTAAAATAGAGTAGCACTATGGACCTGTACGAGGTGAATATATTCTTATGTAAGTTTGTTTTCACTTCCAAAGGCCAAAGGTATTCTCAAGTGAGCTGCATGGCAGGTTTGTAAATAATGAATACCCACACATGATAAAAAATTCTTTATTTCATGTGAAACCACTACAAGAGTAGTGACTGCAGTCATGGTATATATCAATAATGACTGCAGTCATGGTATATATCAATAATGACTGCAGTCATGGTCAGTATGTTTAAACAAGTGATAAAATAAACAAAACACAATAGAAACCCAGTATTTAAAATGATCATTACATAAACAATAAAAGCAATAAAAAAATGATATAAAAATAAAGGGGGGGAAAGGAAAAATCTTTTAAACTAAATTCAGCCGACCTCATTGTAAAGCTGTGTGCCACAGGAGGCAGAGGGAATGCACCTCTTCCACACCTGTCTAAACAGAAACCCACGGTGTCCATCTCATGGAACGTGGATGCAAATTCATTGCTGGGTTCTTTAAAATTGGTCCAGCAGTTTCTCCCTGAATCAAACCCAGTATTGCCAGTATTGCATTTCTTCTACAAAACCATGTAAACGGCACAGTCACTCAAAACCTATGACACAGGAATAATGAATAATGCAAATAAATAAATAAATATTCAAACACAAAACACACTGCATTTCTGCTGGTCATTATGTCAGACTTTTTAAACACGGCAATAGCAAAGTATTGAAAGAATGAAAGGTTGTCACAAATATAACTAACTGCAAGCATGGCATTAAACTCCATTATATATATATATATATATATATATATAAACAAGGAACACTAGCGTTTATTATCAATCAGAACATAACACTATACTGTACATTATTGTTCTTCAATACTGTAAACCTTAAAGTATTTTCACCTCAATGTAAAGAAAAAACCTCCACACCATTGTCATTTGACTCCTTTATAGATATATTCTTCCTAGTGTAGATCACACTGTGTTTTCATTAGGCTACTGTGTATCCTTCAGTGCCAGGTCTACATTAACTTGTGGGAAGGTAATATCTTAAACACACAAAATGGTTATAATTGGTACCAAATCAGCAGCAAGTAGACTTTGAAATGTCCTTATCTTAACAGTCCATTTGCCCAGTACTGAATCTGTACAGCTCTGTAAGAGAGGAAAGCGTCTCTGGTAAGTGATGCGATATCAGTAATTACCAGCCAGACCTTCTGCTGGTAGGTTTCTCTTACACTACAGATGCATTAAGTCATCTAGCAGCAGGAACATAGCCTTTCAGAAGGGCTGTGGGTCAACCCCTGTTTTGGTTAAGCAGCTTATTTCACCGTTGAGGGCATCCATCTTTCCCCTCTCACCTATTGCAACATCTGATACCTTCTCCAGCTTCTAATGAATCAAGCTGGCCTCAATTTTTGTTCTTTTTTTTCTCCCATGATGGGGCTGGTCCTTTTCATACCAATAGACATCACAGGAAGTAGTCCGGGGAGGGGGTAGGTGGGTCGTTGTCTTGGGGGGGCGGGGCCTCGCTGGAGCTGATGAGTTTCTCATAACGAGCCTTGTAGGTGTCTCGCTCTCTTAGCACACGGGTCAGCTCACACTGCAGCTGCTCCAGCTAGAGCATACAAGAGAGAGAGTGAGAGAGAGGGATGGGGGGGGAGTAGAAAGATAGAGAAGGAGGGGGAGAGAGTGGGAGTAGAGAGAGAAAGTAGTAGTGGATAGAGGGAGAGAGATGGGTGAGGGAAATAAAAATGACAGCGAGACAGAGAAAGTAGGGTGAGGGAGAGAGAGATAGAAAGAGAAAAAGGCAGTGAGAGAAAGCGAAAGAGAGATGGAGGAAGGAGAGAGCAAATTTCAAAACACTTATGTAATGGCAGAATTCTTGGGTTTCTCAAGTACCTTCAGCTGACAGCTGCAGCCTAATTAGAGAAACACGTTTGGGATGCGTTCAGATTTGAACACTTTTGAGTAATAAATAGGCGAAAAATCTATCATATCTGTGAGTCACTCAAACACTTTCAGTCACCATTGCATTTTGATCGTCTTTGTTAAATGTGTTGTTTAGTTTTTTTGTAACATTTCTTTATATGACTTTTGTGGACCTGTGTGCGCGTGTGTACCTGCTGTGTGAGCACGTGTTTCTCGGACTCGAGCGCGTGCCGATGCTGCAGTCGCTTGTAGCGGCAGGACTGGGCGTAGCCGCGGTTCTTCAGCGTGCGCCGCTTCTGCTTCAAGCGGACCACCTCGTCCTTGCTCACGCCGCGCAGGTGCCTGTTCAGCTCACGCACTGACAGGCTCACGAGCTGCTCGTCAGAAAAGCGCTCGCCCAACCCGGACTGACGGCGCAACGACAAAACAAGAGGAACGCTTTATAACGCTGAGAACCGAAAACGTGCGGTTATGTAATATTAGTAGGCTGAAGTTGTGATGGTTAAAGGCAAATGCGATGCAGCAGCTGAAGCAAATGTGCTGAGATAAGCGTTTTATTACGAGTGTCAGGTTTAATATACAAGCCACTCAGCCAATGTCAATGAACATGAAATTGCATATATGGGAAAATAACTCATACATCTATTTTTCTGGGTTTTTTTTCCTCGTTCGTTTTTACTAGACCCAGTGTGTCCATATTGAGCTGTATGTAGTATATTGTCTGTTATGGCTAGTGGTGGTGTGTGTTGTGTGCATGTGTGTGTGTATGCGTGTGTGCGAGTGTGTGATGGGTTGTACATTTTGGCTGCACATCTCCATAATCTACAGTGTAATCTGACCGAGTGTAAGTGACAGTGATCAGGATTAAACAACAATAATAGCAGATATTATGGTAATCTCATAGACCTGTTCCACATTCAGCCTTACAGATCTCCAAGCAGCATCTTGACAGAGAGTGCCTCATCAAGACAACATCACATACATGATGCAATCTTAAACACATCACACGTCCTTACTCCACATCACACACACACACACACACACACACACACAACCGTCCTTTCTACAGAACTCCATCAAAATATTCCGATACTCCAACTGAAAAAACGTTGAGGAAGTGGCATCATAAGAGTCTTTGGAGGTTCTTCTAAAATGTGTTTTATCAATTCAGTACGGTGCAGTTATACCTGCAATAATATCTGGAAGGTCTTATTTTAGAAAGAAAATAGTTTTCTAAGTGACTGTGGAGACTGGCAAGACAAGTTCAAATGATAAAGTTTTTCTCCTGTCTACTGAAGAATACTGATCTTACTTTATCTCTGACAGTAGTATTTTTGCCCCCTGCCACAGATATAATAACCCCTGAATATACAGTATATATGTGTACAACTCAAACAGCAGAATCTTTAAGACCCACTGTTTTCCTCTACTTTCTCTTCTTTTCCTCTTCTTTCCTGTTCAAGCCTCCACCCCCACCACACACAAAATGCTGAGTCATCCTCTCATTTGGTATTGCATCTACAGTCACTCTTTCAATCTATGTCTAAGCATATAAATCACAACAGATATTAAATTATTGCATCTCACTCTGGAATTGAAAGAGCAGTATCTAATTGGTTCCCTCCAATTCAGGCTGTAGAAATTAGCATAACTGTCAGTCAAGGCCATCTTCATTATTTGGTTTCAGATACCTGATTCCCTGCAGAAATTAAATGAGAGATTTCTTCACAGCAAAATCCCCAGTTTTGAAGAATTTCTATGTGCAGAGAATGTACACTGAACAAGTATCAATTCAGGTACTTGAAGTTTTCTCTGAGCTCTAAACATCACTACTTGGATTGGAACATTTAAGCTTTTTAAAGTAACCTTTTACATGAAATGGTTGATGAAGCATTTTTAGCACCAAAAGGCTAAAGGCTAATCTTGCTAGTGTACTGGTTCCAACAGTACAGGTCATACACAAGAGGTGCAAGTCTCACACACTGTCCTCTTTACCAGACTAACTTGGATCTGATGATGATGATGATGGTGGTGGTGGTGGAGGCTGTGATGGTCGTGCATGGGATGATGGGCAGGGTGGTGGTGATGATGCTGTGGGTGATGATGTCGACCCTGAGGGCTGGAGGGCAAGGGGAAGGTGGCCGGGGCAGCACCATCCAGAGGAGGGGCAGAGACAAAGTGGAGGGGGCGGTGACAGAGCTCGGAGGCCTTGTCCCCGCCCACTTCACCTCCACTCTCACTGCTGGAGTCTCCCAGATTGCTCCCGCCAGAACTCTGAGACAAGACAGGGAAGCGAGTGAGAGAAAGGGTCAGGGCATCAGTAAGGGAGATATGTAATAAAGATTGGTGAAGTTTTGGTGTGCAACATTGTAATATCACATGGCAAATTTGAAGCAAAGGGCAAATGGATATTTACTTGCTCCCCACTGACAATAATAGTCTCACACTCAGAGCTCTCAGTGCCACTTGAGAACACTCAACAAGCAGGAAGTAAAGTGCCCACGTCTGTCCACCCACATCCCCGCGAACATGCACTAACGTACCAACACAAAGGTCGTACCTGCGAGCTCACAGCTGCAGCAGCTGAGTTGAGCAGCACCTCCGCAGCATCTTCACATCCCAGAAACCCCCCGACAGCCCCCCTGTCTCCCCTCTCTGGCGCCCCCCCCAGGGCTCCCAGGAGAGAGACGGTACCTCCGTCTTCGGCACCAAATTGCTGCTGCAGTGCAGCCAGCCATATCAGGTCTTCCAAGGAAGCGGGGTTAGGGCACGGGGCGGTGCCACAGGGGGCAAGGCTACAGCTCAGGTTGCCCTGAGAGGTGGAGCTCAGCCCGGAGATGTAGCTGGCAGAGGTAGAGAGCGGGAAGGAGAGCGAGGAGGAGGAGGAGGACGAGGAGGCAGACAGGGGTTGGGGGGCGTCGCTTAGGGTCGGGGACGGTGGCAGAGACGTGCAGGGGCTGGAGCCAAGACTGGAGTCCAGAGGGGGTGCAGCCATGCGTGGAGACCTGGTGGAGACCTGCTGCTGCTGGAATTGCTGCTGGAGGGCCACTTTGGAATACGAGCACGGAGGGGGCGAGTTGTCGGGCTTCGCCTCGAACTTTAGCAGGTCAAAGTCGTTGAGGTACTCCATGGCCAGTGGGCTGGGGGATAGCGGGGGCAGCGGGAGGGAGGGGGACGACATAACCGCCGCTCACTGAGTGGAGAGCCTGTTTGTAGCAGGTCAGCAGGTTTCTGAGGTCGCTGGCTAATTTCTGGTCACTCTCCAAGCAACGGGCTTCAGCTGCCGCACTGAGACAGAGGCTCTGGTCCACCTCCTCAGTACCCCGACTGGACAGGATCAATAACGGTGCCCCTGCAGATCCCTGATTGGCCAACACCAGTAACAATGCCTTTCTTTGAGTCCTTGATTGGTGCTTCACTGCTCTTTTGTATAGAGGACTTCCTGTGTTACCTCCTGACCCTGTCAGGGATCGAGTTACACATGAATACAGAGGCATTGCAATAATTTGAAAACAGTATGAAGCAATGTAAAGCACTGGAACTGAGAAAGAAAAACAGACAGAGAGTGAAAAGGAAGAACGACTATGATATTTACATGAACTAGAGCTGAAGTCCAGGAATCAGGGATCTCAGTAGCCAGCACAGAAAACTGTGCTGCTGAAACTAGTAACAAAGGCCTTTTGACATCAATAGTGAACCAACATGGAAGCCTGATAGAACTCCTTAAATGGTCTATAAGATCTCTGTAAATTTACGACATAATACCATCATACCAGATGAGTGCTATACTTTTTCCCAGATTTAAAATTAGACCTTCAAATTGACTTTAAAGTGTTAATGGTGGGAGAGCCAAGCTGTGTTGTACACTGCTTAATTCATCTAAATGTTTATCATACATCATCAATAACTCCAAAGTCAAGGGCCCAGCAATGTTATTGAAGCCACAGTCAAATCCTGATGGGGAGGTTAATCCCACCTGAATCCCCTTGCTAACACCTCTCTATGGCAATGCATAACCTGTGTTGTCTCAAGCCAGTAGATGTTTCGAATGCTATTGCAGGATTAGGGTTGGGTCTGGCTTGGCAGGAACTGAAGGGGAAGATAACATCGCTGAGCCCGGGGTCAGGAGGTTAACAGCAGCGTGCACTAGCCACCCATGCTAGCACCTCGTGTATGGAGGGAGCACAGCACATGGCGATGAAGCAACGTGCTAAACGCGAATGGTTGAATTCATAGGTAACACGCTAATCACGCTAATCCTCAGAAGCAGAATTGCAAAGTTCCATAATACACTAATAGCACGGTATAGCACTGTTTCAATGGCATGCAGAAGAAATGTACCAATACTTACGTTTCTGTGAATGTATCTGTCATTCAGCTTTCTGATGTGTGTCCATTATATACGACCACCGATGTGTACGGTTGGAGTCTACATAAGAATGATATGGTTGTGTTTAGATGTACTGTATAATGGCATTGTACTGTATACTTACATATGGATAATCACTTGCATTTAAATGTATACACCCTCACACAAAACAGTACACGTAAATTTGATTTTTGTGTATCATAGTCTATCAAACAGTGCATATAAGGTTTAAGCAAGTGGCCAGTATGAAGGAGTGTCATTAGTAATCTTAATCCATAATCTTAATCCATAATCTTAGTTCAGACACCACTCCCTCTGGGCTAAATAAGAAAAAACTAAATAGCATTTTATTGATGTTTTCCACTCCTCGTGTGCATGGTGATGGTTATATAATTACATATCCATATCAAGAGAAATGACAAAATATATTCACACCCTATATGTAGTTTTAGTATGGTTTAAGAAGTGATTTATATACAAAAGACCAATATCTACTTCTTGTTATTTTGAAACAGAAATTCTTTTAATTAATTTAGCACGGTTTTGCTTAATTGTTTACTTTTATGATATTGGAGCTGCAAAAATAAAATATGCCTTTCCCAGCTGCAACCATCTGTATTGGTCTCAGAAAATATACCATTTCATCATGAGATATAAAGTTTCATCATTGGATTTATGACGCCAAGATGAACAATAATGAAAGCTGTATTATTTAAGACCTTTATGTGCAAATTCTCATTACTTGTTTTTGAATTCTATGATTGGAGTCGGCCATGGATGAAAAAGAATTTCAACAAGTGAAAAATGAAAATCCTCTAATTTCTCATGAATTTCAAGCCTCATTTGTAAAGGATTTACCATCAATGCGATCCAGGGGGCAGAATTATTAAAGGCATAAAATTGTTCTTTATAAAAAAGGGCATCATTACAGATCAGTGATCGGTGAATTAACAGCCCCCTATTGGGTAAAATGAAGCATATCAGTGAATGAGCTGTTACAGGCCTAGGGAAAAGGGCCCAAATGGTACTCAGCATCAGAGAAAATTGTACAGAGAGTTAGAGAGAGAGAAAGAAAGATTTAAAACCGAAAGTTGGAAGACAGGGCTCCCACTGAGTGAACGAGACAGGAAGGGAATAGATCGGCTGTGAGAAGTTTGGCTTTCTCTTACCGTGGGTCATATAGAGCTGGGCTGCCTGCAACTCTTGTCGTCTGTTTCGTTCCTCATGACTGGCTGTCTCATGCCCACCGTGTTTGTGGAGGAGTGTGTGTGTGTGTGTGTGTGTGTGTGTGTGTGTGTGTGTGTGTGTATGGGCCACTTTGTTACCTACTGTGTCATTGCCCCCTCCACTCATATTTAAATCCCTCTCTCTCTCTCTCTCTCTCTCTCTCTCTCTCTCTCTCTCTCTCTCTCTC
>JAOXYF010000005.1:3047456-3066657 GCA_028565775.1 Sternarchorhynchus goeldii
CACACACACACACACACACACACACACACACACACACACACACACACACACACACACACACACACACACACAGCACCTTCCCTTGTTCCTCATTTGTCTCATTACACATTTTATTGTGATACAACCTGTAATTTAAATTATCTTAACTGCAATTATGTCATGAATCTACACAAAACAGTCCATAACACTGAAGTGTGAGCAAAATCAATATAGTTTGCAAAATTATTCACATAAAAAAAAAAAACATTAAAATTGTGATTGCACAAGAATTTACCCACATTTCAGTTACAACACTTATTACTTATGAATTACTTCTGCTGCAACCAACCACTGTTAGATAATAATTTGTATACAGTGCACCTATGTACAAAGTGTTAAATGATCTCAGGATGAGAAGGGTAAAGATTTATGCAAGGCACTGTAGGCCATTTCACTGTATACCAGGCATTTTTTACTCTATAGCAGTCTACTGTATCTTGCTGATGGCTCTGTTGCCTCTGGTTATACTGCTCTCAGTTCTGTCAGTATTAAATCTAGACATCTGTCAGGCTGGCTGAGTGACCCCAAATCTTGGTGACTTCTGACCTCCTCACTGATGAGTTTGCCCACAACTGACCCAGAAGATATCTGTAATGACAAATACTATAACGTCTGGCATCATGCTATGTGACTTCAGTTTCTGGAGCACAGAAGAAATCCCTGAATGGCTAAACAGTTCAGAAGTCAGTTGATATATGGTAAAGGTCCTGAAACCCCACAGACCTGTACATAAGGAATACACAGGATGAACATCTCACTGATGTCCTTGAAGAGTGTCTACTTAGGTAACCATTTGGATGACTGAACCTGTGTCCAGTGACAAATGAGTTTTTATTCCTGGTGAATTTCCAGAAAATCTTTATAGATATATATTCAGTCCTAAAAGCACATTTGATTTGTATTACACTAAACCACCATGAGAGGGCAGAACAATTTCATTCCGCAATAGTTTCATTCCACTCAGGAGACACAAGCCATGCAGAATACTGTTCCTGTAGAAGGCAGAGGTCAGTGCACCAAGCAGAATACTGCATGTAGGCTATAATAAACTTTTTTGATGATGCTCATTCCTTCTACCCAATACCAGTACCAAAGCCACTGTGTTGTACCAACATAATAAATGAACACCTTGACTAGTAATCAGAAGGTTGCTGGTTCAAGCCCCACCTCTGCCAAGTTGCCACTGTTGGGCCCCTGAGCAAAGCCCTTAACCCTCAACTGCTCAAGATGTATTCAGTCACAATTGTAAGTCGCTTTGGATAAAAAAGTGTCAGCTAAGTGCCGTAAATGTAAACAACTGCAGAGATTAAGGCCGAGGACAGGAATGCATTTTTAATGAGCATAGAACGATGCCATATGTATATTTTTCCCCTCTCACTCTCCTTCTCTCTCACCTGCTCCATTTTTTTCTTTGTTAAACAGTCTGACAATGTACGTACAGAACCATTATAAGGTTGCAGCGAGACAGATTCACCAATCACCACACAAATCTCTACTTTTATTCAAGACTGTAAAGTGAACAATGTTTAATGAACATAAGTGTAACATGTTCTATTCTCAAAAGTCAGTGTTAATAATTAATAAAAAAAATAGTGTCATCTGAAGTTTTTTTTTCCCCTGTAATTGATTCACTGAGATCATGTAACCTCTCTTCACATCATTTCTAAAGTATTATATTTCTATTGGTTTATAGTTGCAGTATGATACTAACTTATTCCCTTCCACTATATCCCTCCTAATACAAGGAACAAACCTAAGAAACAGAAACTGCTCTTAACAAAAACATTTAAAGAGTTTTCTTACTACTGAGTGTATATTTATATGCCCTGACTATGTGTAAGAAAATCCAAAGATTTCATGTTATAAAATTGTTTCTTTTTTAATTATTCGTTCATAGTTATTTTCCATGTACAGACAGTGTTCACCACTGCTTAGCAAACATTGTTTCTTTCTTTTTTCTATGATTTTTTAAAGTGATTTAGTAGTTTATAGAAGCTGGAATGTAAGTGTTGCAGATCTCCTAACAGTGTGGAATGCTAACCTGGGCCCATCTCTGCTTTTGACATCAGTATCAACGGCACATAGCATCTGAACCTTTTGTGACTCAGCACTTAATCTGAACCCTTATAGACTTATTAACCTGAAATCCTGCATAGAGGGGCTGCGTGAATGTGGTCTGGAGACCATAGAGGAGGGTTACAGTGTCAGACAGCATAGAAGCACATCTTGCCTGCTCTGTAATCAAGATACACTCCTATTCTGTTGGAGCTTGGAGCACTGATGCGTGTCAGAACGTTGTTGTGTCTGAAATAGTGTCCGTATGGGGAGCAAAATAAAGTCCAAGACTGCTGGTTTAGGCCAAAGTTGGCATCAATGTTGAATCCCCTCTTGCAGATCTCCTTATACGAAACAGCAATGAACACTGCAGTACCGTCCCACTCCGTTCTAGCAAGCTGGGCTTGCACAATACCTGGATGAAATGCTCAAGTCGTTCTGGGTGGTCGGGGTACAGCTGGCCGTGCTCACTCCACGCCCACCTCTCGGCCTCCACCCCCCACTCCGAGCTGCCTGTGTGCAGTATTTGGATCCATGGTGATGTCACAGGAGTCTGACGGAATAAAGCACGTTGATACAGTCTGTAGTCAGATGGGATGGGCTCCAATTGCTAACCTCCCAGAAAAGGAATTAACAGCACATTGTTCTTATAAACATCTTAGTTTTGTGATAATATCATTAAAACATTAGCCATTTGACAAAACAATTGCCAGTTTAACTAATAAACCTAGTATTTCAATTAGATGTCAAGAAGATGTCACAGAGATTACTGAATGCCCTGTGGTTGAATTATTTGCACTTACATTGTAAAAATTACTCTCTAATCTTGGGTTCAAAGGGCAGTAACACTTCCACCTTTGTTACTATAGAGACAAGAAAGCAATAACTCAAAGCAAATACTGCAACAATGCTCAACTGAAATAAAAACAGTTAAAAAACTTACATAGAAATAATGAGATTACGTTTCACCTACCTACACGATATATTTTGTGAAATTCCTCCTTGCAGATCTGATCAATTTGCCTTTTAAGGGCAGAAACTAAGTTCTTCACGTCCACAAATGAGAGATGAGGGTTGACAGAGATACTTGGTACCTGTTTTACTCCAAGTGAGGCAGACAAAGTTTGGAACTCCTGTAGCAATGAACACAAGATAAAAAAAAGTACAAACATGTGAAACCAACATTTCCAACATCATATTTCATTTTACTGTACTGTATTAACAATTTTTTTTCCCTTAACACTCTTGTGAAGTTTACACCCTCAAAATTTATGACAGAAATGGAATTTTGGAATTGCATATTATCCGAGGAAATGCATTTAGAAGAAATGCAGGGACTTCTGGGAAGTTGCTGGGAAGAACTGGATGCTGAGGGGGTAACAGTGGAGTGAGGTGACCTGAATAAAATGGACGTGGTCTTCTGTGCGCGAAAGCTCTCGCAAGGCTTCCTCTCTTCTTGTCAGCTCGGCAATCTCCTGCTCCAGCTGCTGAAGGACTCGCTCGCTGCTACTGAGCTGAACCTCCTCTTGTGCCATAATCAGCTTCTTAACCCCATCACATCTCTTCCAAATGGACAAGACCAAGCTTGTGAAGATCCTGTCCACATTTTGGACTGTCTCCTCTGTTACAAGCTGTTATAAAATGAAAAGAGAGTCATCATGATTGTTTTAACAAGCAAGGAACAAGTAATCAGTGTAAGTCTCCCATCTGTAAGTTATATGTGGGTTTTAGCAACACATTCAGACGATACTGCTAGTTAACACCTCAAAACCAAGGATAAGCTTGGGAAAGAAACCTTACATTTATTGCACAATAACAAATTTATGAGCAGATACTGCTAGAAAGGAGTACTTGTTACTGTTAATGTAAACCTCTTTTGTTTACCCAATAGGCTACCTGACTCTGAGGAGAGATTTATGGCTGCTTCTATTTTGGGATCTAACCACTGAGTAACATATGTCTATATGTGTCCCTGCAGGTGAATTTCCTTAATAGCATTTTGATTTTTTGTAACTTTATTTTTAGGTAATTGTTTTTTCTATTGTTATATAATAGAAATTATAATTATTTTTTCTATTGCAATTGTTAGGTTTTTTATTATTATTATTATTATTATTATTATTATTATTATTAGTTTTCCCAGCTAAAACGCAACGTGCAGCCAAGACCGTACTGCCCACAAATACCACACTTGGCAGAAATGTGCAGCAGGTGTGAAATGACAGGCAAACAAAGAGACACTTATTGGCCTGGTGGTGGCGCTACAGCACAGCGTTTTACGTTTGGGACCATATCTGCCACACTAAGTCCTAGAGTCAAAATTCCACTTCCAGTGCATTCCTTGGATCAAGCCCTACAAAAATGCCTCAAGAACTATTAAACTCTGCCCACTCTGATTTTTTGCTAATTTGCATAATATGTGAAACCTACTTTTGCAAACTAGTTCTAGGTTTTTCATCCTATCGCCACAATATTGGTGTCAAAACATTCACAAGAGTCTGAAACTCAATACCCATCAAAAACATTCTGACATTTCCAAACAGTATGGCCGCCATATGCAAATGATCTCTTCAGGAAGTAGCCATATTTTGCATAAACATCTATAACTCACAAACACTTCATCCAATTGTGACGTAACTTCAGCATTGTGTTACTCTCATGCCTCTAAGGTATTCTGCAGAGGGAGGTGCATGTAAGTCAATTGAGGGCACTAAGAGCTAGAAATCTATATCTCAGCATCCTGACATGCAATTCAGCCGTACCTTTGCAATCTGCATCTTTGACCTATGGTATACGACATCCATTAAGGGATAACTGATAAATTAATACTTGTGACCTCCATTGACCAATCAGTGAAAAGTAGCCATTTGACAGGCTTAACATTGACCAATCAGGATGGCACGTACATATCACACATAAGTCAGGATTCTCTTCAGTTCTATAGAGGGCCATGTCATTTGGCCACTAGGTGGTGCTATTCATGAAAATCAGCCATAACTCCTCCAAATTTGAACTATGAGCAAATCATTGAGTGAACCTCATTCCTTGCAGTATTTATAACAGTCTGTAGAAAACTTCACAAATATCCTTGTAAAACATTTCTTCTCGTGCATCATGACAGAGTCCTCGAGACACTCTCACTCCACCAATCATGTTCTGTATAAGCAAAAAGTCTTAGTAGGCGTTATATGCACAATTAGTTTAATGCACTTAGATCTGGTAATAAGAGCAGACCAGTGACCCACATGTTTGTATGTGGGGAAGTTATTTATCAGCTTTTGGTCTGCCTCAAATGCCTTGTGGGTCTTTTTGTGCCCCATGATTTCAAAGGTGTACAACCACACACATATACCACACACGTATACCACACACAAAAACACATATCCACATAGACACAAGGACACACATGCATGCACATGGTGCCCTTTGACTTCAAGAGCCCAGACCGTGCTTGAACCTGGGATTGCAGCTTGCAGCTATTTTTACTTTTTACTATTATTCTGCATTTCTTTTTGCTTAAATAAAATTAACTCAATAAGGATTACATTTGCTTGTGTACGATCTGCAAGCCTGCAAAAAGCACGGCCTCTTTCTGCACGTTCGGCAAGCATATCTTCATGCTGATAGAGGATCTGAATGAAGGCAGGAATCACCCCTTATAGCCAGAAAGAATGATTTCACCCAGCACAGGGTGAACGCTGAGAAAGTTGTTCATTTTTCTTTCATGCTTGAAAGGATAAACGGACCTCTGCTTCAACTACGGCCTTCTGTATCCTTGCTCCACTCCCTGAACTGCTACACTCACCTTTAAAGACTTCAGTGCCTGTTTAACGTCCTGCACCTCTTTTTCTCGCTCCTGGATGCGAATTTTGTGTTTGATCTGCAAAGACTCCGAGTCCTTCTGTTGATGGACAATTGTTGTAAGTTAGTGCTGTCCAAATCACACCCCAAAGTATTAGAATCTCTTTAAAATCTTCTTATCTTATATATACAGTATACACACACACACACAGTGTCAATTCAAGTCACACACGAATCAAGTGTTCATACATTTTTCTCTAATTCTGATCTCCAGTGTATATATACTCACACAAAAACTTTTTTGTATCCTAGGTTATACTATTTTACTGACAAAACAAAGACTAATGACAGCTTATTTATATGTACAGAATTTGTCTCTATATAAAAAACACTCATGCTGGCATAAATAGGCGAGTATCAAGAACACTCAGGCTAAAACCCTGGATAAAAAAGGAAAACATGTTTTTAAAAGGTTGTTTTAAATCTTATTTTACAAAAGCCTACACTTATGCCTACGTGTCACAAACATTGACTAACAATGATGCAAATTTCTAAGGATTTTTTCTTAGAAATAATGATTCATATAATGATGAAATATTTACCTGTTTCTCAGATCTTATTTCAGCAGCTGAAACCATATCATGGCCTTTGTGGTCATTCAGAGTACATTCAAAGCAGATGCACTGGTGATCAGTGTGACAGAAAACCTCCAGGGGACGGCCATGGCTACAGCAGATCTTCTCTTTCAGTTGTGCAGAGACACTGATCAGCTTGTGCTTCTTCAAGCCAGGGACATCATAGTGAGGTTTGAGATGGGTTTCACAAAACGAGGCCATACACATCAGACAGGTCTTGACGGCTTTGTGTTTTCTCCCAGTGCAGAACTCGCACTCCACATCTCCAGGTCCAGCATTACAATGAGCTGAAGACTCCTGGAGTTCAGTTTCCTGCATTTTCTCCACAACTTCAGCCAGTATGTTGTTCCTGCGTAGAACAGGCCTTGGTGTGAAAATCTCTCTGCACTGTGGGCAGCTGTAGACTCCCCTCTGGTCATCCTGATTCCAGCAATCATTAATACACGTCACACAGAAACAGTGTCCACAGTTGATCGTCACTGGATCCTTTAGTAGATCCAGACAAACTGGACAAGTGAACTGGTCCAGATGTACTTTAATACTGGCCTCTGCCATTTCCAGTATGTTCAGTATTTCAGAACGAAAAGGCAGCTGCACTGTGAAATCATGTTAGTTTCCGCAACCATCTTCCGCATTTTCATACTCAGGGGAGGGATTAAACGTTACATGATCATTAATATTACTTTGTTTTATACACACAATAGCTACGTTTCCAAGCAATTACGAAAACTGCTCTATGGTTTAAAATATGCAAACAGAAATTGTCGGTAAAATTTCTACAAAATATTTTCCCGTTTAACTTTAGTGTTAAAGTATTCGTAGACACCTGAGGTTTTGTGGAAGCTGTATTGGAAACCTGTTGGATACAACACATTTAGCCTGCGCATAAATGTGTAATGTAACATGCTTTCCCACACGAGTCCTTATGCACACACGCGCACACACACGTTTTAATAGACAAATAAAAACACTACAGCTTTCCAAAAGATGTGTATGTTGACGCGTTTCTTTGACATATATTTATTTCGACATATTTGTCTAGAAAATGTGTACTCTCTACACCCTGCGGATGGCAGCAAAATGCCGTTTAGGTAGCACCTCATTCGGCATTCTCAGCCAAGCCCATCCGTTCATTCAAGGGCGTTGCAAGACGCGTGATCGGAACTATTCTGATAGAACTGACCTATGTGTAACGCCGCACTTTTATTTGGGTTTCAAATACAAATACGTTGTTTCAGTGCTTGGTAGCAGTCAGAATCACACAATTTAAAGCGTGTTTTAAAAACTACAGACTGTTTTGAAGGAAGTGTTACACAGTATCCTAGAATACCAGAACAGGCCCGGTTTTTGCCTGCTTTGCTGGATGAGATTACTGGAGCACTAGTTTAATGCTTGAACGATATATCCAGATCTTCACTCAAAGACTGTAGGAATTCTCTAGAATTGTGGATTTCAGAGCATGGTAGTACTGACACAATGCTCTCAATAATGCTATGTTTTTTGAGCTTGTTAGGACTTTGTAGCTCAGACCGGCATTGTTTTGGGTTGACTTGGCTGCATCAGCCCTCGGGAGGAGGTTTGTCACAAACCATTCCTTGAGTTTATCCTGGGTTGACCTCAGGACTTTATCTGACACCAGGTAAATGGTAAATCAGAGATTATGTTATCTTCATGTAATTGCTGGCAGTGAAAGACATCAGATTGGTGAGAAGGTCATGTATAGTGATTCCTTCCTCATTTTCACCATTCTGCCAATGGACTTTCACAACGTCTGCAAGAGACGAGATGTTTGCAGTCTCCAAACAGTTAGTCTGCATATGCAGAGCTCAGCTCTGTCAAACTTTCATGAAATGAACCTTCATCCTTCATGTGAAAAATAACTTGGCACAAGCCTAAGCAGCTTCACTGGGTCTCTTATGGTGTTTCTAATATTATTATTGATGGCAGCAGTAGCATATCTAGCACATTTGCCAGAAAACACAGCAACAGGCTGTGTGGCAGAGTTGATGTTATCAGACACAGCTCGTTAGAAGTGCTAAGTGAACATCATTAAAGTCATGTTCTCTCAATGCTGATGCTCAGCATGTTTACAAAAGTAGCTCTCACTGCCGTGGTTACAGAGGGCATCATCTCTTCCAACTCTTCATGAATGTTGTTGGGAGAGCCTTGAGTGGAGCTTAACCTGTTAGATAATGAGCAGAGTTGCACAAGATCCTGCACCTTGGTCAAAACTGTGAGCAACAGATTTTAGGCAACATCCTCAGTGGAGTTAGAAAAAAACCTTTATAGAGATCGGCATTGTAATAGATCTCCCCAAGAGATGAGTTCATCTATAGTAACACATGCAAGAGTAGTAAGCAATATTGTACTCAGCAATCACTGATCTTGGTCTTAATATTGTATAATCTTTTTTCACATTGTATAAAATGTTAATGGTTTTCTGATCGACTACAAAGGAAGACATTGATTCGAATAAGGGAATAAATTAAATCAAAACATTTAATCCTTTGGAGAGTCATCCAAAATGGTGAATGTGAGGCTGAAAGTTGCTTTCATGCTCAGATAATCTTTTATCTCAGTTGGTAACATATTTCTGATGGATCTCATGACCTCTCTGAAGATCCTGTCTTCTGTTATGCCAAACAAGATCTTGAGAGGATCTTGCAGAGATGTTCTGCTGCTTCTTGAGGACACATCAAAACTGGTACTGAATTTAATGTTTCCCAGTATATTACAGAGTACAAAGGGGAATCATGTGCTTGATTATATCAGAAGTCAAGGAAAACCAGTTAAACTCAGTGCTGGTGGATGTTCAGTCCAATGTCTCTGCATTTAACTGAGTTAATATGTCATTGTTTTTAATTTCAGATGAATACTCACCACCAGGATGCAGACGCAGTATCGGCATACCTGTATGAGGAAGCGGACGTTAAAGGAAGAGCAGTGCTACACCTGCTGGTCTTCTCAACATTTCCCTGGCTGAAGTTCACCTGAGAGAGCACAGAGTCCCTTCAGCTTCCAGCACTGGCCGCCTCACTGCCATGGCCGTGGAGACTGTGGGGTCAATGGCCCCTGTGGGGGGCGGGTATCCCATCAGACCCAAGTTCCTATTAGACGATACTTGGGTATCCTCTCACCCAAGTCCCCATTACGGTTCTGTCGCGTGCTAATGTGTCTGTTTTAGTGTCTGTTCCAGTGTTCCTATTTGTGTCTGTCCCTGTGCCTGTCAATGTTTCTCTGTTTGTCCCTGTGACAGTGTTTGTTCCAGTTTGTGTGCCTCCTGTCAGTGTTAACTGCTTGTTGTTCTCTGTAAAACTGAAAATGTTGTCAATAAAGAGGCTGAAACTTCAGTTCTTAGCAACCGACCCTTTTTTCCAGACACTTTACAATCTATAGAGGAAGAGAATATGTAACTGAGAAAACAAAAAACAAACAAAACAACTTGCACACTTTCTTGTTCTTTCTTAGGCCAATGAGGAATTATTACTTGTATGTTATATGTACATGTGCTTTTTCGTTGGTGAATGTCTGTGTTTTTGGTGTATTAGTTCACGTAATAGCCAGTGTACAGGGTAGAGATGAACTGATGGTAGGTAACAGTGTTATGTGAATACTCTTGAGCTACTCACCTCCACTCAACAACTGCTTCTTTATATTTGTAATATAAAACAAGACTTGTTTTTTTCACTGTTTTCTTGTAGTATCTTTCAAATAAGGCAAGTCTCACCCTTGACACACCAACACTTTACCCTATACCGTACCATCTTCTTTTTAAATTATTTACAAAGAAAACTTTTAAGTAATCTTTGCATTTGTTTGTTTTCTATTTATTTATTCATGTATAAATGAATGAATAAACCTCTGAACGGTCAACGCCTTAAAAACATTCACTGACCTCTTTTAAACAGCAACATGGAAATTATTAATACACAGACAGTTCAGTATATTAGTAACGATTAGAAATTCAAAACCGTAGCATTTCACGTCCCCCGAGTACCAACCGGCGACGGTTGCTAGGAGAAATTTTCCAACAAACATTGACAGACGAAGTTTAATTGGCTTAGTATTAAATAGACAGGGTGACGAACCTACCACAACACAATGTTTGTAGTGTTCGACCAATTAAATATTTGCATTCTGTGACGACACCACGGCATCTGACTAGCTTGCTAGGTTGAACACCATCCACGGAAAGGGGTTAAAGAATTTCAGCCTGGCCGTTTGATGCAGTAGAAGCTTGTCCACGCCAAGGGAGGTACGTTAGATAATTCGCTCACATGCTATTGTATTCTTATACAACTGAAGCAGCTGGGTAAATTATGCATTCATTATTTGGACTGAATAAACCTGGTTATTTTTTAATAAGCAGCCAATTTTATCTGGCTAGCTAAGTAAGCTAGCTGATTCCTTACCCAGATTCCACATCTCCTCTAACTCGCTAACCTAAGTTACTATTAACAAAGCTACCTAGCTAGCTAACTAGCTAACTGTTTCAGATGTACATAAAAGAATATTGCCAGGCAGTTTAATAAGGCTGTCGAGCCGGGACCTTATACAAGTCTTGCATCTAATATGATGCTGCAGCTGTGCAGTGATGGATATCTAACGTTAGCTAGCGTAGCATGGTTATAGCTCTCTCTCAGCTTTATCATAGCTTTATTGGTAAGGCTTTCCAACATCTATTGATAACACACATGCTCTACCATTATGAGTTATTTTTCTTCTCGTAAAGCCGTGTGTGATATGGTGTCACCAGATTATTTAATTTAACTGAATCACGCTTCAAGACCATTTACTACTTTCAAAGGTCTGCCCCATTGCTGTTTTGTTACTTGGGTAAGACTGCTGCCCGATCGTGCTGTCTCTCTCTTTCTCAGGACATGCAGTGACAGCATTGAATTACTATTTTTTTGTGACACATTATCTTTAATTCAGCAACCATGCCCTCTTCCCTAGCTTTTTGGATGCGAGTTACAGTCCTTCCAAAACACACTGCTTTTTGGCACATTCATGTTCACATTAATGTCAAAAATGCTGCGTGGCTTTGGACAGTGGCCAGACCAGCTGGAAAATGTAATGAGGTGGCCTAGCATACGCCTGGTTTCTGCTGGGCATCTATATTTAACACCAGACTCTATAGGAGGTGCCTGTGCTTCTCTGCAGGATTCTTCTCTGGAGCTCCTAATGAATAATAAACCGAATTAGAAACCGCATTGGACCTGATAAAAGGAAGTTAGACACCACTAGCAGAGGCAGAAGCAAACACCAGCCAGTAACCTTCTTCAGGGAAATAGGATGATCTAAAGCGCTGTTAATGGGGAAAGTGTGATTTTATTTTTTGGGGATAATTTTTTTATTATTATTATTATTCTTTTACATCTGTTTAGAACCACTAATGACTGAAATAGAAATGATGAAATCCTGCATTCTGACAGGTAAAAAAAAAAAAGACACATTGCCTGTCTTTTCGAGATGACCTTTTAAATGTCTGCCTGATGTACCCAGAACACTACTGAAGATTGATTTTGGGATCTGTCTTTTGGCAGCTGCAGCATGAGGGATCGAGTCAGACATGGATAAATATCAGAAGGTGAAGAAGATTGGGGAGGGCTCTTTTGGAAAAGCTGTCTTGGTCAGGTCCAGGGAGGACAACCGGCAGTATGTCATCAAGGAGATTGGTATCTCTAGGGTGAGCTGTTGACAATCATTGCAGTACTTTAGAGATACTGAGGTGGTATTTTTCTTAAACTGAATCAGAAATCAAAACATATAAATATATAAATTGTATGTATACTGAGCAGGAGTGTGTGTTAATTTATGATGGTTTACAGCCAAAATGCCTACACAGTGATTCACTGTCTTTCACTCACTCTTTGTGCAGATGTCTAACAGAGAGAGACAGGAGTCCCGTAAAGAAGTGGCAGTTCTGGCCAACATGAGCCACCCCAACATCGTGCAGTACAAGGAGTCCTTTGAAGGTAGCATGCTTTATTTGCTATTGAGCGAAAGTGTTCCACACTCAGATTAGTACTCTTAAAACTAGCATCAAATATAGACTAAGATGAACTTCATTCTCAGCCTCTAACATGGCAGGCTTTGAATGCCGATATTTGATACATCCATCCGCCCCATTGGCTGATCAGTTCATATTTCAACATATTTGCTGGCAGCTGAACTCTGAAATCACATTGCAGGTCAGATTCTAGAATTTGTATTTTGACAGAACAGGTTTTTCTATGACTATGGCAATGTGTGTACAGCTACATAAATGCTTTGTGATTGGATCACACATCGCCAAGGTAAACAATCCCCAAGTAGGTGCTCATTGGCCGATTACACAAAAGCAGTCAAAGGTTTAAGTGTAATCTTGGTTGAAATCCAGTCATCTGTAATATCATTAGCCCATCATTTATCTTGTTGGCATGTGTGCCTTTATATGAAAAATTGGGGGGGGGGGGTCCTTAAGAAATCCAGCCTGAAGATTTTGCTGTGTCTGGATAAGCCCTCTGTGCTTGACAGCCAGCCGAGTCCTGACTGATGCAGGAAGCTTTGGAATTGAATTGTCGGGGTGGATCTACCAGTGCTAATGCTTTCCTGCTCTTCATCAAACTCTTGTGCAGTTCTGGCGGGAGGGCAAGCAAGCAGAGAGGAGAAAAAATATTGCTCGTACTCCTACTGATGAGGCGGGGCATGAATGTATCCACACATGTCAACGAGGTGTTTAATCTGAGTGGTCATGCAGTTACGTTAATTTTTCATTGAAGATCATCCTTGCTCTGTCCACACCCTTGTTTTTGCCCCTCTGTAGAGAATGGTTGCTTGTATATAGTAATGGATTATTGCGAAGGAGGTGACCTGTTTAAGAAGATCAACAATCAGAAAGGAGTTCTGTTCCCCGAGGAGCAGGTGAGTGGAATACTCGAATGACCCGAGGTCAGTTCTACTGTGTGTGTGACTGCAGATACACTTCACCTTGGAGTGCCAAGCATGCTGTAAAGTAAGCGCACTGCTCAGCCACTATGCTCATGTTTATTTCAGAAGCGTGCATTAAATGGGGTTCATTTCTCTTGGCAGAAATGAACCCCAGGGAGACTTGAACGATATCATCAGGTGTCCTGTCTTCTCCATCTTCTGCAGATACTTGACTGGTTCGTGCAGATATGCCTGGCTCTTAAACATGTACACGACCGCAAGATCCTGCACAGAGACATTAAGTCCCAGGTAAGTAAGACACAGAGCTGTGGTGGAAATGTATCAAGATACTTTATGTATCTCATACATGGGTTAATCCACAACCTCTTCTTCCCATTCTAGAACATTTTCTTGACCAAGGACGGTACAATACAGCTCGGGGACTTTGGGATCGCTCGAGTTTTAAACAGGTAAGACATTGCGTTGTTTACACTGTTTTTCAGTTCTTTTTTAGACTTTTGAAAATGATTTATATGGACACCGCTTGTTGAAGTGTTTTGCTTTTATCTGTTGGGGGTCAGTACGGTGGAGCTGGCCAGGACCTGCATTGGAACACCCTACTATCTTTCTCCTGAGATATGCGAAAATAAACCATACAACAACAAAAGGTAATGTGTGTGTGGTGTGTGTGGTGTGTGTGTGTGTGTGTGTGTGTGTGTGTGTGTGTGTGTGTGTGTGTGAGAGATACACACACACCCACACACACACGTGCATGGGGGACGTCCCCTTAAATGTTTATTGGTTAGATGGTCTATATCAAGTAGAGCTACACACACTTAAAGCTCGCCAAGACATCACCACACTGGCCGAGGTGTGGCAGTCAGGGCCGTGCTCACAGGGCATCCGCACACCGCTGGCTTGGATCATAATCACCACCACCACCACATCAGTCCCCCTCTGAGCTCCTCAGCTCAGTGTAGCCTGTCACGCTAGCTCCTGCTGATCAGTATACACTCTGTGATCTTAAGTGCTACAGTCGTTTTGGATTTTAGATCTTATGTATGTTTCTGCACTTTCACTCTGTAAACACATACCACAGGTCATTGATCAACGAAAAGAGGCATCCACAGGCAGTTATGTTGTCATGTTGTGGTCTGTGTGGTTGTGTGTATGTGATTGTTAGATGTGCCCGGGATTTTAATCATGTCCCTCTGTCCATTTCTTTTCCTCTCCCTCTCGTCTGTCTCTCTTCGTCTGCCAGCGATATCTGGGCGTTGGGGTGTGTCCTGTATGAAATGTGCACACTTAAGCATGCCGTAAGTACCACATACAGGTGTGTGTGTGTTAGTGTAAGGCTGGTGAGGTGCTGCCATACACAGTAAATTACATTTACTCTGTGGCCTCTTTTTGGAGTCCAAACCTCCATCACTTCACTGGTTCCCTTGTGCACATTCTCTTGACAACCTGAATGAATACTAATTCTCCACAGAGAACATCAGTTCTGTCTTTCAGTACTGTCAGCACTGGCAGAAATGAACACGCACAAGAGCTGAGGCTGCAGAGCTCTGGGGAAGACTCTTTGGTTTCCCTGCTTGTTTCAGCTGAAATCAAACATCCTTTCTTTGATACCGTTACTTCAGAAGTTTGACACCATTGCAGACTCGCTCAATCCCAGTCTTGAATGGCTGCTGTTTTTCCAGTGAATTGCTGTGATCACACATTGAAGTGATTCTGGTCCCTTTTCTTCATGCTTTGATGCCCTTGTCTGGTATTTCCTCTTCATCTCTCAGTTTGAGGCTGGGAACATGAAGAACCTGGTGCTGAAGATCATCCGTGGCTCGTACCCGCCCGTGTCTGTGCACTACTCCCAGGACCTGCGTGTTCTGCTGGGTCAGCTGTTCAGACGCAACCCCCGGGAGAGACCATCTGTCTCCTCCATTCTGGACAAGCCATTCCTCGCCCGCAGGATCCACAGGTTCCTCTCTCCACAGGTGAGCCAAACACACATGCATGCACACACATACAGATACACAAATGCATGCAGAAAAGGAATATGGGTCAGTCAAATCTCTTAGCGCCAGTTTCCCAGACCCAGTTTGGACCTAGGTCTGGTCTGAAAAGAATTCATCATTGGTAATAAAGTTTCTTTCAAGTATCCTTAATGTTTCAGCATGTTTGACTTTTCTGGAGCATGATCACTTCAAAGTTTGTGGGATAAGATTCATTTAGGGAGTGTGTGTTTTGTTTGGTAGTGTGTAAACCTTCCATGAGAGTAACTGAGCAGGCTTTGGCCCTGTACAAACAGCTGGTACTGGTTTGGCCCACCGCACGATATTACGTGTGACTCATCGTTTTGGTCAGGCTAGGACAAATGTGGTCTGGTGTTTACTTGCTTTGTCATAAATCCCACCACTGTGATCATGATCTTCATTCAGTCAGAGGACGTAACAGATGAAAATGTCTGTACTATTAATACACAAATATTTTATCCAGGCCTACGCTAAACTAGTACACCTAGAAGATTCACATGTATTCTAGGTTTCTGTGTAGCAAAATTTGTAAGTGTACTATTCTGAGTGTGCTTACTCTAAATTCTGACCTCTAGGGAAATGATGCTTGTGTTCTTGATTTGTTTCAGCTCATTGCTCAGGAATTCAGTCCATCTCTTCTGCTGAGACAGCCCAAACTGAGTGAGGCCCAGCTTCTGCCAGGTTAGTCCATCCCCTCACTTTCTCTCTTCTTTTCATGCCTGAAGTACCACACTGAAATCGGGTGATTTGCAAGGCGCCTCTGTCCTCGTAAGCCTTCTCCCTGACGTCCCGCCCGGTCTTCTATCCAGCCAAACGCCTTGCTCCTTGCCCGGCCCCCGTCAGCGCTGCCCAGAAGATCACCAAACCTGCTGCCAAATACGGAGTGCCTTTAACGGGGAAGAGACCCGCGGACGTGGGCCGGAAGGCGGCTGACGCGGCCAAGAAGCCGGCGGAGAGGAAGCCTGCGTCCAAACTCAAGCAGGTGATGGACGCTTGGAGATTGGTGGCAGTGTAGTCGGTCAAGACGAAATGCGCCCGCGTGCGAACGCACGTGCGCATATGCTTTGATTAGAATAAATGTCTTTCGCATGTAAGGCCTTCATCTGTGAACACGGCCCCTCCCATTTCATGCCCGTCCCCCGTTTGATCGAGAGCTGTTTTGAGCGCGAGGACGCCAGGATTGCTCTTCTGTCCGCGTGCATGTTCTCATGAATGCGTGTGTCTGCGCCTCAGATGACGAAATTAGCGTTTGTGAGAGAGGGATGTCTTATCACGCCCTGGTGTCCTGTGTTGTCCAGGCTCCCCCTCCAGCAGCAGTTCAGAGGAGAATGAGTCGAGTGGAGGAGGAGAGGAGGAAGCACGAGGTACACCAGAGAGCGCCCCCTACCTGCAGACCCCCTGTACTAACACACCCAACCTCCTCTCCTTTCCTCACCTTAACTCACTTCCAGCCAACCCTGTCCTGAGCTACATCTTGGAAGCCCTCTTTGCACATATTGAATGGCTCGGCAGCTGTAAGTGGGTGGTGTGTTGTCTGAAGCACCAGACAGGAGCTGAAGGCCCGTCCTTTACTCGTAGCATTAGTGAGCTGCCAGGGGCTACCAGTTCTTGTCCTCCTCCTTCTTTTAATTCCCTATTATTGCATTATGATCTGTCCAATCGGGATGGAGAGTTTTCTCTTTGTTCCTGCTTTGTGGTGTCCTCCTGCTTCGCTCCATGTGCATTCTGACCAATCAGAGGGCATTTCAGATCTCTTTGCCTTTTTTTGATCTTTTTTTTAAATTTTTTTAATATCCCTAGAAGAGCTGCTACATGTTTCACTGCTTTTGGAATGTTTGGAGCATTTTGTCCTTACATGTTTAACAGTTGTTAAAGGAAACATTAAACAATTTGATTTTATTTCCTTTCTTAGTTTTACCTAAACAGTCCTGTAATTAGGCAAAAAACCTAGTTGTGATTTAAACATCAGTGGTTGGTATTTTTTGGTCAGATTACACCAAGTTAATTTTTCTCTCTTTTTTTTTGTGTCATACAATATCAAAGTCATTCCTGATTGAGTCATGACGTGGTGATTTTTTCTCTTGAAACGGTGTTGTGGTACCAGGAGGGAGTAAGGAAGAAGCGGATGGAACTGATGGAGAGGGAGAGGAAGCAGAGAGAGCAGGTGGGCTTACCTTCTTGAGGGCTGCCAACCGATTTCGTCTGAACCTTGGCATGAAATTTTGACACATTTGTCCCATCTGATTGAGCTGTTAGTCTTTTTACAACTTCCTGTCATGCTTCGTGGGTTTTTTAAAATTATTTTTATTCAGATTAAAGCATTTTTTTTATAAGTCTTCTTTTTTGTTGTACTAGCAGATCTTTGTCCTGAAAGCTGCTCAGATGAAAAGATTTGAGAGGGAAAAGGTGAAATTTACATTTAGGTCTCTTAACATGCTTATAATGATACCGGAATGCAGTGGTGTTAATGTGGCCTGGTGGTAAACGTGAACTTTGAACTTTGCACCCCAGCTCAATCGGATCAATCGCGCACGGGAGCAGGGCTGGAGGCATGTCCTGAGCTCCAGCGGGGGGAGCAGCCCAGAGAGGAAGGTGCACGACCCATTCTCCTCTGCCTTCTGATTACCCAGAATTACTTGCCCAACGTACAAAGAGTGAAGAACGCTAGGCTTTACGTGTCTGGAGGCTTTTCTGTCCGTCATCTACTTCTGTCTGTTTCTTTCCTAAAACCTTCTGACATGTTAGTTTTATGGAGGTGGAGGCATGGGAGCCCCTCCTCCTGCACCAGGCCCCACCCCTTTACCTGCCTCTGTGTACATCTCTCCTGCACTGCAAGGCCCCACCCCTGCTCCTAAAGATGGAGCCAAAGCTTCAGGCGATGGCAGTCCAGCAAGGTAAGATGAGGGACGGATGACTCATTTACTAGAGCAAAAGTGGAGACAAGATTTTGACTTCAACAGATCATGTTCTTACATTATCTTACGTTAGACTGATTGTTTTATCTTTTTAAGGGGGGGTTGAGGGTGCTGGTTACTTTTGCCTTCTAGGTGATTTTACAAATGACTTGTTGAACAGTTTTTTGTATGTCTCCCAGTGAAGTATTGATATGTTTGTCAATGCAGGGCGGCAGGAGACCCTAGAGTGCTGAACTCCATCAAGAAGGGAACACGGAGGACGAGTCTCCAAACTGACCCCGCATCCAAAAACGACTACACACACAGGTTCGGACCTGGTCGCGTCCCACATTCGTCAACTGTCAGCTGTGTGAGCGTGTCGGCACTGGCTTTTGACAACCCTCCCCGTAACTCCGTCCAATCGCGGGCACAGGTTCCGGGTGCAGCTGGCAGCTGAGAGAGCCAAACAGGTGGAGGAGTTCCTGCAGCGGAAACAAGAAGCCTGGCTCAATAAAGTCCGTGCTGAAGGCCAACTGGTAAGGGCCCTTTTCCCCCCTGTGATGCTGATGACCTGATGTCTGTTTACTGGAGCGTGTCACTTCTGTAACGTTGCGCTGTTGAATCGAACGGTAAACAGGGGGCCCGGCAAAACCTGGCCACCATCTTTACGAGTCGGACAAACTCCTCCCGATGCAGGAGACCCAGGGTCAACAAAGAAGAGGAGGTAGGAGGATGGATGAGACCAGATGCTCCTCCTCAACCTGGGGGGGGGGGGGGGGGGGGGGGGGGGGGGGGGGGGGGGGGGGGGGGGGGGGGGGGGGGGGGGGGGGGGGGG
>JAOXYF010000005.1:3079100-3093861 GCA_028565775.1 Sternarchorhynchus goeldii
ACAGTGTGGTATGATGGGTCACATGATTACTGCACACTGCTGTATCAGACACAGTGTGGTATGATGGGTCACATGATTACTGCACACTGCTGTATCAGACACAGTGTGGTATGATGGGTCACATGATGACTGCTGTATCAGACACAGTGTATGCTGGGTGAGAAACCTTGGCTGAAACACATCTTCCCCCTTCATGCACCTGTTACCTTTTATAACATTCTACCAGTGAATGTTTGCCCCCCTGTGGGTGCTGTTGGTTTTAATGGTGTAGATCTGATTGGGTGCTGTCGGTTTACATGACTTGCCTCTGCATTGCGTTCCGCTTAACTGCCGTGTATAAAAGCCTCCATTGGCTCCCTGCTCCGGCCACCTCGTATGCACAGTCCAGGTTTACAGCCTGAATCTAATTTCATGAACATGGTTGTAACAGGTGTCATGACCATGCAGGAGGTGGAGGTAAAAGAGGAGGTGGTCAAGCTGTATGCCACTGCTCAACCCATCACTCCACCTGTCACTGACACTCATGCTGGGAGAACAGAGCAGTTGTCATCTCTCTCTCTCTCTCTCTCTCTCTCTCTCTCTCTCTCTCTCTCTCTCTCTCTCTCTCACAAGCACAAACGTGCGTACGTGAAAAACGCTTTCTCTCACAGTGTTCTGTGTGACATGTGACTCGTTACTGAACTGACAGCTATGTTACTGGATATGACGGGGAAAGAGAGTGATGGAGAGAGACAGAGAGACACAGTGAAAGAGTTCACAGTTCAGGTAACACAAACTCAAATAATCTGCTTGCAATCTTTTAATCTATGCCCAGCAACAGCTGTAATAATTACCAATTAATGATAATGAGTCATACATATAACACTATATAACAGTATTATTTATCATTTCTTTGGGTTCATTTCCTAGACCAAGATTAGGTCTAAATCTAGGTTAAAAAGAGCTTCCATTGGTAATTCATCATTGGCAGTGCAATTTAGTGCAAGGCTAGATTTAATCATGCATAAGAAACCAGCCTTTAGCATGGGTACCACTCACTTCTAAAGCAGAGTGCGCACTAGTGTGTGTGTGTGTGTGTGTGTGTGTGTGTGTGTGTGTGTGTGTGTGTCCAATTACCCCTAGTTATTGCAAATCACCTGCACTGTCATTTAGCTCTAAAAATAATCTCTAATCCAGATTCAGTGATGATTGGGTTGCTCATATATCAAAGAGGTACATCATTTGGGGGTCAGCCAGGAAGCTGTAACCGGGCCTTATGGTTGCTGCCCCCATCTCCAGGGGGTGTGGTAAGTGTCTCCAGGCAACAGTGAAATATGACCTGAAGGCAATTGCCAGTTCCAATGGGATTCTGCATGACAGCCAAGGGCCAAACTCTCATAAATCAGTGCTTTATTACCCAACCACCACCACATGCATGTAACCCCCCCCCCCGAATGCCGTGTCCTCGAACACTGTGAGATCAATGAAAATCACTCCATTTTTTATTGTTTTCTTCTCACAGCCCCACCCCTGCTGGTGTGCTGCAGGGTTCTGTAATGGCTTGACACTGTGGCCAGCATGCATGCACACTACAACCCATGAGGGGGTTCCCACATGCAAACCAGCTCAGACACACATTCACATCACAGACGACCATTAAGAATTCTTTTCTTATGCTCACATATGTATGTTTGCCATTCCGGGAAGCTTTAAAACACACACCGCTACTGTTTTACAGCTGCATGCTTACGGTTCTTTTACCAAATGATCATTTATTTGTTTTAATGCAAAATACCTCCAAACTAATGTACACAAGGACACGGCTGATGAAGGACCTCTGTCTGAAACGTCCTGTTTCTTTGGTCTATATATATATATAGATTCAATTTTTTGTCATTGCTCAAGGTAACAAAATGCAGTGTTGCGTACATCCCAGCTTCTTTGGAAGCCAGGGTCAGAACACAGGGTCAGGGCCACTGCATCCTGTGAACAGGCCCTGGACACCTGCCCATTTTTAAATGCAGCATCTTCCCCATTTATGGTTTCAGAAATACTGCTTTGTAAACAGCTGCTCCAGGCAGACAGACAATAACAACAACAACAACAAAAAAAACATGAACCAGAGGCTTTTTATTGGCCTGATGTTATGATGCAACCTTCAGATGTTCAGATGTTTACACAGGGAGCTGAAGGGCCACTTGTGTGAGCCATGATCAAGGTATTTTGATCTTATTACATTTACTGATGTAAAAAGTCTAAATTTACATACATCACAAAGCGGTTTTACAATTGTATGGGTCCAGTTCTCTAATGAGCAAGCAAAGGATGATTTAGGAATAAACCTTGGGAGGATCAAAACTCAAAATGGAACCCATCCTCCATTGAGTCGTTCACCTAGTAACCAGTCTGTGTCATACTGAAAATAACTAAGTACTGAAAACATTCTGAAGGACAGTTGAAGCTTTGGTTCAAAGTATAAAAATTGGTTTTGTTTTTCAAATTTGGATGCAAGATTTGGATTCCGGGGGAATATGTGTTTGTTCCTTTAACCTACTGTTATGCGCTGAGTAAATCATAGAAATTCTCTATTTGTGGTGTGTGTGAGTGCAAATTCCAGAACATGAGGGTGAGTCAGACTCTATTGGGATCTGGCAAACTATAAAACAGTGATGTAATGGGCATGTTCTGCTCTGTGTGTGTGTGTGTGTGTGTGTGTGTGTGAGTGTGAGTGTGCATACCTGCACACATGTGTGTTGCAGTCTAGCAAACTGCTAAGAATCCAACCTTTGAGCAGTCAGGTGGAATAGCCGGCAGGTGGAATAGCTGTTGAAATGCTTTGATGAACAGAACTGTGTAGCTGCAAAAATAGCTACACAACTTGCCTGGCCATTACTACCCTGATAGTCTGTGCATGACACACACTTGCCCATTAGTGACACAGCACTAATACGACATTACACACATTATTCCAGCTCATCGGAGTAATTGCATAATTGCTTGGATGGGAATAGTCATACTGCCTTTGATGCTTTAAATCTTTACTACAGGGTATTATGTTAGGCAGTAATCCCCCAAACTCCCCCACTGAGAACTAATCCACTTGCTTCTAAAACTGCAGTGTTTTGCTAAAACAGTTTTTAAAGTGAGCAAGAATGCTTGGGTAATGCTTGGGTGATTGTCTCTTTATAATGAGTTATGTGTTAGCTTTAAAGTAATATACAGAACATATTAAATGTTTACATTTATAAAAGATATACCGAATATACATTTCTCATGGATTAAAATATTTGTGAACATAACATTTGCTCACAAACAAAATTATGCTTGTCAGCAATAAACTATCTTACTAGTTAGCACTTATGTTTATGACTATGTGTCCTAAGATAAACTAAACTAATACATAATTTTATGAATAAGGGGAGATCAATATATTATTTTAGAGTGATGGGAAATCTAACATAAAATGAAGGCTAGAATAAGAATGAGAATTTGTAAACGTGTCACCGTCCAAAAAGGGGTGTGCAATTTCACCTCAAATTTAAAAGTAAGTTGTATTATCTTCTCGGTAAACTAAGGATTATTAAGACTGTACGTTTTTAAATGATCAAGGTAATACTCCGTAAAAGTCGACAGTTTAATATTAATTTTGGATAGCGAAAATGTTTGTACACTAAAAAATGTTGGTAAACGCTTCCCAAGTCAACCATGGTTTCTCAACCCAAACGGGCGAAGATTAGAAACGAACAATTTCAAAATATTCGGGACAGCAGTTCAGATCGTACGTAAGAGTACTCTATTTATTTTTCTAGTGTGGTCGAGGCTACATAAACATTCTAGGAAAAAGACAGTACTAATTGACTATAACTCTAGTGCGAATGTTACACATTTTTGAAACCGGGCCAGGAAGTTAAAAATGTGCCCTCTCGACTAGCCGCCGTTTGCGCTACATATCCCTCTGAGTATTCCACAAGATCAACGCAGTTCATCATGGCGCTTCGACACGGACGTGGGGTCTCGATTCTTCTGTTTTCTGCTTCCCTCTTATAAATTTCCTCCGCCTGATCCTCACTGACTGGACGCCTCTGTATCTCCATTGCAAATACTAAACTAAACGGATTAATTTTGGATCGTAAAGTGGATGGACATGTAAACTCGTGTTTCAACTCAAGGCTCAAGAGCTCAGGGTCCCTTTTCCAAGTGGCGAGAGGCGGCGAATTCACTCGTTTCAGCAGCTGAACTCGGAAAGAAACTGGAAGAGGAGTGAAAAGAAGAGGCCGTGTTTAAGGTAGCATTTGTTTGTGCTCTCAAAAGCTTCGCAAAAAAAATTAACATTACACACGTCTTAGAAATAAGTTTGCTTGGAATAATAGTAATTCGGCGGATAGGTTTATAGCTATGTAAGCTATTGTGTTGACGAAAGGTCAAACAATAAAACAAAGTAACAACAACCAAAGAAAAAGAAAACTGGTGAAATGCTTCAGAGCGCGGGATTAAAGGGGATTTTAGGGATTTAGCCCGTCTTTTCCTTGTGGTTACATTTTTAAGGTTGTAGAGGTATGCTGTAGCGTTAGTAAGCTTGTTTTGTTACGTTACATTTGTACGCATCCTCGGAAACAGTGTAAGTTCGCTAATGATAGCCCAAGAACAACACAGCGCTGGCTATATGTTACGGAAGCTTTTTATTACCCACTTCTGTATACTTCATCTATATGGGTACAGGATGCATGTTTGTAAAGCGCTTTTTAAGCATAGACTTAAACTCAAACCGTATGTTAAACAATATGTTTAAAGGAAACAACCGCACGTTTTATTGCAAAATTGTTGCACAGAATTCTGATTTGATTTAAAGAATTTACGTGTAGCCGTTAGCGGTTTTCTTTCTCCCTAGCTGTATCTACTTGAGAATTTTTTTTTTTAGGACACAGGCTTTATGCCAGACGTTCGCATTCTTGTTTGCTGACTGTGGCTTGCCTTGCATTTCGACTTGGGGGCCGAGTGTTAAATCGTTTACTCTCGGAAGCGTCCTCACCTATTAGCTACCGAATTAAACGGGATCAGCGATAGGATCCGCGATGAAGCGCGAGGAGACACGGGACGAGAGCAGCGGGAGCTGGCATCAATAGCTTCGATTTAGCCCGTTAGTAGTTTAGGCACGTACACTCGTCTCATCAACGGAGCGAACGTGACAGCGAGTAGTGCCAGCTCGCTTATTGTGTTCATTTCAGTTGCCAAGGTTTCTCAGCCACTGTGGAGTAAACTGTCCACTGTGTTTTTTTTTGTTTGTTTTTTTTGCGTATTTCGTGGTTAGCCTATTGCTCCCGCAAGTTTGTAGCGCATTACGAGCTTCCTTGTCCTTTGTTAGTGTCTGGGGTTGTTTCATGCCATAGGGTTGTTTTACCTCGTTGGGTGAAATCCGACCCTTTGGTGTTATGCATTCAGGTGATTTTGTTTTGATGACAGAGTTGTCCTTTTAACAGAGCACATTCCACACAAAGTATCCAGTATCCAGACTTCGCTGGTTCGAGAAGTTAACGAACTGGACCTTAGCTTGTTAGTATATGGACTAGATGTGGCAGGTGTCCGGCAACTTGCTCACTTGTAATATTGCCGCTTGTGCTCTGTTGCTGTTTCCTGCAGTGACTACAAGTAACGTGACTATGACCGCGGAATGGGCGTGACGTGACTGCGGGGGGTGGACCTCGAAACTCGTTCTCCCTCGCACACGCACGCCATGCCCCTCTCTCCTCCGGGAGCCAGCACCGTTTGAGCGAGCGAGTGAGCATATGCGGACAGGGGGCCCTGGCATGATGGACGAGTCGGCTCTCCTGGACCTGCTGGAGTGCCCTGTGTGCCTGGAGCGTCTGGATGCCACGGCCAAGGTGCTGCCTTGCCAGCACACGTTCTGCCGCCGGTGCCTGCTGGGCATCGTGGGGTCGCGCGGAGAGCTCCGCTGCCCTGAGTGTCGCACGCTGGTGGGGAGTGGCGTGGACGAGTTGCCCAGCAACATCCTGCTGGTGCGCCTGCTCGACGGTATCAAGCAGCGGCCCAGGCGGACAGGCGTGGGGGGGGCGGGTGCCGGACCGGGACAGATGACGGCCTGTACCAATGGCTCAGCCGGCGGGGGGATGAGGGGTCAGGGTGCTGGTGGAGGGCAGAGGGAACAAGGCACCGCAGGAACACAACCCCAGAGGGTCCAGACCAAGAGCACACCGGTCAGGGTGAGTCTGTTTGATTTGTTTGTCTCAGTTTGGCTGTTTACACTTTTACATTGACATGTTGAAAGTAAGTTTGTTTTCATGGTTTCATCAGGTTTCTGTGAGAGTAACAGTTTGCGTGATGAAGTACTGAGGCAGGTTTCTTACCACCTGTGTGTGTAGGTGTGTGTGTGTGGGAGGGGGTTTGTTCATGCATGTGGGTACATGTAGAAATCAGAGTCAAAAGGAAAACATATACAGAGTTTCTGTTGTGGGGGCACAAGTGTGTGTGTGTGCGCATGCTGTCGGTGTAAGTTGGAGAAGAGATGTTTTGCTTATGTGACGCCAAGCCTGGGTGGTTACCATGGCAGCAGTTTTGTTTTGTTTTTGTTTTCCTTTTGTCTTCCTTTTGGTCTGGATCGGTACCAAAACACAGGTGTCCCTGTAATCCGGTCTCCCCTCCCTGCTCCCATTACGCCTCCCAGACTCATCAGCTCCTTTGTTCAGGGCACACGGAGAGGGCCACATCCAGTCAGACGGCTTCCGCGATTGCTGCTTTTTCTCTCTCGCTGCGCCTCGGGTGTCTGGTTACGGCCAGGCCGGCCCCGTCCTCCGCCGCGGCGTGGACACCCGCCTCGGAGAACGCGGGGGGGGGGCGGTCCGACTCTGGTCCGCTAGAACTGCGTCGTCTGTGGAGGAATGAGCGGACCTCCGGCAGACTGCTGTGCAACCTTCAGCTTCACCGACGAGCGGCTGCGCTCCTCGGGGAGCGCGTTGTCCGCCTGCGGTGGGCTCCTTCGCCCTGCTTCTGTCCTCCTCGCTCGGAGCTGCGGTAGCCGTGCCCTGCTATGTGCTGGGGGAGAGCTTTTGCTTTGGGGTTTTTTTTTTGTTTTTTTTTTAAACCCATAATCTCTGAGAGAGAGAGAGAGAGAGACAGAGCGAGACGGAGAGAGGACGTGTGTGTGTGTGTGTGTGTGTGTGTGTGTGTGTGTGTGTGTGTGTATAGCTGCGGGAGCTTGGTAACAGGGCGCTGGTAACTGTCATGCAATTTTAGGGCAGCATGTGCACACACACACACACACACACACGTGGGTCACAGGCAGCACCTGTAATGGATGTAACGGCCCCTTGCACCTGCCTGCTGTGGTGTAAGTCCAGGGAGCTTGTGGGTACCAGCCTGGGTTTCTATCTCTGGGCTTTTCATCTGCTTCTGACTTCCACCTGCATACCACACCACATCTTCATTTCCTCCTTTCTCTCCTGTTTTCCCCCTCTTTCTCTCGGTGATTCATCCGGCTCCTCCTCCTGGGACTTGATTAACAGGGCCGCACCTCTGCCCTGCACAGCTGCAGGACCCCCGGAGGGGTTTGGGGGGGGAGGAGTGCAGGAGACAACGGTTGATGGGTGTTGGGAGGAGACGAAGCCACAGGGCCAAACGTGGGGAAAGAGAACTGCAGTGAGAACAGCAACACACAGCTAACACAAGGCAGCAGGAGCGTGGCATGCTCACGAAAGCAAAAACGTGTGAGACGGTGTGTGTGTGAGACTGTGTGAGAGAGAGAGAGACCAATTGACTCACCAAACATAACTCAGGTGTCAACTTTTGTTAGGTGTGTGACAACTGTACTGGTTGTTTTACTTTTGGGGGTGGTGGGCACGTGTGAATATGCACACTGTCATCATTTATAGTAGGTGAATGGAAAATGGGTGTGATAGATGAGTACCTTTGCTCCACGACCAGAGTTGTAACCACCACTCTTGAATGTTGGTGAAAGGTTAATGAGACCACTCTTGTCTCTCCATCTCCAGTCCGTCAGGTCAGCTGAGCTGATGAACCCCCACAGGGAACAACAGGAGGGGTCGGAGGATGGGGGTCAAAGGTCATGAATGTGGGGGGTCAGGAGCCAATCAGGAGAAAGGGAGAAGTTCTCTTTGATCTACACACACACACACACACTGTCTTCAGAGAAGAATGGCAGTAATATTTAATACAGCTCAAGATCTGCTGAAATGATTCTCAGGGCGTCCTGGATGAAGGTGGTGTTGAGCAGTTCTCTCTCTCTCTCTCTCTCACACTCCTGAAATTTCCTAATAAAGCGCACACACAGAGTGGAGTTGAATGGAACCTTCATAGGTGGGTGGTGTGGAGGAACAGGTGTGTGTGTGCTGGTCAGCTTAAGGGTGGGCCTGGAGGTGGAGAAGGCTGATTTTTCTTCTGTCGTAAAGGAAGCTGATATCAGACCCGCCCGTTCTCTGTTCTTCTTCCTCTCTTTCCTGTCTCTCATTCTGGTTCTGATTTTTTTCTGTTAACCCATGGTTCTCTTTATTTTGTTTATAATGCACTACCTCTGCACCCCATTATCAAGAATGTTCTCCGTGTTCTGTGCTCTTATTTTCTCTCCACACCACTGACCACCCCAAGGAATGACCCTCATTTAAAAGGCAGTTCCCCTCCTCCCAAAACACACACACACACACACACACACACACACACACACATACTCACACTCTTCAGAGCTGGTGTTCATCGCTGACCTTGTTTTGTCCTGTGTTGTGAGATGTGTGCCCCCAAAGCCCCAGAAGCTCTCCCCTCTAAAGCCTGCAATTGCTCCCTTTGATGTGAGAAGCCTTTCTTCTCTGCCTCTGTCTCCCCTTGTTGGAGCCTGTCTCTCCTCTCTGTTTCACCTCTATTTCTCTCTCTGTGTGTGTGTGTGTGTGTGTGTGTGTGTGTGTGTGTGTGTGTGTGTGTGTGTGGGGCTAGCTGGTCAGGTTTTTAATACTATACCTGTGCTATGCATCATGCTCCAGTGTGTACTAACGTCTCTAGCTCTTATGACCCACCACGCCTACACATTCACACTGGACCCTTTTGATGACATCATTCATGCCACAGGAACCCCTAGCAGACCTGGGCCTCTGTCATAGCAGTCTCCTCATTAAAACCACACACACACACACAGTGTAAGTCTTGCTGTTCAACTCCCTTACCTTTCTCTCTCTTGGACTCTTTCTGACACCGTCACCTAGGGGATTGTCGTCTCGCTCCGCTCGCTCGCTCATCTCCGCCTGTTGCATTAATTCTGTTCTGCACTCTTTCAGTACTCGTATTTTCAGTACTCTCAGTATTTTCAGTACTGGTATTCTCTCTGGTCTTTGTTCTGTCTCATTATCTTAATTATTCCCTCTGCTTACTTTTCTTTGTTTGTTTGTTGTCTTTTCGTTCTTTCTCGGCCCTCTCAGCTGTAACAGAACGAAAGGATGATTCCGGAAGAAGGGCTTTGTGTATACATGCATACATGAGGAAGACAGTAGGACAGACTCACGGAGGGACTAAAGGACAGACTCACGGAGGGACAGATATGCACACACACGCGCATCAGTCCTGTTTGTCGCTTCGAGTTTCTTCTTTGTCTTCAGATATCAATTAAAACCTTTTAGATACACCTCAGTTCCTCCCATTCACTTCTATGAAACAGAAAGGTCTATTTCATCCCCTTTGTGCGTGCGTGTGCGCGTGTGTGTATGTGCGTGTGCACGTGTGTGTAGCATATTTCTTTTGTTAAAAGTTTAATGTGATTTGAGCGTACCGGGGCCCTTCGTTTCTTAGTCCTTGTGGATGGGAATGTGTGTAAGTGTGTGAGAGAGAGAGAGTGCTATTTTGACTGTTTTATTAGTGTGACTGTGTTTTAGTAGTGTTTGAGTTTGTTAGTGTGTGAGGGTTTGTTAATGTGAGTTTTGAGTGTGTTGAGTGTGTTTACCTCCAGGATGAATCATTTTTGAGGGAGGCATCAAAAGACACAATCGGGCAATAGTCCTGTAGTCATGACTACAGACTTTTTAGTTCAGAATATTGGACCCCGGGGAAAGGGTGTGGATGAAAATCTCTCTCTCTCTCTCTCTCTCTCTCTCTCTCTCTCTCTCTCTCTCTCTCTCTCTCTCTTATTGTGGGTGTGTGCATGTATTCTAAGTGTTGGGATGTTGCTCCCTTTTACCTTCAACATAAAAGATGAGCTTTAAAAGACAGACTGACTGTAGTTTTATGTGTTTAATTAAAGCACATTTTCATATCATAGCAGCATCTGCTACAGAATATAAGCATGTACACACACACACACACACACACACACTTTGCATGTCTACACTTGTCTCACATACGTCTTTCACAGCTGAGTCTCCTCCAGTCATCATTCATCTCTCAGAGGTGTGTGTGTGTGTGTGTGTGTGTGTGTGGTGGTTGGGGGTAAATGAGTGACTCATGGTGTTGTTGTTGTTGATTTCTTGCTCTTTTGCACAGACCTGGTAACCCAGCTGTGATGGTCTTGATAATACACCTCCAACCACGCGTGTACGGGAACACTCCAGTGTACACACAGTGTCTGTATAAACAGGAACACTCCAGTGTAGCCACAGTAAGTTGTTGTCGGTGAAGCCAGTGTCTGTATAAACAGAAATGCTGAATTAGACCTTTTTTATTGTAACATATGTAGTGTTTAGTAATGTTTATGCTCACTGACATCACAAAATGGCTAGATATTGCATTCATACTTGAGCTTGGTACAACAAGAATGGTCTGTGGCAAAAGGCAGGTCTAGTGGTTTCCCCTTTGTACTCTCAGTTGAGAGAAATTGAGTTCCTGTTTTCTGCTGAAGGTGTCCCATGTTTGCTGGCTTATGTTCAGAAGCTTGACTCTTAACCCCCTGTGCTTTGATTGGTTAGTGACTCCCCTCCCCCTTGGGCTGATTGGTGGACTTGTTTGATTGGTAGGCGTTCTGCCTCAAGCTGTCTGGTTTGTGCTTCCCCACCCCTGACCCTTGAATCATCACTCTGAAAGGAATGGCGTGCAACGTGCAAGAAAGAGAGGTGTGTGTGTGTGTGTGTGTGTGTGTGTGTGTGTTGTGCACGTGTGTGTATTGGGCTATGCGAGTGTATCTCACTATGTGTGCACTTTCACAGACCCAGACTCCTGACCTTTTCTTCCCCTGTTGTGTTTTAACCTTATTTGTTACTGAATGTTTATGTGCATCTTACAAGTATGTCTGTTTTGTTTTAGGCCCATTGAGAATATTTCCCATTTTAACATGAGCAGAGAAAATCCCTCTTGTTATCTCTGGGAATCTTTCTTCCTTTTCCAGACTTAATTTAAAGCTACTCACTCACTCTTTCTGTCTCTTCATCCACCCCCCCCCCCCCCTCACTCAGTGACGGCTGTGTAACTGGAGCATTATGAACTGGATTACAGAGGCCTCTGTGGGTGGGCTGTGTCACTGTATGAGTTAACTCTGGCACAGTGCTGATCAGGCCTCGGAACGTGTGTGTGTGTGTGCGCGTTCGAGAGTGTGTGAGAGACTGTCACAAACTATAAAGGCTGGGTGATAATGGTATTAACTAAATTATGATATGGTATTATACCGATCCTGAAGAGTTTTTAATTTGTTTTTATATACAGTCAGGGTTGCTGCCCTACTGGTAATACATTATACCATTATTTTATTTTATATTTTTGTCTGTAGAATGATTTTCTTCAGCATTTGAGAATTATTTTTTTTTAAAAATCATAATTTTTCATGATTTTAAAAAAAAATGCAACTCATGTTGGTAGTGTGTCTGCCTCAACTTGAGCAAACCTAAAAGATCTATGGTGAAAGCCTCCATTTGTAATTTTATAGGTTTCACATGTCACCCATCCCTGCAGTGCGCAAATAAAGACTCTCAAGGAGCCCCATCCTGAGATAAAGTCTTGCTCCGACATGTGAGCGTGTGTTTCCGAGTTTCTGATATAGTCTGTGTGCTTAATCTCGTTAGCGTGTATCAGTCACCACCCTGCAGCCAAACACTGCCTACTCACATCCCATAATAACATGACAGTTGTCATGGCAGCCCATGTCTCTCAACCCCACCCACCCCCTTTGGCCCCAAGTTGGTGTTCATGCAGGGGGGTGGGGGTGCTCCAGACGCAGGGTGTCTAAACCTGTGATGGTGGTTTGGCATTTGATGTTAGTTGGATGTACTCAGTTTTTTAAGCTTCTAAAATTGTTTTATGGACTGTTGGGTGGTCCCAGTCCAGAAAATGGGCAGAGTGCTTTGCAGCTGTTTGGCTTTGTGACATTACCTTTTGGTGAAGAACAGTGCATTGTGGGTGTGTGTGTGTGAACATATTCACATGCGCCGTGGTTCTTTCCAAGAAAGCAACATGTGTGCGTTTTGTTTTTGAAAGAGATACAAGCAGATTGTGTCGCCCATCGCGGCGTTGTTGTTCCTGGTGAGTCAGGAAGCTCCGTTTGTTTGGCCTGTCTGCAGTTCACACAGAGGAGCATTTATTCCGAGTGATTCCCCACACACCCTGGCACACTGGCCTTTTCCAGTCCGCGCACCGCTTCGCTTCCACTTCCAGTGCGAGTCCGTGTTGGACAGGTCAAGTGGCTCCTGGTTTTAGAAAAACAAATGCAGCTTGAGGTCGGGGTTTGGACTCTCCGTCATTCTCTTTATTCAGCAGAACTTGATGAGTGTGGAGCGTGCTGGAGCGTCCAAGGAAGGGCTAGTTCACGCGGGACTGGAGAGAGTGAAGCACACCGTCTGTCTCTCTCTCTCTCTCTCTCTCTCTCTGTCACATGTGCACGCTCTATCTATCGCGTTCAGAGCACCTCTTAACATGATGGATAGGGTGATGAGCAAAGAGGAGAGAAGAACGACCTGCTGAAAAGGGGGAAATGGAGGAGTGTGTGTGGGGCAGCAGTGAGGTGGAAGTTGAAATACAGGGAAATGTTACAACACAGCAGAACAAAGCTGGTTCTCAAGAGGCTTGAAGGGAGGGTGTGTGTGACCAAGAAATGGGAATTAAATTAGATCCTTGTTTGACGTCGGTCACTCCTGAGTCATTGTTTTGAGGGCACGCACAGAGGAATATGCTTTGTTTTTGTTTTTTTGTCTCTAAGCATCCTCCTTTCATACTCTCTCTGTCTCTCTCTCTCTCTCTCTGTCTCTCTCTCTCTCTCTCTGTCTCTCTCTCTCTCTCTCTGTCTCTCTCTCTCTCTCTGTCTCTCTCTCTCTCTCTCTCTCTGTCTCTCTCTCTGTCTCTCTCTCTGTCTCTCTCTCTGTCTCTCTCTCTGTCTCTCTGTCTCTCTCTCTCTGTCTCTCTCTCTCTCTCTCTGTCTCTCTGTCTCTCTCTCTGTCTCTCTGTCTCTCTCTCTCTCTCTGTCTCTCTCTCTCTGTCTCTCTCTCTCTCTCTCTCTCTCTCTGTCTCTCTCTCTGTCTCTCTGTCTCTCTCTCTCTCTCTCTCTCTCTCTCTCTCTCTCTCTCTCTCTCTTCTGCCTTTTTACTTCTTTCTTCTCCACTTTTGTTTTGCTTTTGCTCTGGATCTGTGGCTCCTTGTGTGACCCCAGAGACTGTGTGTGTGTGTGTGTGTGTGTGTGTGCGCGTGCGTAGCTACACCTGCAGTTATTGCCGTCTGTGCTGCAGTCAGTCAGGCTGCCTGACGTGCACAGTCCACCCACAACCTGAATTTACCATGGGAATGAGGCCGTTACAGGTATACACACACACACACACACACACACACACATCCAGTTTACATAGTCAAACTTTCATATGTTCTTGCTTATCAACCACCCCACACAAAGCCATATTAAGCATAAGAATTAGCTCTCAACACATAATGAGGGATGCTTACACATTTATAACAGGGAAGCACACTATTTCTTCTCGTTCCCTCTGCTTTTCCAGACAAGACCTCGCTCAACACACACACACACACACCTGCTTTTTTACACAGCAACTTTATGAAAACCACATGGCTCCTTGTTCTGTTCTGTAATTCTTCCATAAACTGCGGACCCTCTTCCCTGTTAAAATGCTCTTTTTTGATGACTAATCTGTAGCTTACAAAATCCCCTCACCTCAGCACTTCCACGGTTAATGTTTCATGGTTAATGTTTCACTTCAGGGACAGGCCTTTTGCTCCCTCAGAGCCGGGCTGTAGTCTCATTTTCTTGTTTCTGGCTTTCCGTGCTGTACAGATGGCCACTGCATGGTTTATTTGTCCACACATTTAGGCCCTGCAGCTTTGATCACACTCAAGGACTCCAACTCCCACGAGGCCTTGCACGCCAGTCCTGGGAAGCTTGTCTCAATCACGGCTAAATTGGTGTGGGTCCCACGAGTCCTCAAATCGTAGTTTAATGCTTGAAAGCTGGACATTTTCACTGAAAGATCATTTTTGGAGGTCATTTGCCAGTAACTGGAGCAGGTGCGTCATAATGAGGGGTGTGTGTGTGTGTGTGTGTGTGTGTGGTAGTAATACCATACAGAGTTGTGTGAGTGTTCTGTGCTAGTCTTGTATTAGAGTGGGCACACTGCAGGTCACAGAGACCGAATGGTGTTTGGAGAACAAAGAGATGTGATCAGGAGAGCAGGGAGGCATCAGAAAGAGATGAATGAGGACGGAGGGTGAGGAGTTGAGAGAAGTGCTGTGCTCAGGTTCATGTGTGAGACCGGGCCAGACGCACATCTGGTCTCCAGACTGTGTGTGTGTGTGTGTGTGTGTGTGTGTGTGTGTGTGTGTGTGTGTGTGTGTGTGTGTGTGTGTGTGTGTG
>JAOXYF010000005.1:3104141-3135850 GCA_028565775.1 Sternarchorhynchus goeldii
CTCACAGCTTAGCTTGCTAGCTAACAGTATCGAGAGCAAACAACGGTATCAAAAACATTCACCGCTCCGTGAGCTACAGTTACCGAGTTACGTCACGCCACCTTAAACGTGAAATGCGTGAATTGTGGGAAAGCCAAAGATAACAAGGGCGCCGTCACCTCCTGTCCTCTCTGGTAGCTGTGCAGTGGTGTCTAGACTCCAAGGAGCAGGGAAGGAGTGGGAGAATGAAGGCTGGAGAGGGAAGGGATTTGGGGAGGGGAGGGGAGAAACCCTCGGCTGCAAGGCGGAGGACCTCTGATATTTCTGATAGCACGTTGCCGAGTTGTCATATCAGTTTACGCTTCTCTGGAAATGTGCTTTTTGGGCGAATAAGTTAGTTGGGATCTCGGGCGGACAGCTGGATCGTGGACTTTTCTTGGTTTAAAACTGATCCGTTTCAACTGTAGCCGCTGCTGTGTGATGCTGCTCTAGTTTAATCTCATGCCGTTTTTACCTGCACTGCCTGTAAGCTGTAGCCACGTCACACAATAACACACCAAGGAATATATTTAGGCAGAAGATATCCCATTGCGCGCGCGCGCGCACACACACGGGTGCTCGTTAACGTGTCGTGGCCTGATCACGCAACTCTCCCGTCGCACTTCATGACTTCGGCGCCTGCTGCCACCCAGCGCTCCAGTCACGCCGCTGGACGCCTGCTGCCACCCAGCGCTCCAGTCACGCCGTTGGACGTCTGCGGCTAATTCTGGACTGGAGGAGCCCAGCAAGACAAAAGCATAATGTAATCAACTCTGTGGCAGTACGCTGAATCGCTTCGCTGGGATTTCTTGTGTCCAGTTTAATTCGCAAAGAAATAGTAGCCGTTATTGTTTTTGTCGAGTTACGTCCTCGCTCCTAGTCCTGACCACCCCTCTATTTGGCCTCTGTGTGCTCTGGGAGTAGAAGTTTGCAACGCCGTCCACACGATGGCCAGCTAGTCATCCCTCGCATTAATGCTGGAACTTTTAATATATCTTTTGGAACTTTCTGCTCTTTTTTAGGTCCTTCAGGACCCGCGCGATTCATGTTTCCAGACGCGTTTTCATCGTTAATGTTTGCAGTACGGCTCCGTTCGGGCGGGCGTGACGTGCCTTAATGAGAGCTAGTGAGAAACGAGCACCCGTGGCGGTGGAATGATCCAAGACCCGCCGTTATCGTCAGTAATTAACCTTCCCGAGGTTGCGTAGTGCTATGCTAATGAAGGCTTCCGGAAGCATCTGTGCAGCGAGCTGGAGATTTCTTGCCCCGTCTGTTTTTCTGTCCTGACTGGGTGCTACAGCGGCTCACCGCACAGGGGCCACTTCTGCCCCAGACAGACAGTAATTGGCCCCACTAGGCTTCAAGTGCGTCTTCAGCAGGGCAAGCGTTAAGCGTGCTGTGGTTTTACCGTCTGGCAAAGTTGTGTTCTCATTGGTTGGGACATTTTTAGGTCACCTCCGTAATGTCGTGTCGAGTTGCTAAGGTGGTTTGTTCTTAAGCAAGCAGCCTGCCTCTGTGTGTGTGTGTGTGTGTGTGTGTGTGTGTGTGTGTGTGTGTGTGTGTGTGTGTGTGTGTGTGTGTGTGTGTGTTCTCACAGCCAGACTGACATCATGACAGACTTTTTAAAAAAAAAAATTTCTTTCAAACTCACTTCTGTTTTGCTCAACAGTGATCATGTCCAGACGTGTCTTGTTCATTACAGTCTCCCTTTCTACTTCTGTGGGGGTCTGCTTTACTCTGAAGCCTTTTTAAGAACAGTATGCTATATGCCCTAAAGTTTGACTGGTTGTCTCCAGCTTTGTGTGATGCTGCAAACTTTTGATTGGTTCATTATTGTGTCTATCTTTCCTGCCTGTTTTTTTGATAGGTTCATATTTGCACAACGGGGCTCATTGTCACTCCTCCACCTAGCAGTCCTGTCACTACGGCAACCGTCTTCACCTTTCCCCCAGAGACCAGCTATGCTGCAATCCCAGTGGTCAGTACAACAAAAGACTTTATATGGGGGTCACCTGTAATTTAACCTCCCTCGTCCAAGAGCAAAACTGCTTATATCTCCGTGTGTACATCTGTATGATCTTGGATTCAGTCTCTTAGAGGGTGTGTGTGTGTGGGGGTGTGTTTGTGGGGGTGTGTGTGGGGGTGTGTGTGAGAGAGATGGAAAGGACATCACAAGCGCACACTTGCAAAACATTTCTTTTCTGCCTTGTCCAGAACCACATACATCCTGGTTCCACCCTGTTCCTGCCAGGCATTTTACAACCTTTTATAATTGGGAAGTGTGTGTGTGTGTGTGTGTGTGTGTGTGTGTGTGTGTGTGTGTGTGTGGGTAGGTTATCATGTTGTCTAAACACAAAACTTTGGTGACCTCTACATGATTTACTTTATTTCTTTAGGCCTGCAATCAAACTAATTGTCTTGGTTTAAGCACCCGCAGTAGAAACACACACACACATTCCAGTTGCAGTGGGAAGGGGGAGCAAGGGCAGAGTGCCATCTGATAGCAGTCCTCCCTCCACACTCTCCTCACTGTGGGAATGGCTGCTCTCCTGGCCTCAGGGCACACACTAATGTCCCTCAGTGATTGATGGGTCTGCAAAGGCGTCTGTGTGTGTGAGTGTGAGTCTGTGTGTTTTCTGTGTGTTCCCCTCTTTACATCACACTTTGTTTTGAATGCATTGTCTCAGTAATGGTGGTGTTAGAATAAATTGGATACGTGTGTGTGTGTGTGTGTGTGTGTCAGAGGGAGAGAGAGAGGGGGAGAGTGAGAGTGAGACAGTGAAGGTGTGTTCTGTGTGCTTTTACACTCCCACCCATATTTCAACCTTTTACACCCTTTCAGTTATAGTTACAATAAAAGCCAAAGAGCCTAGAAAATGGGTAAGGCACTGTAGTCTCGCAAAATAAAACCTGCTGTTGTCTAGCAGGCTGGAAGAAACATCGTGCTTTCTTGGGATGTTTCTCTTAAGTACTACTGTGTATATTGTACATATTGTTTCAGGCTTTCATATAGTTATTGAGAGTATTTGGTTTATAAAAACCTAATTGTATTTATCATTTGTAGATAATATATATGTAATTTTTCCTTTTTTCCTCCCCTCCCCAGGATGTGCTGCCTCCTCCTCCACCACCTCCCCCACAATCCTCTGCTGCTGGTACTGCCTCCTCATTGGCTACTGGGCAGAGGCCTTCCCCCACAGCAAGTGACCATAGTGGCCGTCAGAGGCCGACTGTGTGAGTGTTAAAACGGCGTAAATGCTCACCACAAAGGAATATTTTTCGAATATTTTGTATGGAGAATGTGTGCGCGCGTGTGCGTGCTCACTCGCATTCTTCTCTGGTGTCCCTGAGTGCCAGCTGAGCATGACTAAACAGAGGAGAAAGGTCAGAGGTTAACCCTGAGAGAAAGGTTGCTGCCTCTGGAGTCTCATCTTGACCTTTGACTTCTCACCTCATTGCAACTCTCACTGTGCAAAAACACACCTGATTATTATTAGCTGCACCTGTGTGGACGAGGCCTTTCGGGAAGCTTGTGATCTTGTGTGTGTGTGTGTGTGTGTTTTGCATGAAAGCACATGTACAGGCTCTTCCAGCTAAATATAATGGTGCGCTCTGGTGCCCATCTGCCTGTGTTTGTTACTGTTGGTTTCAGAAATCTTCTTAACATCTGGACTCTGCTGCATAGTCCTGATCTCTGCAGCTCTGTTAAAGGGATATTACACTGCTCGATGTGATCACTTACAGACTTGATAGGAACATGTATCTCATACACTGGATGTGGAAAATCTTGAAGCACTTCAGACTTGGACCGAAGTGGTTCAGCTCTACAGCCGAAGTATTTTCAGGAGTTGCAAATACGCCAGATGTTGTTTTTTATCTCTGTGCATCAAAAGAAAGTTTCCATGTTTGAAATATGATTTGGATTTATTATCAGAAGAACAGGGGGGTGAAATTGATCATTTAGGATTTAAATGTCGGCTTGTTGTGTGGGGCTTTGGCTGTGGTGCACGTGGGCACAGACTTGCAGTGTGTGGACATCCTGTGGAAGGTCGTAAAAAGACAAACTGAAGCACTGTTCCATCTCCCCCACCCTGGGAAGTGTGCATATCTGCAAAAGACTGTGTTCTCTGTCCTTGAAATTTAACATGTTTACGTCTGTCATTTTGGCCATGTTGAGGCATTTTATTTCCTGTTGATAGAATGTGCAATCAAATGTAAGTGCGTGTGTGTGTGTGTGTGTGTGTGTGTGTCTCAGGTATGTCGCGATGTTTCCCTACACACCACGGAAGGATGATGAGCTGGAACTGAGGAAGGGTGAGATGTTCCTCGTGCTGGAACGCTGCCAGGATGGCTGGTTCAAAGGGACGTCCATGCACACGGGCAAGATGGGAGTGTTTCCCGGCAACTATATGACTCCTGTCAGCAGGTAACACACACACACACACACACACGCACCTTGGCACTTTCATTCAAACAATCATAGGCATAATCATGTCCGTTCCATTACTGCTTCACTGTTGATCTGGTGATGTTACTCAAGCCACTTTCCCTTACTGTCATACACATTGATTATTACATTAAAATGCGATTGTTTACATTTTCTGTGGTCTGTGCCTAAACTAGGCTGAATTATCCCAGGTAGATATTTATCTGTGCAAATGTTTTAAAATAACAATCAAATGAAATTGAACTCTGATGTTTTGTTGCAAACCGCTTTGCCTGACTTGCCTTAACAGGGTGAGTTAAGGTGGGTGAATGTTATGTTTAAAGGTTAGGACCATGGTTAGGTCAATCCTTTTGAGGGCGTTCGAGGACGCTCTGATCCGAGACCCACCCGTATCATGTGTTTGCGTGCCAGGACGGTGGCCAGCAGTGGCCAACCCAAAGCTGCACTGACGCTGGGCTCACAGGCTGGGCGGAGCATCACCATCCTTAGCCCCTCCTCTGCTCCCCTTGGACCTGCGCTGGGAGGCGGAGACCCCAGCAAGCCCCTCCCAGTTTGCACAGGCCCCGTCTCTTCGGGCCCTCTGCCAGCCGCCGTGGCAACGGCCGCTCACGCCCCGACGGGGCAGCACCCCAAAGTGCTGGTGCACGTGACGTCACAGATGACGGTCAATCAGGCACGGAATGCTGTCAGGACAGGTGAGATGTTCACACACACCCTCTCAATCCTCCTTTCACACAGGTGCACACAATAATTCACACACACCATTTTATATTTGTAGGGAGTTTTTATAAAAGCCACCATTTTTTCTCAATCAAAAGATTGCCAGAATTATTATTACATAAATATCATAATGGAGTTTATTGCAAATTCATTATATAATATTGCATTCTGTTAATTCCCCCCCAGCTGTCTGTCACAATCAGGACCGCCCCACTGCAGCTATAACCCCCATTCAATCCCAGAATCCCTTGGCATTCCTGCCTCACCCAGCTGTGTGCCCACAGCAGTCACCTGCCCCTTGCCTAGGCCCCGCCTCTATCCCTGTCTCAAGCAAAATGGGCGTGGCTATGGGCTGCGCCGCCGCCTCCCTCACCCCGCCCAACGTCAGCGCTGCTTCTCTGGAGATCGACACCATGAGACCCACCGCCATGGTAACTCTTCCTGTTGCCCCTGGTAACTCCAGGCCCGTCGGTGCTACGGCAACAAATCAGACTGCTGCTTATAGACTGGATAAGGACTGCAAGGTAAGGAAATGAAGGCATTTAGGTTGCTGTGTAGCTACAGTGAATGAGAGGAAATCCTGGCTATGATCACATCACACACACAAACAATGGACCATCCCTGTTGTAATATTGGAAATATTGTTAGAAATTCTAAATTGCTTCCAACCCTGCTTCCTCCAGACCTTCTGACTCTCCCTTGTTTGAATCCTCTCATTAGCAATAAATGAACAGGGACCTAATGTGATCCAGTACATTGAGATCTACTGTGATGGCCCAGAACTCATGATATTGTTAAAGCAATGAAGAGTTCCCTCTGACCCACACACATTTAGTTTCTTCATACTTTACTCTTATCTGTATCTTGGACATCTTGCACAACCATTTACTCATGTAGCTGTGTGTTTAAACCACAAGGACAGATTTCCAAAAGCAAGTTACTTGGCAAGCTAAACTCAACGAGACACGCACGCGCGCACACACACAGTTTCACTGCTCCAATACTTCCCTGAGTCTTATCTTTTTTAGAAGCTTCCTCCAAGTCAGCGCTTTCCCTGACTGGTACCATGTCCTCACATCAGGTCGATTCACTCAGATCTTTCTTTCTTATTTACATTTTTCAGTCCTGGGATCAGCAATGTCAGAATAGCTCACACTTCCCATTGGGCCTTACCCACTGGAAGGCGGGGCCTGTTCCCTGGGTCGGTCTGGTGGTTGGCACCAGCGTGCGAGTTTGAAGCATTCAGAGGAGCTCCTCCACACACGTTGGTCCTAACAAAGTCGTTTGCACACTGACTTATTCAGCAAAGCTCTGGAATTGGAGATAGCTAGGAGCTGTAGAGGCAGGAATAGAATTGAGGACCGTTATGGAGAAATGAATTGAACATGAAAGGCTATGAAGAAAGTAAATGAATTAGTGAACATGGCTGTCTGTAACTGCCACTTTTTCAACCAAAAAATCTGAGTGGAAGGGATTGGTGTATGTGTATGGAGGCTTTAATCTACTCCTCCCATTCTTTTTAGAGGGAAAAGAAAGGTCTGTTGAAACTGCTGTCCAACAAAAAGAAGCTCCGCCCCTCTCCCCCATCCTCCCCAACGCTGGAGGCGGAGCCGGCGCTCGCTGCAGACCTGCCTCAGGGTGCCATGGGACCTGACATGGCCCCGCCCACGTCTGCTGCGATTGGTAGTGGAAACCACGGCCGGACCGGCTCCTGCCCCGGGGAGTCGGAGACGTCCGTCGCTGCGTCATCCTCCTCCTCATCATCATCCTCATCCAGCTCGGATGCAGCTCATCGCAGAAACGGCTGCCAGGATAACTCCGCCCCTATTGCACCACCACCACGGCAGCCCTGCTCCTCCCTCCTCTCTGTGCAGCATGACGGCCGGCCAATCATATGCGAGAGGTGCGCTGCTGCCCACCCAGCACTTTTGAATGGGAAGTGATAAAACGATTACAAAATCTGCCGCATATGAACACCCATTCATATGATAAATGTATTCATATGTATTGTGAAGTCATCTGTCATATGAGTAAATCTGTGGCCATTCTGATAGGCTGGACGATATACAATTTGACACTAGATATACTGCAATACTGGCTTCTACAAAACTAGTATTGCAACAAGCAACAATAGGCACACAAACCCCCTGACAAATCAAGTTTTTATTGTGTAGCTGAGGCATCCTACACACACACACACACACACACACACACACGGAGCCTGCCACCACAATAAATCCTGTTTGTTGTGTTAAATGATGGCCGTTAACCATGTGTGTCCCGCCCTCCGCAGGTACCGTGTGGTGGTGTCGTACCCTCCGCAGAGCGAGGCGGAGCTGGAGCTTAAAGAGGGGGACATCGTGTTCGTGCACAAGAAGCGCGAGGATGGCTGGTTCAAAGGAACGCTCCAACGCAACGGCCGCACGGGCCTCTTCCCCGTAAGCTTCGTCGACACCATCTGATTGCCCCCCCCCCCCCCCCCGGCCCAGACGACCACGAGCTCTTCCGTTAGGATTATGGGTGAATCTGTGCGTGTATATGAACGCTGACGCTTCTCAAACCTGGACTCCACGAGGCCGACGCAGTCTCCTGGAGCGCAGCACACGCTGGGGGGTGCACCAATTATCCTCAAGCACATGTAAAACTTTTATCCTGAGCTGGTGACTTGTGACACCACTGACTTAAGCCTCTAGCACCCGATTCGAAGCACAGCCATGTGGTGATTTAGTTAATTTATGTATCTGTAACATTTCAAAGAGGTTTAAATGTGTGCCTTGTACTGTCTCTCACTTTACTGTATATAGGCAAGCTGATCTACAGACAGTATGAATCGAGCTAAGATGGAAAATATGAATTTAACTTATTTTTGTATTTAGTTTGGTGTTGGTGACTGTTGTGTGTGGAGCTACATGAACTGAGGCAAAGGTTGATTGGAGATCTTGGATGTCAATCACCGATTGCCCACATGGTACTACTTGGTCATTGGTAGACGCGATTTGATGTCAGCACTGTTCATCTTTTGCTTCAACAGAACGTATGTCATTGCCAGTTGAACTGCTGTTGATCACCTAAGATTTAGAGTTGGATGACGCTTCCCAATTTACTACTGATTTTAAGAAATACTGATTGTTAATTACAGTCTAGGCAGTATGCATACACCAACATTTGTCTTTTTAAAAAAATACACTCAGAAGATCATGAGACAATTTCATGGGTGCACGTATGAATATGAAATGGAAAATATGTTGATTTGGCTAGTGGATTTAAAAACAAAAAAAGAATGAGCCGCCGTACTTCTGTCTCTTCAGTTCGGCTCATTAATTGGCTCTTTGAGTGTGTTTGAGGCTATTAGGAAGCTTCTGAATGGTGATGTTGGTTCTGGATGCATGATGATTGGTTGTGACTCCACAATGCCAAGTGTGATTGGAGCAGGCACATTTAATGATTCTGCTGTAGTGTTTTTTTTTATTATTATTCATTAGTGGGGTTTAGGGATAGTAGGGTTCATGTTTTTAGTCTACGTAACGAATGTTAACGAACATACACTCCATAGAAGGCATCTGAGAGGTGGTGGTGGTGTAGATTTCTCTCAAATTATACGAATTATATTCTTGTATTTTTATGAAAATATGATGGCTGCTGGCTCTCTCTGTTGCTCTACACATGATTTGCTTTAACAGCTAAATGTTGGACATTTAAAAAAAAACAAAAAAACCACAATTGAAAAAGCACAGAGGCTGCTACGTCAGAGTACAGTTACACTTGTAAACACGTTTTCGCTCTCATGTTGCCCCTTTCTGGGAGGTTACTGTGTGCCAGTGTGTACAACCCCCAATGTACCCCCCCCCCTCCACACACACACACACATGTACACCTATTTTTATATCACCTGGTATAACGGTTTATTTCAGCCTATTGCACTATCCCTGTCATAAGGGTGCAGTTGACCTGTCTGCTGAGCATTTCCAGTTTAAGCAGCGGTCCAGGATGCCACTTGGGCATCATGGCTGACAACGGCATCCCATAATATGCAGCTTGATTGCAGAGGAGGGCATGGCCTGCAACTGGCCGCCCTGGTGAACACCGACGATTAGCAGCTGGGGAAAGGTGCTGTTCTCCTGTCCTTTTGGTTTTTGTATTTTATTTTTTTTTAAATAATAATAATAATAATTATTATTATTGTTATTGTAAGGTCTCTCTTGGTGAGGTTTTATGTCTGTCGATACAGTAAGCGAGACTTGAATATGGACTGTTGGATAGTTTGAAGTGACTTGGAATCCCCGTTTTGTTCCAGGTTTATTTGAAAAGCGCAAGTAAAAGTTGTTTTGCAATTCCTTAAGTCCCAGACATGTCGTGTTTCATTCCGGCTGATGTCAGGCTTCCAAAAAAAAAAAACACACAGCCAACATTTAATGAACAAAACGTGTAAAAGACGGACACTCTTTTTGACGTGGCCTTCCCTTTTGAAAGATTCGCACACACTTGCTGTACAAGATTGATTTTGTTTTTTGTTGTGATCTAAATGGGAAAAGTCTTACATATACAGCCATAAAGCTTTCTGGTGGGAATTTCTCATCTTGCCTTTGGAAATGCTCCAGCATGTCTAATCTGCAGGCGCTGGCCTTTTGCAGTGTAGAACTGGAGAGGAGTATCTAGCTTGTGCCCTTTTTGCAGTTTATTTGAATGAAATTTTGGAGGTCTTTATACAATAAAAGCGATGACAAAACCAGTGCTGTTGATGAGCATTCGTGTGTGTGTGTGTGTAGTGTGTGGTGTGTGTGAGAGACCTTGCTACTTGGCTGGGTTTATCGTTTGTATTGTATCTTTCTACTTGACTGTATCAGGCAGAGAGAGGCTGGAAAAGCTCCATTTAAAAACACGGATTGTTAAGAGAACATTAAGTGCTGCGTCAAGTTCTTTCCCCATAGTCTTGAGACCTTGAGCTGTGTCGAGTTCTTCCTGAGACTTTTCATGGCGTTCCCCGTTTTGTGCATCTGTTGGTGACGTACGTGTGCCAAATACACTTCTTCTCTCACACATAGATGCTCTGAAACCTGTACACACGCATGTACACAGTACTTCACTCGTGTTTGGACGCCGTGATCATTACTGCTGTTCAATGGTGCGTGTGTGTGTGTGTTTAATATGAAGATATGGTCTCTAATCAAGATGTGGTCTCTAATCACATCCCATGACTGACCACAATGCTCTGTGAGAATTCTGGTATATTTACTGTTCTCTCTTACTGGTGGTGATGAAGCTGGTTTGGGGAGAAGCATTTTCTTTAGTAACTTATCTAGTTTATTATACTATAGTCTGGTCCTGGTTCAGTTCATATCCACATATTTAACACTTAAAGCGTTGGAAGAAATACCCATTTTGTAATGTGTGTAAATAATAAAAAAAAAAATGGTTTCCAAATGGCACTTTGCTTTGCTGCCGTTTTTTTTCTTGTGTCCTTTGATTGATGGCGATATTTTGCAAGTGTAAATGATTCAGAAAAGCAAAGTCACCAGAGCTCCTGGTCAGAAAGTGGCTCCACACTCCACATCAGGTGAATCTACGTATCTTATAGACACAATGTCTCCTCTGATTTTTTTTTTTTACTGACATATTTCACAAAACATGATTTTTATGGTGTTTGATAACTGCCAAAAAGATTAAAAAAAAATTACCCAGTTGTAATATCTTTTTGCAGTTTTTGCCATTATCTTGATCATCCTAATTGATATAACACTCCTTATCAATAAGGGAAAAAGGTATAAGCAAAACGCATCTATTTTTATACATTTATCTTTATAGTGTCCTCCTCACGCCCCTTTGTCACTATTCTGTGTTTTATTGGTTGTATGAGAGAAGTTCTGTTCGGGTGTCCATCAGTGTTGACGGTCCTTGCTCTCATGCACCACCTCTGGTGAAGCGGGGGAATTGCAGGATCACTTTCAGAGAACAATCTGATCTGCCAGATCGTTAATGAATAAGTGCCGTGCTCAGCTGTTAAGACAATAACTCTAAGACAACTGGCTGGTTTGTTTTTTTCTTCGTGTTCCCTAAACCTCAGTGTTGTGTATGTTGCACAATTCATGTTTGTACAGCTGGTCCTCTGACTGCACATTTCACTGCATATAAATGAAGCATGCATTCAGTTAATGGAACTGGGTCTGCAACATAACTAAAATCGTGTGCATGTGTGAGCGTGTGTGAGTGTATGCTCTATGGACATGGGAAAGGAAGCAAAAGTGGGCTCATGGAGGTGTGAAGTAGGAAAATTGGGTCCTGATATTATAAAATGGGCAGAATACCAATGACCATGCCACACTTTAGGCTGTAGATGTCACAGTTTAGTGCGAGTCCTCGATCTTACGGAATACTTCAGTCATGCTGAAATGTGCTTGAAGCAGATGAAATCCTTTTTGGATAATTTACGGTTATACGATATAAATTATACATCCTGTAGTATATGTGAACTTTAAATTATGTTTTTCTGATATTTACTGACTACAGGAAAATGCTTCAAAATCAATGACTGTGGTAAGTGTTCATACACTACAGATGCAGTGGACAGCAGTATGCAGATTGTGGTGAAAAACACTTGTGCTGTCCCCGAATATATAATATGTGGGGCAGGCCTTTAGCAGTATGATATTACTGTTCCGATCAATGTTTAAAGAGAATATTTATTTTGAATTTGAAAAAAAAAAATCGCAGTAGTAATTAGCTACATCCGCAGTATGTACTAAGTAAAGATCTGATTTAATTCGTCTCGAGTTCCGAAGTCGCTTTGACTGCAATTGGCGGTCACTCATTTTATTTTAAACCGAAACTACCCTGGAATATAATGCATGTACTAAAATCAAATTAGAACTTTAGAAATAGCCTTCAAGAGTAGTTATTCTATCTTCTACTTTTCTACTCATACCTTGGTTGTTTTCTGGTAGGTTATTGTTACTTTTATTTAATTGAAATGATAATACATTTTACTTGAGTATGACGATACGCCATCCACCCCACCGTTGTTCATAAACTGCATCAAATAGGTTTTCTATTTGGGTTTTTTTGCCTTTTATGAAGTAACACAGAAAGAAGAGGGAAGGGCTTCAAAACCATATGTACGTTGACGAGCACCTGAACATCGAACTGTTGAGGGCGCTGCTTCGCAGTTACTGAAAACATTTGGTTGGATTTTCACTATTGTATGAAACATTCACATATTCTGATGGCAACTGTGATAACTGATTACTCTTGTGCCAGGACTTATGTGCGCAATTCAGTCGTTACATCATTCTCATAATAACTCGCATAACTTCGTTTTAAAGATCTCCACATTTTCACTCCACAGTAACAGAAGGCAACGATAAAAATAACCAAAACCTTTCAAGAGACTAGCTTTTAACATTTTCTATCCAAAAGGGCATTATATCCACCACTAGGATGAGGCCCAACTGAGAGCAGCTTACAGATTGTACGCATGGCACGACAAAAACAAGCCCGAAGTTCTTCCAGCAGCTTTGCAATACCTCTAAATATAAAAACTATTGCATCGTATGTAACAGGCAAAATTAAGCGTATTTTTTCTGTTATGTGATGGTTTTATAATGTGTGTATTATTGATGTACTAAATATTTTATTGTGCCTGGTGTTTTGGTTGCTTCAGGCAAACAAAAACAAACTCTCAACTGTCACAAAACTCGACGGTCGCAGAATTCGGTGTAACAGCTGTCGTGAACGCAGATCACGGCTCGCTGTCAAGCAAGAATAATAGGCTTTCTGAACGTGACCTGGATTTGGTATCTGTTTACCTCCCACTCACTCGAGTCTTTAAGTGCCAGTCACGCGTTCGGAGCATGATTCTCGATGTCCTATAAATTTTTTTGTGGTTTCTACCTGTTATGTTTTCGTGTTGCATGACTTTCGGTTTATTTGAACCTTTTGTTCTTTGAGGGATAAGAGCTCTGTCGTGATATGCTCCCCCAGCTTGTCGTAAGCAGGTCTAGTGCTGGCACGACTAGAAAGTTCAAAAGGGACGATTAATGTTCTATGCTGATACGCTACTAAATGTACAAAATGTCTCCAACCATTTGCACGAACACAAGAACACTGATAACGAGACAAAATACAATAAGGCAGATGGAGTACCACACAAGGTTGTCCTCTATCATGATTTTAAAATACCAAAATAATATTTAGCCTGGAAGTCTTTGAACACATTTTTTTTCTGGAAAAATGCAAAACACATAAATACATTTATTTTTGTGCTGCTTAAAAGAAGATGAGACTGTAAAGGATCTGTCGAGATATGAGGAAATGATGAATGCTTCTAGAAAACAATGAGTTCGATTAGATCCTGTTAAATGTGTCTCATGCAATTGCAAAAATTCAGCCTTAAATTCTCAGAAGGCCAAGACTTCCTCTTTTATTATGCTGGCCATATCATCAAGCTTCTTTATTGGAAGTCTTGTATGTAACTTAATTCAATTTATGTTTTAAGAAAGTTTGTTGGCTGACAGACTTGGTAGTTTTGAACTCTATAAACTTGTTTTTAATTATTTGATATTTTATTCATGCATTCTGTTTTTTTTAGATGTTAAATATTACCACTGATTTAACTGGAATGCTATTTATGCCCTTTAAATGGCCTGTGTTTATCTTTATCTTGCCAAATTCAAGTATGCACTAAGATTTTAGAGATGGACATTTCTGTAATTGTACAGGTAGTGACTGGTAGACTGTAGACTGAAGGATTAGCGGTTGCTATTGACCGCCATTGTCAATGGCTATTTTTCTTCAAAAACCTCTTTTTGCATCTTTTATTAAAAGAAAGAAAGTTATAAGGACTAACTGGACATCCTTGATTCTATAACTCTCCAAAATGTAGGGCATGAATCATCTTTCTCCTGTCGTGGTATACAGATTGATGTTTGTATTCCATTTGTGATAAACTTCAGTGCATGCTGTCATAGTCTATGGCCTATGTGATGTGAGGATGGCTCCACCAGGGGGAGCCAGAGGAATATAATTTAAACTGTTTCATACCCAGAAAGTTAGGAAGCACCATAAAGAACACGATTAAAAGTCAGCACTGTTTGCAGGATATTAATGTTGGTTGGAATATCTGTTAATATGTTACATAGCATTAAAAAGGTATGTACTTTCAAGGACCAAGCACCAATTGTTCATACATTGTTTACAAACACCTTATAAATACCCCCAGCTCCAGTTACCCTGTTTTGTTTTCACACTAATTGCTGTCTGTACCTCAAACCTCTGTGTCAGAACAAGGCAAATTCTACAATTAGGTTTAGGTTATACAGTATACATTCTATACTACATGTTTACTCATTTCTCTTAAAGCTGTTAACATTACACAGCCACATATTTGGCCAATAAATTACTTTTTAATTTCCAAATTGACCACTAGCTAACTAAACCAGTAATTGACCATTAGCTAGCTAAACCAGTAATTGGCATTTTAACTTACAGGCTAGAGAGAGTAAAAGTAAAAATTTCAAATAGTGTTTACACAACCATATGGTACCACACAGGGGTATGTTTATCTTCTTCACTGCTCATTTAATGTACTGTTGACTTTAGGAGCACAGACCCAAACCACCACATAGTAAAATTAGCCGATGATCATTGTGTTGTGGTCCAGTGGAAATTACGTGAAAAGAGTCCGTCATTATAAGTACAAAGGTACCATTTTTGATAATAGACTTGGCTTTGAGAAAAGCACTGATATGATAGTGAGAAGTGTCAGTGGAGGCAGTATGTATATAGAGTGGAAAGGTACATACTATGGTGGCAAACAACTAACCAGGGAGAGAGAGAGTAGTGAGGTGAACCATGGCGAGGTTTCCCATAATGCTGTGTGCCTTTCTGAAGCTTGTAAATTAGTCCACAATTAATGGTTGATGTAGTTTTAAAAGTTGATTTATGTGTGTACGTATTTATTTGGTTTGGTCTATTTCTTCTAATTTAATTAGCATTTTGTAGAGTCTTATTCATGTATATCTTTTTTTAGTCAACTCGTTCGACTCCCTCTGTCTGTCTTTTGTCTTTTATGTTGCTGTTATGATCATTCAATAAACAGCGTTATATCAAACACGGCATTCTCTTGTTCCTCTATGCCAATGTCAAATCCTTATGCATGCTAATATATATTTACCTCCTCTCCTGGATGACCTCCTCTCCTGGATGACCTCCTCTCCTGGATGACCTCCTCTACTGGATGACCTTCTGTCCTGGATGACGTCCTGTCCTGGATGATCTCCTGTCCTGGCTTCTATCAGGAAGATGTCATCATTGCCAGAGATGCTGGACCAATCGTAGGATAGACAGTATTATACTTCAAGCAATTCCATACAACCATGTCTACATACAAACTTAGGAACTTAATCGTATAGAATATTTGTTTTTAGTGCATATTTTGTGTATATTGTGTGTTGTGTTGAAACTGTAACTCTAAAATGGTAACACACTAAAAGTTTAAAAGTGATTACCTTATCTGCTTCCTTTGATCTGACTCCTTTCCCACGTTTTAACTCAGGACTGAGAGTAATTCTTTACTAGTTTGTTCTATTCTTCACAAAAGTCATTTTTGCCACACCAACTCTTCCACACTTGGTATTACCAGTCTACAGCCAGCCATCACTACCTCTGCTCTTCATCACATACTTAGTAGCTGTACTTAGCAGCGATATTCAAACTCTTGAGTTTCTCAACTCCTATGTGAGAGTCTAAACTGTTGTGCTCTGAGCCTCTTTAATCCTGGATCTGTAGATATTTCTCGACTCCAGGCAGTACAGGGGGTGCTTAGTAGAATACTCAGTACTTAGTGGAATATTCAGTACTTAGTGGAGTGGAAATGTCATGGCAAGCACAGTCTAGTGTCTGCTAGTGACATCATTGGCTCTGAGCTCATAATTTTGATTCATCTGCTCTTTGTTCAGAGTTTTTTCAGAGTTTCCCACTGTGTTTCTTTGGTCCTGGCTTTCATTATCTTACATCCTGATCTCAGGTTTTTACTGTGTACGTACATTTACATTTATCTACATTATCAAGCCTCACTGAAGAGGGTAGGTGTTCAATCACGGCCATAAAAAAACTCCTTTCAGACAATTTGATAAGAGTACATCGTTAAAAGCTAATTATTCATGAATGTATTGTCTTTGATGACTGTTCACAGTGTTAATAAAATCCTTAGCTCCAGTGGCACGAGGGTATTGCTGGTTGTTTTATTTACATATATTTTATATATTTGATGGTTATTCTGCCATAGGAAACTGTATGTTTTTTTACAGACATCAGGCCACAAAACTACATCCATCACATGATATATGTACCTTAAAACACATCTAAGATATTTGTATCTTAACAGTGTGAGTCACATTACCCTCATTAAATTATAAGGCACATAATTAAGTTCTATTTAAAACTTGAAATTTTGTTCTAGTGACTAAAGAGCCCCATTACATTTAATTTCAGACACTCATATAGTTAAGCAGTAATATTAACTAAAATGACTTATTTTGCATGAATAGCTGTTTGGATGTAGTTGTATAGCCGTTTTTTGAGTTTGTGTATGTGTGTGTGTGTGTGTGTACATTGTCTCTCTTCAGGCTGTGTCCAACACACTCTGGTTTTCAGGGAAATTGCTAAACCATCTAAATTTGCTGACATCTGATGAGAAAAAAAAGAAGAAGAAACACACATTAAGAAACCAGAGCTTAGTACCATTTTTGTCATTGTATATATTGCATACAGAGTATGTCATTGTATAAATAGAATTTTATAAATGAAGAGACTGAGCTATTTCACACCTATTTTCACACTTTACACTCTCATACTCAAATTCAAATACATCACACCTACTTCAGTTACTCATCGTTTACTTTGTTGTTTTTTTTTTTACATTTGTAAGACCCAGAGTTATTAATATATTATCTTTATAAATTAGTGGGAGAGAATATTAAGATCAATGTAAACGAAGCTGATTTAACAAGGCCAACCACCATGCTATCATTGGTAGTGTATAGAATTTGGATTCAGACTTACAGAATTAGTCCCATGTTATCAAAAAACATACCAAAACATTTTCTTGGGGTTTATTTGACGTGAGTCTCATCTAAATGACCAAAGCATTGAACGATTAAACAATGTCAAATGCGTTGTGATGTAACAGACCTGCAGTTCAATGTCATGTTTGTGACATAAAGAAAACAAAGAATAGTTTGTTGTATTCACATTCAAATTTCATTCTGTTCTGTTTGTTGTCGCCTTAGGCCAGTATTTCACAGTGTGCCTGTATCTAATAATAATAATAATAATAATATTAATAATGACACATTTTTATTTGTAACGCACGTTACATTTAAAACAAATCTCAAAGTGACACAAGTGCCATGAAAACTATATATATATAAAAAAAGAGTCATACATGTTACATAATTATTGCCTAAAACATCCAAGGCTTGTGAGTTTATTTGCAACATTTGAGTCACTGTAACCATTTATGGAGCACTTTGAGGACGTGGAGGCTGGGTTGTGAGTAGGCTTGTGTGGCTTGCAAAATTTCCTGATCTGTTTTTGTCCAGTCACCAGTCTTTACCCTTTCACTGGCCCAGAGATTGGCTGCAAAGAAAGAAACTCAACATTTGATATCAACTGACTACATATCCTTCTGGTCACCAATGTTATACTGTATTGGTGTAATTCACATATTCTTTGCAAGTATCATATATTCCATTTTTATATAGTAATATAATTATTAGTAGTATTATAACATGTGGTTGTTTTAATTGTTAGTGATGATACTGTTACTGGCTTGATAAGATGCGGAGTCTGGCTACATTGGTTTCAGAAGAAGCAGGTGCTGGTCTTCACCCTCCTAGGTGGACCTGGAACTGACTAAACACGGGGGGGAAAACAGTCTCAAAGTTTTATTCACTGCTTATCAATGATTTTAATGAATCCTTTGCCTGTTGATTTCACTGTGGTGTTAGTAGAGGTTTGATGTCACATGGTGCTAAAAATCTCATGCGAGCAGATTGGAGAAGCATTAAAGTCAAGTGTTAATAAAAAGCAGAACCAGCTGCGGTTTCCCGAACAACAAAACGCACTTAAACGAGGGCTGTGCTGACAACATGGTCTGATGATGCGTGTTTCTCTTTGCCTGACAGAAGAAAATCCAGGATGACGGGGTGCTTATACCTTTTGCTCATGTTCCACTTCACAGCAGGTGAGTACATAGTGTATGTAGTGTACATATACTGTATATAATATATAGTGCATATATAGTGCATACAGTATATAGTGTATATATGTGTATAAAGTATATAGTGTATTTTACATTATTAATGAACAAAAGATTAGCAGTTTCTACTTTAGTCGTTTGTGGTTTGCTTCAGGTAGTTTCCTATTAACTAAATCTAACTGTTATTGCTTTGTTTTTCATGTAAAACATTACATTAATGTTTGATATTACAGTAGCAGATATCTGATATTACATTACATTACTATCTGATATTTGTTGCTACTAATTACTTGTCATGTAGATTTGCTAAACATTTATGAATATGCCTGGTTTTAATGTGTGATGAAATGAGTAACTGTTCATATTAAATGCCTTAAGAGGATAAATGTTTATCATTTAAGAGGATAAATGTTAATTGCTTTTCTGTGTTTATCTACAGGCTGCACTCTCTCTGGTGATAATAATGGTCAGAGAGTAAAGGTCACAGGTCACACAGGACAATCAGTACTGCTGTCCTGCTCCTGTACTGACCTGCCGACCAAACCTCAGAGATTCATCTGGTGGTTTAACAGAGTAGACTGGATTGACGTGTTTAAAGGTGATCACTACAGAGACAGAGTTCAGGGGTTTAATGAACACTCTCCTGGAAATCTCTCCCTGCTCATATCTGACCTGAGAGAAGAGGATGAGGGAGACTACAGGTGTCAGACTGGTTCAGAGTTTAGGGACTTCATAGTTCATGTTACAGGTAAAGTACTAAAAGATATAACAAAACCATATTGTTTTATTTTATTGTTATTGGGGGCAGCCATCTGTAGCTGGATTACAATAAAATTTGCCTCATACTTCATATAATCTTGATTTTATAGGTTTGTGTTACAAGTCTTATTAACTACAGTGATGATTTGAGGCTGTTTGGTTCCTAGTAGTACTGCTGATACCTTTGACATTAAGGATCTAATGGTTTAAAGAGTTGAAGCTTAGTCAAGAGTCATGTGCATCACTTCCTGGGCTGAGATCATTCTTGATGTTACATTTCTTTTTCTGGTCATTGGAATTCAGTGTATAATGAGCATTTTTCAACTGACTTCCCCATTGCATTGTGGGCCGCTAGCAGGTGTCTGAGTGACACAAAATGCAGCAGTCAAGGACAGTTGCGTGGAGCTACCTGGACAGGCACTTTATTTATGGTAACAATGCAGACAAGTTGCCTTGCACTGTCTCTGGTGATGCTGGGAGGATGGAGGAAGTCAGAGGTTACACAGTTGGATCATTACTGCTGATCTGACCTGCAGACTGAACCTCAGAGAGTCACCTGGAGGACCCTGGTCTGAAGTGTTCACTACAGAGACAGAGTTCAGCAGTTCAATGAACATTATCCTGGAAATCTCTCTCTCTGCTCGTCTACTGGTGTGATTCATGTTAAAGATAAAAAATGAAAATACATGCTGAGAGTTATTACTTATAATGTAAAAGGGACCATATTTACAAAGCAATTACAGTTATATCTGTAAGAATTGCAAGCCAAGGGCGACAGTGGCAAGGAAAAACTCCCTAAGAGAGTGAGGAAGAAATCTTGGGAGGAACCAAGACTCAGGGGGGGAGCTCCAAATTCTCTGGAGTGATGAATCTGGAGTGTTCTTTGGAGTGATGAATCTGGAGTGCTCTCTGGAGTAATGAATCACTGCTATGTGGCAGTCTGATGGGAAATCTTAGTCGGGCTGTTACCAGGACAACGTTATCTACCAGAATGCGTAGTGCCAACAATAACGTTTGATGATGTGCCTTTCCTGTGCAAAGTTCCATAAAGACAGTTTAAAGAGTTTGGTTTAAGGGACCTCCAGTAATCTGATCAAATCCTTAACCTCAAGTAAACTCAGTAAACACATTTGGGATGAACTGGAACATGGACTGTAAGCCAAGTCTTCTTGTTTACCATCTAGGTCTGCATTTTTGCTCTTTTGACCGCAGAGACACAAATTCCACATGCACACTCCAAAATCTTGTGGAAAGTCTTGCCAGAAGAGTGGAAGGTGTTATAGCCACAAAAGGAGCCAACTCTTTATTAATTCTCCTGGTTTTGAAATAGATTGCCCAACAAGCTCAAATAATTATGTGTGATATGGTCAGTTGTTCAAAAATGTTTGGCTAACACATTGCATTTCACTGCATCACACTTTTCTAAACATACCATTCCTGTGTTTTTCTGTAATGACTGAGCAAACATGATGTCAGTGTCGTAAAGAGCAGGACTTGATCTCCCAGGTTTGTCCGAGTTTTGATCATGTGCTGTTTGTTTTCTTGTGCCATTCAGAGCTGCAACCTGAATCGCCTACAACACCCTTTTCACCCACATCACAAGACCAGCAGACCACATACAACTTACAGCTAGGTTAAATCTTCTCTGAACCCCTTTGAAAGAAAGAAACAATGTGAAGAAATGTTAAGAAAGTAGAAACTAAAAATTTTTTTCTGTGTTTTCTCACACAGGTCTTGGCATCCTGACTACTGTGCTCCTGCTGTGCTTCTGGGTTGGGGCATTTTTCTACTGGAGAGGCAAAGGTGGGATGACTTGTCTAAATTTGGGCCACAGATGGGGCCAGTCTGTGCCCTGACTTTAGAACAACCTTCGCCTGGGCGTCTGTAAGAGTCCACGTATTATTGCTGGTGTCTCTTCCCTGTAGGAGGGAGACATGGACAGAATGTTGTCGATGAGGAGCATCCTGACCTCAGTGAAGACCAGGAGGATCAGGTTAACACCCACGTTAAGCATTATGAGGGGCATCTTTAACAGTTTTTGCTTAAAAGATCTTCATAGAAGAAAAGTGAGCAGAAGTGAAAGCTCCCTTAGTCAGCCAGGAGGACAGTGTGAGTTTATGCTTAAAGAGGTTTGGTAAGTGATGGTTCTTACTTCACCATCACATACCAAACTACCAAAGATAGTTTGGTAAGTGATTGGTTAAATATGAGCTTGGGTGGGGAGGTGGATCTGGCATACCAGACCTCACAGATGAGTCTTCTGGGGGTGTTGCACGCTTAATTCAGCTAAATGCAGGTGAAGGGAGGTGGCTACTGGATGACCTCTTGGATGAGCTTGCAAGGTAGTGGGTTGTTTGTAGGTATGAGTGGGTAGGGCCTTATATGAAATCCTAATGGCTTGGCAGAGGATGCTGTATATCTCATCTTGTGTACAGTTAAAAGGCTTTGTAGGAATATTTATTTTGCCAATTTTCTAACAAATTGTCATTTTATAACACTGACACATTCCATACATACACATTTTTATAGAGCCCAACAACAAATGCATGTTCTATCTCTGTTCTTGTTTTACACATGTTTTATTAATGCATGTTCTGTCTGTAACATTCTCTCCACAGACTGGGACAGAAGTGTTATACTCTACTATAGTCCACAGAAACACAACCCAAGCAGCACATGTCCAGATCATCACTGGAGAGCAAACCGAATATGTCAGCATCAATGTAAACCAAACGCAAAAAGATAAAGACTGAAAATGCCCTCATTTCATAGTTCCCTGCTCTGATGTAGATATTTTAAATAACATTTCTCACGTACTCGTTTCTGTTTAGCCTAAAGTATTAACTATATTTATAAACCGTCTCGCGTTCCCTCCTTTGTAGAAGGTACTTGGGAAGGTACGAGGCTCCTGGCTTGTTGTTTTACTGCACTGTCATTTAATAAACAGAGTTGTACCTGTTGACTGTACCTGTGGCCCTTGCTCATACATATGTATATATTCATGTGACGGGAGTGATACAGAAAGCAGCGTTATCGCACGTAACCGCTATGCAGGATAGCGCAGTGCAGGAAAATTCAGGGATAAGTCCGTTAAACTAGCTGTCCACAGGAGATCGCAGTCTCCTCAGCTGGACGTAACGTGAAGGTGTTGACTGGTCTGAAGATTTAGGAAAATAGGAAAATCAGATAAAGGGAATGAGATAATGAGGTGAGTGGGACCTAAACGAGGGATGTAAACGAGGGGGTGGGACCTAAATGAGGGGGTGTGGTGGAGAGACCCTCTGTCTGGAAGTCCAACATCCTGTGATGATACAAATATATGTTATGTATATATACATAAAGTGTAGAGAGTGATGGTGAAGTAGAAGCACAAAAATCATAACAGTCAAGTATGAATTCAACTGAAGCAGATTGCCAAACTGACTGATATGGTATCAAGGGCACAAGGGCACACTCACACAAATGTACCTTTAACCTGATATGTTGCAGTGACCAACTAGCAAACCTTCAAATGGCAAAGCACACTAGTTTAAAAGTTGTTTAAAAGTCTTCTCTGAATCTGTTTAGCCTCCAGTTTTTACACATGCTCTTCTCCTCTGGGTTTTGTGATGACAGATCATAAAGTCAGTCAAAGCCAGTCAGCACATTTATGAGGGGGAGGAGGTTTGGGGGAAGACAGGTAGTGCAAAGGTTTCCTGACATCCAAAGAAAAAAATGTGGGAAAAAAAATTTCTGATATATTTGAAGACTTGCTGTCTTCAAAAGGCACCTTGAAGTTATTACTTTTAGAATAAATCGTCATTTGAATTTAGTGAGAGAATACAGTGTTATACATTCATATTATTAGTAGGAAAATTAAATCAAGTCAGATTTTTTTATACATTTAGAAGATTTCAAATAGGCTGATCTATGTATGCTTTATTTTTTGTCGTTATTATAAGATAAGCCTGACATTTTCAGTCCATAACACAGGTCTAAGTCTTAAATGTTCAAAATAAGTAACTAAACTAACGCGCACACACACAAACACATATACACACACACATACACACCTTTAACCTATCCAAAACCATATACCCATATTCCAAACTGAATAAAACACTCACACGCACACAGTCTTTCTCTCTCTCTGTCTCTCTCTGTATCTCTCTCTTACTCTCTCTCTCTCTCTCTCTCTCTCACACACACACACACACACTCACACAAATGTCCCTTTAACCTATCCAAAACCATATACCCATATTCCTCTGCGAGAAGAATTTTCTCCACAATTTGAAAGAGATTAATCCTGGCAACATTAGGGAGTGGTCTGGCGCCCTCTGCAGACCACAGTCATCAGTTTCCTGTGGACACAAAAGCTTCCATACTTTTTCAAGTTTTCTCCATTCTGGTATGTTTCAGACTCTTAACTAATTTTCTCATCAATCTATACATAATACCCCATAATAACAAAGCAAAAGCAGTTTTTTAATGTTTTGAAAATGTATAAAAAATGAAAGACTGCAGTACTAAGATACAGACGTGGGATGAATCAAGATGATCAGCACTGAAAGTGCCCAAGAGCACAGTAATCTCTTTTATTCTCAGTAGTCTCTTTCTTTAGCAGTGGTCTCTTTCATTTGCAATGTTTGGAACCATTAGACACAACTCTCCTAGAAAAAAATGTGAAACAGTCTTCCTGTATGTCACCAAACTGAATTATCAGGGGAAAGAGCATAGACCTGACAGATAGACCTGACAGATAGACCTGACAGATAGACCTGACAGATAGACCTGACTGATAGACCTGACTGATAGTCCTGACAGATAGACCTGACAGATGGACGACTATCAGTTAGACATCATCTATCAGACTTTTTAACAACATGTCTTTGCAAAAAGACTTGCACAGCAGCTTCAGTTAAGGTCTGAATAATTTGATGCCCAGAATTCTTATGGTACAATCTTATTGTATTAATAAAAAAAAAACTGCAGCCGTTTTCTTTTTGACTGAATGCACTGTGCTAATTATGCGCTATTGTTTAATAAATTTAAACAAAAGGAAATAAAATGTTTTAACCTGTGTATCAGACTGACAGTGTATAATAAAGTTGGATAAACGTAATGTATTAAGCTATTTTGGGTGTGTTTATGTAATGTAGCTTGCTACATTTTCAGGGGGGCTAGCTCTTATGTTGTGAAGCTGTGTCAGGGTATCAGGGTATCACCCCAGTATCAGGCTCCCACTCACCTGGGTGCCAGTTTGGCACAGTGTTAACCGCCACCCAGTACGACTCCCCCAAGCACCACACACCTGGGTTCGAGGTTGGCAGTAAATCAGTCCTCTGCTTTTGAGAGGGAAAAACCCAAAGGGGTAAATGCAAAGGCAAAACCATAAAACCAAGCAGGAGTCATGATCCATGAGAAAATTCATGAAGCCCTCTCTTCATGTGTTGTGTGTTGGATGGATGTTGTGCTGTATCACTTGTATATTTATCCTAAATCACCACCAGGGGGAGACAGAGGTCAATAACCGTGTTTACACTTTTTGCTAAATAGTGACATACTTTTTTAACCAGTTTCTCTCATTTTAATACCATTCTTCAGATATCTACACCTTTCCTCATTTCACAGCATGTTGATTGTTCTAAGATTTCTGAAAGTTTTTCACCACTTTCCCATTCTGGCCTGGGAGACAGTAGAAGTGAATTTCAAATATATTCAAATATATTCAAGCATCTCTCCCTGTCACCATTAACCACTTTCATTGCTGAGTCATTTCATCAGGCTTTATTTTAGCAGATCTATTTTAAATTTGCATTTAGTCGAAAATACAAACAAGGGATCTATTGTTCTACTATAGTCACGTGTATTTCTTAGTTTCAGATATAAGGCTCAATCACAACACTCAGATTCCTGGGCTATAACGTAAAAGACCGAAGATGTGAATCTGTCTGCCAGCTTTATGTTTTCAGCATGTGGAAAACACTCTTACCCTGAGACTCTTACTTTTCTTAGTATGACATTGTGTGTTCCCTGGAGGTTGAACCCATGGCTTCGTTGGTCCTTGGTGTTGGAAGGACCTTGGACCTTCTCTGCTATAACATGGAAGCACCAGGAGCACTGAACAATGCCACTGTGTATGAGAGTGAACCACATTACCACAGACATCTGTTAAATCTGTATTAAAAAGGTAGACGGTTCCTCTAAACAGTAAACTAGCTAGCAGGTGTACTTTTAATCTGATTCAGTTACAGCTGATGCTCACAACTGTTTCCTTTAATCTGATTTTAGCTCTTAAAATAATGAAAGTGCAACAACAGAAATTGTTTTCTGGTTGCAGTTTGAAAGAATCATGTAGGCATTGTGGTGGAGGGACAAACGTAGTGTCAGAGACTCTGTGTGTGTGTGTGTGTGTGTGTGTGTGTGTGAGATTGTCTTTGAGGAACTTGATCATTTCTGAGTACTCAACAGTGATGGAGCACTTATATCTTCTGCTTGCTGTGTTCCACTTTACTGCAGGTGAGAGAAGTTATTTGATATTTTCATTCACTCACTGAAGGAAAAGTAGAGAGAAACTGCTACTCAGTTCTTAGTTCAACATTGGGAGTTCACACTAGTGATGTGCTTTCTGTCCAGTTTATACTAACTGTGTATAAAAATGTCCTTATGAAGAAAAGTATGAGATAAAGATTTTTTTTTCTCTTTTTCTATATGAAGTGTTTTTTTTAATAATTCACAGAACCAAGTAAAATCAGATCATTTTAACTTGCATTGGGAGTTTTGTATATATATTCATGTAATATGTTTTCTTCTGAGTGATAATAATCTGGGTGCTTTCTGCCCTTCTGCAGGCTGCACTCTCTCTGGTGATAATAAGACAGTAAAGGTCACAGGTCACACAGAAGGATCAGTACTGCTGTCCTGCTCCTGCACTGACCTGCAGACCAAACCTCAGAGAGTCACCTGGAGGGTTGTCCACTTACAAAACGGAGGACCCTGGACTGATGTGTTTAGTGATGGTCACCACAGAGACAGAGTTCAGCGGTTTAATGAACACACTCCTGGAAATCTCTCTCTGCTCATATCTGACCTGAGAAAAGAGGATGAGGAAAACTACAGGTGTGAGGTGTCTTATAATGAATACAGAGACCTCCGGCTGGTTGTTATGGGTAAACCACTGACAGACCCAATCGCGCGCTTGTGTGTGTGTGTGTGTATGTGTGTGTCACTTCCCTCATTCAGTGTCATTCGTTGCTCCAGTCTCATGCCAGTGTCTAGTAACTCTCAATCATTTCATGTGTTGATTGTTTATTTACATATTGAACGTATTGTATTTAAGTCCTTGTGTTTGGGTTTGTGTTCATCTGTGTGTCTTGTATAATAAGTACGTTTCCCTATTGCTGTGTTCATGCCAGTTGAGTATCTTTTGTAGCAATGCTGTGATAATGATGAAGACTCCACTGACACCATCTTGTTTGTATATAAAGACTTTATTACAAAGAAGAACAGAATCTTATCAAGCACCATGGTCTGCTTGAGAGAGGTCCTGAGCCAATATGAATCCTCTCTCGAACAGTTTGACCACCCTCATTATTTAGACAAGCTGTTTACGTAATACTGTAGAACAACAAATAGAAAAGATTTTATCTATGGTAAGACCAGTAAACTGGCAAGCTGATACTGGGAAAAACAGGAAAGGAGAGAAGCCCTTAAACAATGGGGTCCTCATCCTTAAACCCACACCATAAAGATGAAACATCATCCCACATGTCTCCGTTCTTCTCTGTAACCCCTTTTTTCTCACAGTAATATATATAGAGAAATGAATACATAAATCACTAAATAAATAGATTTTTAGTATGTGAGACAACACACAGTATTAAAAAAACATTTGTAGTGCACCATGATTAGCTCTGTGCGTCTTGACATGACCCATCATTACAATACATCGTACTGTCATGGGAGGCCAGTCCCGCAGTACAAGGGACACGCCCACTCCATCACGTCAAGGCACCAGAACGCCCCCAGGGTCCCAATCGCCCTGTTATTAAAGCAGTGCATCTCTTCCTCGTTGATCCTCGTTTGCCACCCATACAAACCGCACAGGTTCAGTCCTCCAGTGCTGCTCATTGGAGCGTCTACCTCGGTTGTGTTGTTGCATTGCTACCCTAGTTGTGTTATTTAGGTGCTCTTGCACGTTTGTCGCCTGTATTGTATCTTTGTTTAAATATAGACAGTAAATCCTCTGCCACCCCCCGTCTCCTGCTTCCGCCTCCTTGGTCGCCCCGTCACATGTACGATAATGAGGAGTCTTCATCTTTAGTTCTTTGTATCAGTACTTGTGATCGGAACCCTCTGTGTTCTTGGTTATTACAATGTAATGAGTTACAGTGAAAATCTTTTTAAATTGCCCTTTGTGTTCATGAAGAGTGTGTGTGTTGTCTGAGTCTTGATTTTGGTTTCATTTTTGCTTGTATAGAGAGGGAAACTGTGACACATTTATGGCCATCAGCAGTGTCCATATCAGCAATTTCATCGGAAGTGTCTCCTGCAGTAACCGTCTCAGCTGGGGTTAAAGCATCATCAGGAGATCAGGCCTGTCTCCTCCTTGTGCGCCTTGTCCTAGGTCAAACCATTTACCATTTAATCTGCACTTAAAAGAAAAACAGACCCTCTTTTTAACCTCACTGTTTTGTTTTTATACAGTTGTCAGCATTTTGATGGTTTTACTGCTGTACGTATTTGGGGTAGAAGCATTCATCTGCTGGAGAAACAGAGGTGTTACCCAGACACATGTAGGTATTGTGGTATTACACCACAATGCCTACCTGCTTCTTTCAAACTGCAACCTGGAAACAATTTCTGTTGTTGCTCTTTCATTGTTTTAAGGACTAAATTCAGATTAAAGGAAATTGTTGTGAGCATCAGCTGTAACTGAATCAGATTAAGGACACCTTTACTGTTTAGAGGAACCGCCTACCTTTTTATCACAGATTTAACAGATGTATTGCAGTCATTTATTTTATTGCTTCCTGCTATGTCTAGACAGAGCTCAGGTTGGTCATTCTGCTGCAGGTCTGGAACATTCACATACACAGTGGCAGAACCATCATGTGATCAGACGTGTTCACATCTTCCGACTTTGACTTTACAGCCCAGTTCTCTGAATGTTGTGGTTGAGCAGAGTTTGGTCACATAAAGAAATTCAAGAGAAATTCACACATACTTTTCCCAGGTCAGAATGGGGAAGTGGCTAAGAGGTTAAGAAACATCAAAATGATGCAAAGGCTGTGAATTTAATGACAGTCAGTAATGTTAGCAATGTAGATATAGTCAGTAATGTATTGCAATGAAGGAAACCTGATAGAAAGAGTGAAATGAAGCATAATTTAAAAGCATAATTATATGGCTGTTGTATAAAACGTTGTTATATGGGGTTATTATTTTATGACCTCCCTGGTCATGATTTACGAATAAACATTTAGGCTTTGCAACACAACCACATCCGTAACAAAACACACAATTGCGACCTTTAATGCAAAATGCGAAGTGAATGTCAGATTGTACAGGATGAGTTAAAGGGTTCCAAGAAGGACAAAAACATCATTCAGATGTTACTGCTGTATATCCTTAGCAAGTCATACACCTTGATGTCATCCATGTAGAGGAGGTGACTGATGGTTCCTCCATTGTCTGGCCAGTATCCATAGCCACTCTTGGAGATGATTTCGCTGAGGGTGTTCAGGCCTATGTAGAACAGCAATGGGAACAGGGTATCTTCTTCCTACACTTGATGGTGACCTGTGCTATAGGTCTGAAGTTTGTCTCTAGGATCATCTTCTACAGTTTTTGGTTAATGTTCTTAGATGAACACAATAGAGTTTGTTGTGTTCATCTCTTATTGTTAATAGAGTAGGCAGCCACTAGCTCCATGGCTGGTGGAGTGAGTATCCTGGCCATCTTGCAGCAACAGAAGAATGCTTAAATGCTTCAATAGAGTCATAATGTGATTCTGATGTCCTTTCCCTGTAGGAGAGAGAAGTGGCCAGAACGTGGTCACTGAGGACTATCTGGACCTTAATGAAGAACAGGAGGATCAGGTTAGCACACATGCTGCACTGTACCTCAGTTCAGCTGTTGGAGAATCTTTAATTCTTTGACTTAAAGATCATAGAAGTTGACTGGTAAAACAGAACTGGGAATACATTTTTTTGTGAGTGGAAACTGAGTTCAAATAAAAATGGATTAGGTAGTTTTGTGTTCCTCTGTTGACTGTTTCATTATTAAATGGCTAATGGTGAGTAGGGTACTGGCATCCATTTGCAGGTTTTTAATAATACAGGGAAAAATTGTAGACAAAACCAGTCAGAAGCAAGATTAGGGATAAACACGGGATAAAAAGAAGCAGAGAATAGTACCAAAAACCTGAGGCTAAAGAAGAACAAAATCCCACAAAAACCCACACCAGGAGCAGCAACAGAAATATTCACCATGTGAATGTGTAAGAGAGCTGAACTCTTGTCTGTGTTATTATGTCTAATATTCTAGTTCTCCTTCTCCACAGTGTGTGTGACGGAATGTACCACAGCCAACAGAAACACAGTCTGTCCAGCTCACGTCCAGATCAGCACTGGGGACAAACTCGATATTCCATCAACACAGCAAAACCATAGTAAACACAAAGACATGCACACAGATAATATTTGTCAAGACTGAGAACCTCCTCATCTCATATCACACTGCTCTTACGCTCATACTGAATATTGTATTTATCACCTACATATTTCTGTTTGGCCTGTAGTCTATTATATGTAAAAGTCACATTTCTGATTACCCATCTTCCAAAGATAGAACATACACTGCTTAAGATCGCTTGTGACCTTGGTGTTGTTCACTGTGCTTTTGTTCACTTTCATTTCATGGCATCTCAATGGCATCTCAATGGCATCTCAATGGCATCTTTATCATAATCAAACATCAATATTTCTCCCCTGTAATGAGACTTTTGGACTTATTTAACATAAGAACAAGTAAAGTAGGAAGAGCCACATCAGCTCTCACTGTGGGGACTGAAGATAATATCAATTTAAATGGCTTTTGATAGTGAGTGATCAACAACCATCACAGACCAAGGAAACTCCATTTCCATTAAACCATCGTAGTTAGAAGTGAGGTCGTACTGTCAAACTGTCTGCATGAACACCAACAGTTGACCTCACATCCTTCACAGGAAGAACTTGGGTGGAACACAGGATTTTCAAATGCTTTTATGATGTGATCTTTAATTACATGATATTCAGTCCAGCTCTGCTGAATTCATTGTACTTTTTTGTGCTGTATTACTGCTTATAGTAATAAAGATCTACAGTTTTACATCGACTTCGGAGAGACGTCCTTTTTTCTACAAAACTCTGCTGACTAGAGTAGATTATGTGTAATAAATCAGACGCACGAGGGTGTTGAGGATCTATTTGCGATTTTAACGATACAGCACAACAACAAACACTGCAAAGGGAAACTCAAGAACCACCCCACCAGGGTATGAAGAAAACTTTAAACAGCCAGATAGTCCACCAGCCAGGGCAAGAGTACGTAAGGGAGTACGATGTGTGATGGCTTTATTCAAACACCTGCACCTCATGTACATGAGGAGCTTTACTTTCTAGAACTTGGCACTGGTTTTAAATTAAGTAAATTATTGGATCTACTATAAGAGCAAATTTTTTTTAAGTTCTTAACCACTTCCCCATTCTGGCCTGGAAGAAAGTACTTGGGAATTTGATGCATTTCTCTTATGTCTCTTTACGTGACCAAACTGTAAAATAAGCGACTGAAGATGTGAACCTGTCTGATAACATGCTGCTGCTGCCACTGTGTATGTGAATAACCCACGTAACCACAGACTGTTCCAAAGCTGCTGCAGAATGATCAACTGCTTCAGTTACAGCTGATACTCAACTGTTTCCTTTGATCTCATTTTAGCCCTTAAAACACAGAAAGTGTAACAATTGATTTTTTTTTTCTGGTTGCAGTTTGAAAAAAAGCATGTAGGCATTGTTGTCGAGGGACACGCATGTAGTGTCAGAGACTCTGTGTGTTTGTGTGTGTGTGTGTGTGTGTGAGAGAGAGAGAGTGTCTTTGAGGAACTTGATTATTTCTGAATACTCAACAGTGATGGAGTACTTATATCTTCTGCTTGCTGTGTTCCACTTTACTGCAGGTGAGTGAAATTATTTGATATTTTCATTCACTCACTGAAGGAAAAGTAGAGAGAAACTGCTATTCAGTTCTTAGTTCAACATTGGGAGTTTACACTAGTGATGTGCTTTCTGTCCAGTTTATACTAACTGTGTATAGAAAAGTATGAGACTACCTCTGTGGAATTTGTTCATCTATTAAATATGTTACTGATTTTCTTTCTCTTTTCTATATGAAGAGTTTTTTTTATATAATTCACAGAACCAAATAACATCAGATAATTTTAACTTGCTTTGGGAGTGTTGTAGCCTATTATATAGGCTATATTATATA
>JAOXYF010000005.1:3143814-3155129 GCA_028565775.1 Sternarchorhynchus goeldii
TATATATATTCTAAGGCTGTTGATTTTAATATGTAAAAGTGCTTCTGTAGAACTTCAATGAGATTTTTACCTTTAGGAGGGAGAGGTGGACAGAATGTTGTTGAGGAGGAACATCTGGACCAGGAGGATAAGGTTAGCACACATGCTGGACTGGTCTCTGCTGGATCTCAGCTCAACCATTACAGAGAATCTTTAGTTCATCACATTAAAGATCTTTATAGAAGTGTATGTGTGAAGTAGAACAGTCAAATCAGCATTGGTACTGATATTCTCTCCTGCAGTGAAACTGAGTTTATTTTCTTACCAGGCATCACAACTTTTATGCATTTCTCTTTGGTTTCGTCTTATTAAAGCTCCATAGAAATAGGTAGCATGTGGATGTCGCTGCTGTTCGATGAATGTAAAAAAAGAAAGTAAAATAAACATGTTTTTCCGTGATCGGCATTCCTGCCTCCCTTTGTGTAGGCACACGTGCATATGTGGAATATGTACAATACATGCCTTGCTATGAAAGGCTGGAGTATTTCTTCTGCATAAAATCTCTGCAAAAATAACATGTGATGCAAAGAAATAGAGTAGAATAAAATTTATCTCCAAATCTTGTAAAATGGAAGATTCCTGAGTTTGTAGTTGTTATTACAAACGTGCAGTATTACACGTGCTGGATGAATATTATTCATGTTTTCTCTCTCCAGAGTGGACCAGATGTGACGTACACTACAATAATCCACAGAAACCCTGAACAAACAGCACATGTCCAGATCAGCACTGTTGAGCAAACGGAATATACCAGCATCAAAGTAAACCAAAAACGGAATATGCCAGCATTTCCCTACTCTGATGTACATATTTAAATTTGTGTTCCTCATTTATGAACTTCCGCTCAGCCTTTACGGTTTTATATGTATATGCAAAAAATAGACCCAATGAGAAAAAGCTTATGATTCTGACTTTGTTTACTTATTCAAGTCAATAAATATCACACTTTGGCTTAAGTATAGTCCATTCTTGCTGAAGCCTTTTTTACTTTTGCTCTATATACCACCGAGTCAACCACAAGTCTCTATACTGCATTAGAAAGCGGAAGTAAACTGTCACTAAAAAACTGGTATCAACGTGTTTCATGGTGGGTAGTTAAACTTGGGTGAAGTTGAACAGCAAACCATGGTTAGTACTGTATATGAAGGGTCTTCATACCACGTCCATAACATCTTACATGTTTATACATGATAGGTCAGCATTTACATTTAATGCTATATACAATAAAGCAAACGTCATTTGTACAACACTTAAATACAGTTTATAAAGTGCTTTACAGAAAATGAAGGATACGTAGAGGAATAATAAAGCCTACTGCATCCCGATACCCATCACCTCAGGAAGGTATTTGCCAAAATGGGAAAAATTTTAATTAAAGTCTGAAGAATGCAGTGAAAAATGGATGCATTAAAGGAATGAATAAAAGTAAAAGATTATTTAAATTAGTAATGTATGAATAAAATTTATTTAAAGAATACATTGAATTAAAGAATACATTGAATTAAAAATGGCATTAAAAGAATAAAAAATAAAAGACCATTTAAAACAGCATCTATCCATCAAAGAAGTGCAGCTGTTTTGAAAACTCAAGTGCCTAGTTAAAACTGAAAACAATATTTTAAATATAGTGCACAGCCAGGTCCCCACTCAAAACTGGAAACTGAAAGACAGTGTTTTAAAAGAAGAAGAAGAAAAAACAATAACAAACAGTGTCTCAGAAGTCAAGCACCACTTTTTCTCCCCTTTCTGTGATGCAATCAAAAGCTACTTGAGTACTAATAGCTCCCCCTTGTGGAGAACCTTTGACAAGGTAAACATGTGAATGAGGGGAACAGAGCAATAGTGGAACGAAAGTCAGGACCAATGAGGGACTTGATCAGGGTGTGGAGTGGGAAACAAATCAGGAAAGACCAGCACAGAACAAAGACGAGGCAACAATACCAGAGAATCTCTGGGGTTGGTGATAGACACACCACTGGAACTGTCTCAGAGGTTTGGGAGCTCCAAAAGAGCCCAGGCCTGGCGTTAGATTAAAGTGTAGTGACCCTAGATTTATTAATTAACCCTGTGCCATTAGAACCTTTAAATGGGAGCTCAAACCATTTTTAATTGTAGTTAGCTAGTAATTCACTTACATTTAAACATATTTAAAATAAAATGTATGTTTGTACTTTTAAAAACTTGTCTGCAGACTGAGAAACTGAGCAACTCTGTACTTTTGGTATCATACCCCTCCCCCTTTTTTAAGAAAAAAAATTATTCAATAACATTTTCAAGACTTCAAGTCTTTTGCTTTTATTAGCTCAGAGTGTAAAGGAATTTTATGATCCATGTGTCATTCTGAATTAGATGTTTCTCTCTAGTCAGACTGTCCTTCATCTTTGAGTGTGCCTCCCTCCCTTCCCCCTTTCCCTACTGTCTGGAGGTCGGGCTGACCCAAGCCTGACCGGCGTCTAAACATATTCTCTGTGGAAGCCACTGCTTGGAATTTTACACCCCATCCTTAAGATCAATCATCTACTTGTTGAGGGGGCATCTGACTCAACCTTAAGCCAATCATTTTATCACACACCACCATTTTCTTCTTTAAACTGACTGTATTTTTATATATATTTTAAATATGATTTTTATTTGATTTTTGCAGACATTGTCTACTGTGATATTTTACATTTAGCAACACTTGCTGTCTTTGCATCATTTGACCCCATCCACCCTCGTGAGAGACTGCAAGTTAAATGTTAACACAAAAGAGAGGTGCAAACAGAATAAAACTGTGCATAAAACTAGTATTGAACTAGTATCATTATAAACTAAGACAGAAATGTATCGTTTCACACTTCTGAAATACCAATACTGAAATGCCACAGTATTCTGCTATTAGACCACTATTCTGCTATTACAGTTTACCTCATACGAACTGAATTCCTTTCTTTCATCTACACATTCAGCGTACGCCATGGTTGACGCACAAAAACAGCGGACCAATCAGAGTCCAGAAAAGTACGAGAACTACGTTCACGGTCCTTGTCGGAAGTGATATTCTGGATGGACAACATAAACACTGGAAAATACTGATCATTCAGTGCTGTATTGGTCATATACTCGACACATGCTCTGTCAAACTCTGGCAGGTTTTGTCAGTTTAATATCATAGTCCTAGCAGTAATCGTTAACTAGTTATTCATTCGTTGTTGTCGGTATTAATGCTTGTTTAGGTTTGTTTTACGTTCTGTAAATTAGCTAGCAAGCTATCATGGTACTCTAATGCAAAGTATATTTTATAGGTACAATTGTATAGTTAAAATACTAGTTAGATCGCTGGTTAGCTAGATAGCTACGTTCTATTTACATTTAACTTCCTAGCTAGATTGCAAACTAAAGACTGGGTGTTAACACTAATTTAGTCTGTTAGCTAGCTAGCTTGTAAACTAGTTCGATTATTAGCTAATTACCTATGTTAACCTGCTCGCTAGTATATATTAAGGATTTCCTCGATTTCTGTGGTGGCTGTCGCATGGGAGCAGCTTTGAAACCCTGAAGTCGTTGCAGTTGTATTGGTCTTTGCATCTTTTATTTGGATAAATGAACTACGCCATTAAAGTTACAACGCAGTAATAATGATTAGTAAGAAATTGTAAAAGGTTTAATTCCAGAGCAGGGTTGTGCGGTTATAAACAGAGCAAAATGTCCCAATACAGTACGTAGAAGGATATAGTAATCAGAAGTTTACGCTCCTGTCAGATACAACCTAAACCTTCGTGTATGTTAAAAACCTTCGTGTATTCGTACAGACAGCAGCAATGGCCCGAAAAAAGACAAAGAAGCATAAAAAAGAAAGAAGTAGATCTTCCATGTCCTCCGATCGGGTTGGTAGAATCTTAAAAGTTGTTGTTGGTGGTGTTTTTTTTAATTATTATTATTATTTAATTGTTAGTATATTCATTCAGAATCTTTTCCTTCATCAGAGAAAAGATGACATAGAGACTTTTGACAGTCCCAGGGGTAAAAACAAACATGAACATTTCCCTAGGTGAGACTTAATATTCCTCTTAATATTTATGTCCCTCAGAGCTACCAATCTGTTTTGCTTTTTCATTTAACTTCCAGTGTCATTTGTCTTGTGTGCAGTCATGTGGGAGATAAGCAAAAACCTGTAAAAGGCACAGGCAGTTCACGATCACTCAGAGAAGAGAGCCCAAAAAAAGAGACATGGAAAAAACCAGAGGGTAAGAACAACCAGGCGAAAGTCACAGGAAACACACAGAAGGTCACAGGAAACAGAGTATATCAGGATCACAGAACGCTGTATCTCCCAGTGAAACACCTCCCTTTGGGGCATGGCGTCCATGCTGTGGGGAAAAGCAACCAGACTTCATCCAGGCATGGTTTTGAAGCCTCCTCCAAAGAGCTGGAGGGGAGGAGGAAAGCTCTGGTTAAGAGATCTGCACCAGAAGAACCAAGACAGAAGTCAGCAGAGGCTGCTGTTCTCCCTGGAGGGGAGAAGAGGAAGGAGATTGTGAAGAGGAGGTCATCCACACAGGAGGACTACCCTGCTGCCAAACAGAGAACCACTGAAGCATCGGCTACAGCCAGCATGGTGCACCAAGAACTGAGCCAGAAGAGAAAAAAAATGGCGGAGAGGAGCTCCAGGAACTTGGGCATTGAGGTTCTTTCAAAAGTGCAGCACATATCTCGTAGTAAAACAGGGGTTGTCCACTCCAGAGAGAGACTGTCACCAGGTAGAAATCCAGCATGGTCCTTTACACCAAAAGCCCCCCGAAATGGCATTTCTGAAACGCTGGGTAGCGAGAGACAAAAGGGGAGTGCTATCTCCACAACCTCAGGAGGAGAGCTCACCTCTTGCCCTCGTCTGCCAGTCTCTTTCAGGATCCCAAAGAAGCTCAGTGCTGCAAAGGCACAGACAAACACGGACGTTATTGTTGTGGGCAAACTTGACAGAAAGGCCGGTGTTTCTGGTAAGCACACTCCACAAGGTCGTGTGATGGTGGCCTCTCCGCCTGCAAACACTGGCCCTGGACACAGTGGACGGCGGCCTGCTCAGGTTCCTTCACCACCCTCAGATGTTCCACACCAGTGTCCCCGTTTCCACCAAGCTCAGCTGACGCTGCGTGATCCAGTGAGAGAGAGAAGCTCCCCAAGCACAAGCAGCACCTTGGCTTTGACAGAACACGTAAGTCTGTCTGTTATTCTTCTAGAATATTCCTGAGGGAGAGCCTTTGGGGTTTTTGCAAGACCTTCTGTCTCAGGGGTGTTTCCCCAATTAAGACAAACCAAAAAAAATCTGTTGAAGACTACAAATGTGTACATAAATGTCTTAGGAAAGTACAGGAGTCTGTTCATGTCTTGAGGCTAGGTTACAATAAAACTTTGGAGCTCTTTTTAGGGCTCTTGAATGTACTTGTGGCTGTGGGATCACAAGCCAAAAATCCTGACACTCACTCTTGAAAGGGTAATCACTCTTCTACTGAAGCCATATTCACAACCAAAGCTTTTTTTTTTTTCTGTTTCAGGCTCTTGGTCAGGTTGCTTCCACTGAGTGCACCGAAGCTGTAGACAGCGACCAAGAGGTGAGTCTTGTGGGAGGACATATACATTTTGATGAAGAGTGTGTGTGTGTGTGTGTGAATTTCTGTGCATGTCACTGCTTTGCGATGCATTTGCAGATGCAGTTGGTGGAAGAGCTGCACCTGGCCCGCTTTGACAGACGACTCACCGTGCACGTGACGGAGAGCTATGGAGAGCTTACTTGCATGGATGTGGATCCACCAGAAGAGGGTCCCAACGGGGCACTTAATGTGCATGGCACATTTCGAAATTCACAAGGCAAAGAAGAAAAATTCCAGGATTCATTTAATCTTGCGCAGCTCACTGGTCGTGTCAGCTGTTGATATACGTATGGCCAATTTGTCTGGGTATTTTAACATGTAGTTTAACTCTTCAGGTGAAGAGCAGAAGGACCTCCTTATTGTGTTAGATACAAACATTCTTCTCAGTCATTTGGATTTTGTGAAGAAGATGAGGTCCCATGGGCTTGGAGGTAATGAAGTGAAGTTCCATGGCCTTGGAGATAAGCTTACTGAGCTTCTAAATAACAATGTTCTCTATCTGTCTTGTTCTCTCTCTGACGCTTGTAGTTGTAAATCTTGTCAAGGTTCTTGTGCAGGTCTGGAGATTGTGGGAAATTAATGAATTTAAATCACATTTCCATAACAGGAATTTTAAAATGTGGAAATATGGTTTGATAAAAGCATTTAAACTATTAAAAGCATTTAAAATATTATTTAAATAATGCAGACTCCAAGATGCAAAGATTTTTAACTTCACCTCAGAAGTCTTTTTTCTCCTCAATGTTAAGTTTTGTTTGTTTGCATTTCTGTCTGAAACTTGCTCAGTTTGTTTTAAAACATTCAGCCATAATCCCTGCCATTCCAAGTAGCTCTTGTGTGGTGCGCCCCCTACAGGCCTGGGAAGTCCCACTCTGCTCGTGCCTTGGGTCGTCCTGCAGGAGCTGGACGCGCTGAAGAGCGGGAAGCTGTCGCTCGAGGTGGAACGCAAAGCTCGGCCAGCTGTACACTACATCTACAGCTGCCTGAAGAACCAGGAGCCGCGCCTGTGGGGCCAGTCCCTGCAGCAAGCCTCACAGGCAGCCCGTAGGTGCCCCTGTGGCATAGCCACCCGTGGGCTTCTGTTTAGCCTCGTAGCATTCACACATATCAGTGTTGTGATCACAGTTTGAGAGGTGCGCTTAGCATGGAGTCAGTGGATTGGCAGGTTGCCAGGTTGTTCATTTGTAAATTTTTGTATTGTAAATGTGGGGAAATGGCACAGAAAGAAAACATGTTCTGCGGGTCTGAATTTCTGTGTTTCGCCAGCCGAGGGCGCTGTTTGTTAACATTATGTTTCGTGTACGCTGCCTCAGGTGGGTTGGCCGTTGAGAATAACGACGATCGCGTGCTGCAGTGCTGCCTGCAGTACCAGACGCTGCATCCAGAGGGCAGTCTCATCCTGTGCACGTGAGCATATGTTCCTGTTTGACCTTGTCTCTCTGGGGAGCTCATAACACATTGCAGTTGTTTAGGAACATTTTCTGAGTACGCACATTTTCTTCTGGTCACATTTTGTGTGAGTTTTGGAATCAAATGTTAAAAACAGACCTTTGATCTTATTTTAACATGTTAACACACAAATCTCCTTTCCCACCCACTCTCTACTGTACTCCAATTTTTTTTCTCTGTCATTCTTATCCATTCCTTATTATTTTTTTCTTTGTTGCCGCAGTAATGATAAGAACCTGTGTAGTAAAGCCCTGCTGAGTGGAGTCAAGGCCCTGAGCAAAGCAGACCTGGTGGATCAGGCAGCGCTAAAGCCCCGCCTCTTAAACCACAGCTATAACCTCCACGCTGCCACTACCTCTGCAGGACCCAATCAGGAAGGTCATGCTTTGACCCCCTCCACATGCCTAGCATACCAATCTGAAGGATAAGACATGTCTTACTGAGACGTATCCTGATCTGGAAGGATGTACAGTCTAACTCTAACTTTTATCATTGTATACAATGAGACGCGTGAAAGAAAAGATGTATTATTTTACCGGGTAAACAAGACTCGTGCTTTCTCGTAAATAATTATCTAGGCCAAAGCTTTGTTTTTTGTTACCAAAAAGGCATCTATGTGTGAATGTGTTTACCAGAACTAAACAATCTCTACTTTGTACCACTTGAATAAGAAATAAATGTTCCCTTGTACCAAGCAGCACAGGAGAGAAGGAAGCAGCCGCGTGAGGAAGAGGAGGCGGTGGTGAGCAGGGTGAAGGTGCCGGGGGCGGAGTGTGAGCTGAGTGTGTGTGTGTCTGCGCTGGAGAGCAGCCTGCAGGGTGTGCTGTCTGTCGTGCTGGAGGAAGAAATGAAGGATGCTTTTGGGGACCTGTGGACAGAGGTGACCTTGGCAGGCACACACACACACACACGCATGCACTCACAAACAAATTCATACACACACACACACACACACACACACACACTCACTACCTCTCTCATACACACAGACACACACACAAACACTATTGCATGCATGCACATGCTCAAATAATACTGTCTTGTAGCTAATATGTTTCAGTAGGTTTTCAGGCATCTTCTGAGTTGCCCTGTGAATCCCTGTCAGGCTCTTGTGTGCAGCACTAGACCAGTGAAAGGTGCTGTTATGTTTGACAGTTAGTGATGGGCATCAGGGTGCAGTCTTAACTGCACAGAGCTCAGTGCTCTCTGCTGCCTTTCATAGTTTATTAACAACACTAGCTTTGTCTGCTGACAAACTCTGTTAATGTGTCTGAACTGGGACTAAATCAATAAATTGAATGAATCTTAATTAATCCAATTAATCTCCAGTAACATAATATACTACAGTATAATAACACTCATGCGTCTTGATTTATTGAACTTGTAAACGATACCCTTTTACTTCCCCATCACAAACTCTTATGGGGGCCTGAAGATTGCATTTGAGAAGCACTGCTGTTGAAGGCAGATTTGTATGGTTGAATTAACAAGGAAATTAAATCACTGTCTGGATTTATTTAAGTGTTAATTTTTTAGAATAATGGAATGAAGTCATGATCTTGTTTTACATTTCCCCAAAAACGTCCTGTGTCTTTAAAAAAAAATGTACACCATTTCTACTTCTAAAAAAATGTACACCCTCCCTACTTCGTGTCAGGACCCGGGATTCAGATGTATTCAGACGTTAGCACACACACCTGATTTAACCAATGTGTGTTTTTCATCATCACACATTAACCAGTGTGTGTTTTTCATCATCACACATTAACCAGTGTGTGTTTTTCATTGGCATTTTGATATGACGCTTCAAAGGCAAATAGAAATGGTGGCATCAATTTCACTGTGAGCCTGAGTCCCTCGCACAACTGGTGCTCAGCATGTTTGAGAACCTACAGACGGCTCCCCCTGGTGGTCACCTCGTGGAACAGGTGATAAGCTGAGACAACACCAAGAGTGTGGAAAGCTCACAACGTACTGCTACTAAACTAAATTGATCTAAAATATAAATAATTAATATAAAGGAGTGTTTTTTAAATTTTTCGGTTAATTCATAACTCCATATGTGCTATAAAGATATGAGACAGATAGTACAAAAAAGAGAGTGGGTAGATGTACCCCCAAGCTGCTGCTTGTGGATGTGTGTGTCTGCGGTCCTCGTATAGTTCACTCTGTGGTTCTCACCCTTCCTGGGATACATGCTCAGAACATGAGGTTTGACCTTGAAGCTGACAAAATCTTGACTCTCTGGTGCTGAGAGTCTGACTCCTGGTGTCGTTTCCAAGGGAAGAAACAGTTTCTAACGTACAGGTAACCATCTTCCTGATCTTGAGCAGTTGAAGCTGCTACATTAGCTCGTACTGCTCTGTCCAGGTGTTGTTGGAGATGCATATATGCTGAAATGACCCTTATTTACCTTTTGAATGTCTTCTAGGGTCACTGACTAACAAAACACAGATGAGCAGAAAGCTGAGTGTAACTAGACAGAAGACAGACATGTGTTCACAGTACACTGCTGAGTCTCAAAGTTTTAACATTAAAGGTTATTAAAAGACCTTGTATCTGTTGTTTTGTGGCCTTGTATTTTGTGTAATTGTGTCTGCGTGTGTGTGTGTGTGTGTGTGTGTGTGTGTGTGTGCGCAGATAGTGTATTTGAAGCCTCCGTGGACACTACAGGCAGTGCTGCAGTGTTTCCGGAAGCACTGGATCGCTGTATTTGGAAATATTATCAAGAGGAATCTGCTCAGCTGTGTGGAGACTCTCAGCACCACTCTCTGCTCAGGTGTGTAGGCATGTAATTCAAGACTGAGTAGTTTTGCATCCAATAAAGAGTGTGTGTGTGAGAGAGAGAGTTTTGTATGCACATGTGTGTGTTTTATGACCTGGTTTTGTCCGTGGTAGCGTGACTGTGCCTTTCCAGCCTACTGACTTTGGCTGGGAGCCAAATCTGAATGAAGGAATGGGGTGAGGGAGGGAGGGGTGGAGGGGGGAGGGGATCGGTGGAGGAGGCAGAGGGAGACGTTCTCAGTCTGTGGAGGAGTGGAAAAGTACTCCATGTCTCTGTAGCCAGGAACCTGCTGCCTGTAGCTGAAGTGCTACTTCTGGTTTGCATGGGTTGGTGAGTGGGTTTGGGTGTGTCTGTGTGTTCATGTGCACTCTGCTAGAGTCTGTGCAGTGTTTTATGTTTGCCTGAGTGTGTGTGTGTGTGTGTGTGTGTGTGTGTGTGTGTGTGCCCTCACTCTCTCTCTCTCTCTCTCTCTATCTCTATCTCTATCTATCTTGCTCTCTCCCTCTGTATGTCTCCTGCTATCTGTCTCTCTCTCTCTCCCCCTCCCACTCCTCTCTTCCTATGCTTCTCTCTGTTTAGCCTGATGTACAGACTCCAGAAATGAGAGTATATGATATTTGCTATAAACCGTGAACTTAAGAAAAATCCTTCCCTATAATAAAAGCTTTGTATGAAATTGGAACGCATTGTAAGATGTTGTAAATAAACCTTAGAGTCTATAACATATTCAATATAATATTGCATTTTCTGTGGGACTCTAGCCCTTAGACAGGACTTCTGCAGTTTAGCATTAGCTCTGCTCTAAGCTAACTGCTTTAGCTCACGCTGGGCTTTGGAATTCAGAAGAATGTTAGGAACACACTGGACCTCATTGTTGTGGTCCTGGTAGAACAGTTTAATGAGGGCGTGTTTGCTGTCCTGTTGCGTGTCCGCAGGCATGGCGGTGGAGCGCGGGACGGTCCTGACGGCAGCGTGTGCAGCCGAGGACCTGCTGGTGGCGCTCAGCTGCAGGTCCTCATACGGAGGCCGTGTGAATGTGGCTTTGTCCTGCCTCCGGGACCTGCAGGGCAGGACAGGACCGCAGGTGAGTTCCTGTGCACTCACACACACGCGCACACACACACACACATACTCACTCCACACACATATACCTCACACACACCACACACACACATACACAGTCACACTCACAAACATGCACGCTCTTGTATATATTCACACCCTGTATTATACATACACTATATTGCCACAAGTATTCGCTCACCCATCCAAATGACCAAAGCAAGGCCCATAAAGACATGGATGGCAAAGTCTGGTGTGGATGAACTTGACTGGCCTGAGTCCTGACCTCAACCCGACAGAACACCTTTGGGATGAATTAGAGTGGAGACTGAGAGCCAGGCCTTCTCGTCCAA